>CM042554.1:2990694-3545694 GCA_023630585.1 Cranoglanis bouderius
GACACCTCCTGTGGGAGGTGGCCTGAGTTCGGTTGCACTGGAACTGTGCCACAATTCCCATGAATGTGGACGCAACTCGTACTCGGGTC
Source organism: Cranoglanis bouderius (assembly GCA_023630585.1). NCBI lineage: Eukaryota > Metazoa > Chordata > Actinopteri > Siluriformes > Cranoglanididae > Cranoglanis > Cranoglanis bouderius. The sequence continues at coordinate 2,990,784 of CM042554.1, forward strand.
CGCAATTGTTCAGGAACTAAAGTAATCTGCGCGTGTATTTTAGCCAATGAATAAATTATTAGTTTCCACAACACACGAGTACCATGAGTGGCAGGGGAGAAGAGGTCCACTGCTGCACATAATAGCACCAAAATTATAAAAATGTGTTCTTTGTGCGCGTTTGTGATGACCTAAGATGAACACAATTGCACAGGGGTTTGATAGAATCAAATGAGTCTGAAACCAGACCAACACTGCGGAGGGCACCGAGAACAATCACACTTGGATTCGGACCAAACATGCCCAGTTTGAAAACCATGTAATGTGGGACCAGAAAATCGGCTCTAAAAAGTACGCCATTTTTGTGCATTTAGCTGTTTATTTGTGACTTTGCATGCGATTGTGGAAACATTCAACAGATTTTCTAAATCAATTTAGAGCCTAAATCAGGGGTGGACAAATCATAAATTCATTAGCGAACTGAAAGCTCCATGTTGCCCAGTTGCCCAGAAACTGAATTGACTGGGCTAAAAACATAGCTAAAAACTAAGCTAGGTAGCTTGTTAAACGCATGCCAGTAGCACATTGTACACATGTATTGTAGCACATTGCTTTATTGCTCACAACAAAAAAAAAACTGGCCAATATTTTGGCTATGAGAGGTGGTGTTCTGTCCTGTAGTAGTAAGAGTCTGGCTAGCAAAGTGATTACAAAGTGACTAGCAGCAGAATTATGACAGAAAGATTATCTGTCGTCATGTGCATGCCTAGTAAAATAATTCTGTAGACAGCCATGGCCAGTGTGTGTAGCACAGCACTGGGATTCTGAATGAGTAGCTTGTGCTGTAGTTACAGAATTGAGTATATTAAATTTATGCATAGCATACATACCAAATGAAAACTTTTGGTTAGCCAAGGTCAAAAAGCAATGTGGGCTAGTGCTTCATCCACCCCATATCTATCTATCTATCTATCTATCTATCTATATATATATATATATATATATATATATATATATATATATATATATATATATATATATATATATATATATATATATATAAACCCTTTAGAGTAGGTAGCTAGCAAGATAGCTAACTTGCTAAACATAAACCGTAACAAAACAGAAGTAGAGATTAATCCAGCTTTCTGACTGACTGTGTACCGTGCTTCCACTGTATTTATAAAATAATTTAAGGTCAAGTTGGGACGTATTGTATAAAATCACTACTAAAATTAGCCTTTCATCTAGGTTGGATCCTATATGCTGCAATATGAATGACGGCCCCTTCAAAAGTCAACACGATCAAAGCAGTTGCATGCTGCGTGTCAAAGAAAGTTATGTTCGCAAAATTATAGCTATGTGAAACGTCTGCTGAACTGTTTTGTTGACAAAAAAACTAGTGCGACTAGAACTTTACAGACAAGTGAGCACAAAGACAGCAGATGCTGATTCTGTGAATCACGTCCACAGCGTCCTGCCTTTTAACCACGCTGACAAACAGACATTGTGTCTCATTGATGCTGCTCTTTCCCCCTGCTAGCAGCTTGTCCCCCAGTGGCAGGCAAGATATAATTGTCATTTCTCTGGATAAAAGGTTAGCTGGGGGGAGGGGGACTACATTTATTTTCTTTTTGTTCCATTACATTATTGTTCATTTTCATTTTGTCCTTTACTTAGCATTTAAATATTACATACAATATTACAGCTCAGGTTGTGCAGGTAAATGTGCAATGGTGTGTGCATGCATTATAATACATATTAGTTTCACAACTAATATTCAATGCAGTTCATTGTACACCAATTTCAAATCTAACCTTGACCAATAATAATTACCAGGCAGAAAGCATTTTTATTCAGAGGAAGGTAGGTGATTAAAAATTGCACAGTAGTGGGTGATTCTGCCCAATCTGGTTTTCTGATATTGTTTGTGGGAGCCCAAAAGAAACAGCATGTTGTTAACTAATATTCTAACCAATATTCTCATTAGAAATATTTTCATTTTTTAAATGGAATTTCAGTCTCCCGTGGCACAGCAGTAATGCATTCGCCCTGCTCTTGGTGCAGGAAGGATTCTTCTCCCTGTCAATCAAAGTGAAACTAGACAATCGCGTATATGCGTAAACTCATGAATATGTTAAAGGGCAGTCATGGTCTTCTCCATGCATGTTTAGGTGGGAGACTCAGCTAATAGAGTGTTGTAAAAATAAGTCCTAACACCCGGAAATGGGTTAGCATTTTAACACTTCCGGTTCCATCGTCCCGAAGTCAATGGGTTTTTTGAACGGGTTTTTGGTTAAATGCCTGAAATAAGGTCTCTGGTTAACACAAGCTCAATATATTTTCACGTTTTATTCTACGACATAAAATACATCAGTAATAACCCACTCGTGATTTTGTTAAGCTTTTACGTGTCTTGAAAAAGGCGGTTGCTAACAAGTGGCTAAATGGGACTACAGAGGTTGTCGGGGACATTAAACGTCATCATGGCGAACAGGAAAACTCATCTGCTACAGCCTCATTGTGCCGATTGTATTTAGGCTTCAAAATTCATAAATGTTGTGTTCATTTGTGAAGATTATCTTGATGAACAAAACGTGAAAGAATCATAAACATTTGTTGGTTACAGAGTTTATTTTCTGCAATAATCCAAAAGCCAATGGAAAAATCCTACTGGCTTTTTGTCGAGGGAACCAGGGTGATGCTAACTTCCAGGTTGGTCTACAAAAATACGTCATTTTTGCTGCACTCCATGGACAGGAATCGGACTAAATGACTAAATTGGAAGTAGACAGGGTAAAACACCAAATGGAAATAGTTTTACAGCCGTTATGATTTTCCTTAATGATCTGAAACAGTGTATTCATAAGGAATAACTGTGAAGGTATTTTGGTGTATCTTTCTGTGAAGATACAATTGAACCAGGGTGGGGAAAAAACATTGTAACTGATTTGCACAAAGCTAGAGAATTTGGGACAGATTATCTATAGTTACTTGCTTCTATTTCCAGTCAATATTTCAAGTTGATCACCGAAAAATGAATAAGACCTATGGAAAAGGCCTATTACAACGCATCACATATTAATCTCAATATAAATTGGGTATGAAATGTGCATCCTGATTGGCTCCGATCCTGATTGTGCAATACATGCTCTGATGCATCAGACATTCATGTGCTCTGGTCACACGATCGTCCAATCCCATCTGAAAGCGAGAGTGGCAAAGGCAGTTGGGAACGGGAAGGTGCGGTCTTGAGTGTGTGTTCCAGCCTGTGGTTCCTCCTGAGTCGTGGTGGCACTGGGGGCTCAGACAACAACAAATGCCTCCACCCACCAAACCACTGACTGACTGAGACATCTGCCACTTTCTCTCTGAGTTTTAGTGACATACACCCTCTCTAACAGGCACTAGCAGCACCACATAACTAATGATGTGCAAAATTTGGATTGAGTTAACAAATCTAGGCACAAAATAGAAAAGTAACAAAAGAAATAAAAACAACTGATGTTCCTGGTTACATAGGAGGTTGTGGGGAGGGGCCTTGTGACATCAAGACTGGCCCCCCTGTGGCCACCCTAAATATGGCGTGAGTCGACTCTGAAATCATTATTAGGTATTTATCCTGATTACTTTTCTCTAATCATAAAGTGCCAAAGCAGAACTCAAACAAATAAATAAATAAATAAAAATACATGAGACAAATAACGAGAAATGAGAAAAATAGCAAGCAAGACAGCGAAAAAACAAAACAAAAAAGCAATAGATACAATAGAAGAAGAAGAAGTAAAGGTGAGCAAAATTAGTTTTAAAATTAACCCATCTATCTAAGCATACTAATTAAGTTGTGTAATTCTAACACAATCATGTGGTTATTTAAAATACCACATTAGTATAACTTTGTGTATAACATTAGCTTGCTCGCTAGATCAGCAAGAAACCTTTGAAACGGTAGAATACAGAATACATTGAAAATGTAACCGAAAAAGAATGCAATGATTTTGAACATTGTCTTTCCTCTTAATATCTGCAATGTTGTGAGTAGATCCATCCATTTTCCATACTGCTTATCCTGGGGCCCCTATTACACAGGGTCACGGGGAGCCTGGAGCCTATCCAGGGGAACTCGGGGCACAAGGCGGGGGACACCCTGGATGGCGTGCCAATGGGGGTGCCCCATAGTAGGGCACAATTGCGCACACACACCCATTCAATTGTCATTTATGGACAATTAGAAAAACGGCAATCAGCCTACAGCGCATGTCTTTGGACTGGGGGAGGAAACCCCTGACGCACGGGGAGAACATGCAAACTCCATGCACACAGGGCGGAGGCGGGAATCAAACCCCCAACCCGAGGCAAATGTGCTAACCACTAAGCCAGTGTGCCCCCCGCAGCGAGGTAACTGGCCCTTCTAATAGAACTGTCACTGCCTGGTTACACAGTTTAAATTCATGAGAGTTGAGCGTCACATGGCAGGGTTTCATTTGGTAGAAAACTTTCCCATTACTATTGCCCTATTTCTCACACTTATTAGATTTTTTCTTACAGTGGCACTAGGTTGAATTTCATTTGTCACTGTATCCCCGGCATGCGACGCATGACAGAAACGAGACAGAACTCAACCTACGACTTTCCAGTAGCTTTTGAGGAAGCACTAAACAATCATGGATTTGTTCTCCGATTAAACACTTATCGTCTTCACACAGTGCTGAGGTATGATGCACACATGGTCTGTAGGCTGGGGATTCCCCTCTGATTACATTGAAGACTGGAAGTATTTGTGTCAAAACTCCTGACATTTAATATCACAGCCTCACCTTTCATTAGCACAGTTTGCATTGTTAGAAGACCGAGGGATTAGATGACAAAACTCTAAAATGAGATATTTTTGTCATATTATTTTCTGGTACTATAACTGTGGCTCGCTGGAGTCTCGAGAATTGAGGCGTGGGAAGTTTGTGAACCCCCTGACCCCTCCTATTAATGTGGCAAATTAACGATGTGCGGGCGATAAAAGAATCTCAGGCTGCTTTGTCTTTTCTCTAAAGGTCTTTGGAAGATAATAGATGCTGCCCCGTTTGTTCTTGCGGCTTGTTAGTGGTGGAGCTTCCAAAACCAAACCAAACAAATCGATTGTAAAATGTTTGTCTTTAATACATCATTGCATTTCAGTGGTAGTGTTATTACAGGCACAAACTGAGCTGATGGTGTCATTTCGGAATACACACAGGAAGTGAATGGGTATCTTTTCTGCTAAGGGTTTTTGTGAGAAAGCCGTGACGAATGTGAGGCCCACTGATGCACAGCTCACAAAATTTAAGGATGAATAGAGAGGGCCTCATTTGCCAAGGCTGTTTAGCGAAGGCCTCCTCAAAACACATACAAATCACATTGATTTCTCTTTATAGGAATCGAGCAAGGAACAAGGAAATGTGGGCTCCTCTCTCTCTCTCTCTCTCTCTCTCTCTCTTTTCAGGAAACAGTTCAGTATTGCGCAGACGAGTACTTTCTCCACATTCACATACATTTTCCTTCAGTCACTGATGAACGTGAGGATTGAGGAGTCTGAGGATTATGCCATTGGAGTGGCCTTGTTTTTTGTTAGTGAAACATTTTCTTTGTTTCCTTTTTTTACATTTTTTTTTTTACATTTTTATCTTTCACTGAATCTGGTATGTCTCGTCACTAAAAACGTCAGTCTTTTTCCAGGGAGAGGTCATTTGACTGACACTGCAAATGGCCAATACTGTCAGCAAACACAGGAGCCAAACATCTTAATAGCATCTAAATTGAATCTAGCTTTACTATGAACAACTGGCACTTAAAGCTGTTTTTTTCTTCATTGGTCTGAGAGGACCGTGGTGCAGTATCCATTCATCCATCAATCCGTTTTCTGTAGTGCTTATCTGACACAGGGTCACAGGTACCCTGGAGCCTATCCCAGGGGGACTTGGAGCACAAGGCAGGGGACACCCTGGATGGCGTGCCAACCTACTGCAGGGCACAATCACACACTACAGACAATTTAGAGATGCCAATCAGCCTACATTGCATGTAGGACGGGGGAGGAAACCAGAGTACCCAGAGGAAACCTCTTAAGCACAGGGAGAACATGCAAACTCCACGCACACTGGGTGGAAGCAGGAATTGAATCCCCAACCCTGAGGTGCGAGGCAAATGTGCTAACCACTAAGCCCCCTTCACCCTATCATTATTATTATTATTATTATTATTATTATTATTATTATTATTATTATTATTATTAGCAAAACTAAGCTTAAACTGTGAACTGAATATACTGCACATATTCTTATCACTGAGCAGGAAGAAATTATAATAAATTATATATTGTATGTCATTAAAGAAAGCAGCATATTACGTAAGAGACACTTTTCAGACAAAAAACACAATGAAGGCTGCTGGGTTTTGCTGCAAAAATAAGTAGTGAGTGCGAAAGTCAAAGTCTCCAGAAGAACTGTGTCTGGTTCTGCAAGATGCTCAATAAAACTTACCGGTTAATAATCAGCGATAATCCTTATAAAACTGCACAAATTGTACCGGAGACTACTATTTTTATTTATTTATTCATTTTTTTGTCACACCAAATATTGACTTTGTTTCATTTACTACTGTTTACTGCTCTTTATGGTATTTTTTAAATGTAGAAACATTTAATTTCATTATTTTGAAGCATTTCTTCGCATGTGCCTAAGACTTCTGCAGTGTATATCCAACCCCCCTCTGTAAGGGTCAAAAGAGCTTGAAGTCACTTATGAAGTCATGTTCATCAAAGCTAAAATGGATGGGAGTGATGTTTGATCAAGACCAACATATTTTAGTTTTCCAAAGGAGTGAACACATCCAGCTAATAGCTCTTTACAGATGTGATTTTAGCTACACTCTGGTGAAGGTACATAGTACAATTCCACCTTGGTCAAATAGTAAATAGTAAACCATAAATCTAGTGTTAACTATAAAAGAGTAGTATCTGATTGACTGTAGATGAAAAGCAGCATACATTCAGAATTTGAAATATTCATAGTTTTCTTTTAAAAGTACATCTTATTTTACAATTAAGTTATTTTAATTGTTATACCCTCAGCTATGCCTTCTTATGCTATTTCCTCCTAAACTAGAACAATAGGCAAGAGAATTTCTGAGAGCTTTCTTTTAATCGTGCAGTATTCCGTCTTACTCTTTCCTGTAAGTTATGAAGCTAAGCTTGCCAAAGCTTATTCTGAAAGCTTCTCGAAAGGAACTTGCATTCCTCATTTCTCTGCCGTCGGCCGTTGTGCAGGTTTAGGACTTTTGACAGACAGGAAGAATGCTGCTCGGAAGTGGGTTTTCTTGTTTTGTTTGGTTTAAGCCTATCAATTCTGTGTGTGTCCTTAAGCAAACATGAGAGTGCCATGTCCTGTTTTTACTGTTTCGCCACGTCACTGTTCAAACTTGAGAAGAGTAAATATTGGAGCAAAACTTTGGTGTGCTGGGCTGCTGGTGTCAAGAGAAAAAAAAAAAAAAAAGAAGCCATTTAAAGGCAAAGCAATATGAACAAAACATACTCCCTTTAAAACAGTGGCATAAGCAGAGACAGAAAACTGCAGTGATTTTATTGTTACTGAATGTTTACAGTGGCTTTATATTTGTTGCCGTCTCTAATTTAAGATGGAGACAGGGCATCATTTTCATTCCTTCTGGATGCAGAAAAGGGCATGGGTGTGCAGTGGTACCTCAGTGGTTAAGGTGTTGTTCTACTAATTGTAAGGTTGTGAGTTCAAATCCCAGCACTGCCAAGCTGTCACTGCTTGCCCCTTGAGCAAGGCCCTTAACCCTTAACTACTCAGTTGTATAAATTAGATAAATGTAAGTTGCTCTGGATAAGGGCATCTGCCAAATGCCGTAAATTAAGACAATTGATGGATCAAAGACAGAAGCTGTGGCTAACAGTTTTGATGCAAACTTTAGCACAGCTGAGCATGGTTACTGTTGGATCTCCTTGGATTTGTGTGAGACCAGTCCTCTCCATCTGTGGATTAAGAGAGTCTGCCTGCTAATCACTTTCACCTGTAGCGCCGACCTTTGCAAAGCTGGGCACGCTTTCTCTCAGCCCTCGTGTTCTGCGATCACCTGACCCAAAAATGAGCATCAGGAGGTGAGCCACGCGCAGATTGTGTTTTAATAAGCGCAATGAAAACAGTCCATTCGGGGCTTTTCTGGGGGGCTGAGTTTCAGCGGAAAGATGTTGACAAGCACGCCTGCTAGGTCATGTGTTATTTTAATGTATTAATGGATTAAGACCAGAGGGCTGGAAAATCTGCTTCATATATATATATATATATATATATATATATATATATATATATATATATATATATTTTTTTTTTTTTTCTTTCTTTTCTCAAAATAACTTTAGCAAGTAACAACCGGATGCAATGTTCAAACACGTGATGAAAATGTGTACCAGATTTTTTCTCCACACTTTGGTCTTATTGTAGCACGGCTGCCTTCATTTGCAATCAGTCTATCCACAAATTAAAAGAGGCAACTTTTCAGCACAAGAGTTCAACACCGGAACAAGAATGCCTCCCATTTTTTCTTTCTTCATTATTTACTATTCTTTTCAATTGTAGCTGTTTTCTTGGTCTTAATCTGTCTCAGATACCGCTGGCATTTGGCAGCCATTGCACAGCACCACGGGTCAAGGCAAGGCACCTATTTACCCCTCCCTCTTTTTCATCCCTCTTCACTGCATAATTTTGTAGGTCACAAGCTTATCTGTGCTCTAAGAGTCTGCATGTATGGCCACGTTTAATCTTGGCTGCCTACTGTAATTTTTTTCTTAATTACCCAATGGCGTTTTGGCAAGTGCTTTACAATTGCGATTTATCATTACCAGGAATTTACCAGTCTACTGTGTCACTCCAATGTGGTTCGTTTGCACTGTAATTACACCCAACACTTGTTAGAGCTTGTAAAGTTTGTGGCTGTGCAGTGAGAGTGTGGAACAGGCCCCAGAAACATTATTTTGTGTCCTTTTGCTGGAATGCTGTTGCCTAAATGTAGCTGAATGAGTTGCTGGAGGTGAGAATGTGACAGAGTTTTTTTTTGTTTGTTTGTTTGTTTTTTGTTTTGTTTTTTTCCACTCTAAAGTGAACACATTAGAGCTAGATTAGGACAACAAGGGACTTAGGACATATTTATCATAGTCTAGTTTGGACACAAAATGGAGACAAATGGAAATTTTGAGACAAAATTTCATAGCAGGTTGTTAATGGGACACTGTTAAAAACATAACTGCTTTGATGCAGATGCAGCTAAACTGCTGCAAATCTGCATATTGGTATCTGATAACACAGTTAGCACACCTGCAGAGTGGTTTGATTTGACCCTGCCGCCCCATGGCACTATGCCTATACAGATAAAATGCCCCTTTAGACGTAGCCTTGAGCTGAGAGGAAGTTCAGAAGGGAGTTGTATGAGTAGTTAAAAAAAAAAAAAAGGTGACTTGATATTGAACGACGCTTGCAGTACAGCTATTTACTTAAATTCTCAGCATAGCAATTGTGTTATTTAAGTATTTCTTTAATAAATAAAGGAGAATATTTGAGGTGTTTTCATTACATACATACAGAGGGTTTTATTGCTTTCGATTTTTGCTGGCTTTTTCCTCCTGCACTTTGGTCTTGTAGCACAGGGGCTGCCACTTCCAATCAATGCATCCTTGTAATAAATAAGGCAGCTTTTCAGTATAAGAGCTGAAGGCAAGAACAATGCACATACAAACAATCTCATTTATAGAATAATGCTTGTTTTGTTTTGTTTTTTAACACTAAAGGAAAAACCCTCACCTTAAACATACACACAAGCTGTTTTAATGAAGTATTTGTGCCCATGCAAAAGCTCACAGCAGTGTGAATTATGAATAAGCTCCTGCACAGCTCTGAAATGTTCACTGCAGTTGAATATGTCAACACATGGGAGTCTGTGAAACTGATTCATGATGTGCTGGAGGGGTAAAGAGTGATCCTTGCTGTAGAGGGAGCTTTCTCGCTGTCTTTTTGTCGTGTCTTGCTCTCCACTGATTAATGTTTTGAATATTAACCTCGACAGTATTGTTTGTCTGTCACTGATGAAACACTTTACCTCATTATTAAAAATGAAGGTGGTGTCGTGTCATGTTTACGTAGCGAGATAGAAAGGAGAGATAAGGGAAAGTTCCCAGCACTTCCTGGCCTGTATGTATATGTTCAGACTTGATATGTGTGTGTGTGTGTGTGTGTGTGTGTGTGTCTTTTTAACAGTGTATAGATGGATCATGCATGGTATTGTGTTAGGGGGTTTCTCCAATTCCATACTGAGCCTGCAATCCTTACCTGTGGTTTACACACACACACACACACACACACACACACACTACCCATCCGAGACATCACTCCAAGCTAAGGGTGGAGGAATGCAGTCATCGGCGTCGTCCCAGCATTCTCGCGGAGTCTAATCCTTGACATCACATTTGTTTATCAGTTTGTTTTAGTTACATTTACACACAAGAAGAAGACATTTGTCAGGATATCAACCGTGTGTGTCCTTACCTCACACACAGGTGCTTACTCACACACACATTCTCATGCACACACCCTTTTACCGCTTCTAACAGAAACAAATTCAAGCCCGATGCTTCATGGACAAGCATCCAAATGCCCAGGTCTGTGTATTTTCATGGTTGTTGTGGCAGCATTAAGGGAAACTAGCTCGGCTCAGCTGGGATTCGAGTTTCCTAATGAAATGACTCATTTCTGGACGGTGGCTGCAGCCGGAGCTGCCTCCAAACTCTCGCCGGAGGTCTGATTACTGTATAGTTTTATGAGGTTAGCGTTTCGTCAGGAGTGACGTGGTCCATGCCACTGAGGTCACATGGGCTGGGGGTTGGGGGGAGGGCTTGGGAGGATTTGATCTTGGGTAGCCCTGCATACTCTGTGCCAGTGCATGAGCTCAGGTCTTTATTTATGGAAAGGGATCCTAAAATAGCAGGCTGGCTCCCCACATGAAGAGTTCCACATCTGCTATGTGTATTGTCTTTATCACACTTGTGCAAGTGAACTGTTTATTAAAATGTTTTAGCAACAAGTCATGAGCTGTAGTTCAGAGCATATTTGATAGTCCTCGCTGCAGATCCAAAAAATCCAGGGGGTGGAGCTGTACATGATCCAACTCCTCCTATAACCCTAACCCTACCCCTAATCCCTACCTCAAACCCTAACCACTTCCCCAACTCCTAATCCCCACCTCAAACCCTACACACCATCCCAGCCCCTAATCCCTACCCCAACCCATAACCACTACCCCAACCCCTAACCACTACCCCAACCCTTACCCCAATCCCTACCCTAACCCCTAACCACTACCCCAAGCCCGAATCCCTACAACAAACCCTGACCACTATCCCAACCCCCAATCCCTACCCCAACCCCTGATCCCTACCCCCACCCCCCATTCCTACCCCAAACCCCTACCAGGATAAAGCAGTTACTGAAGATGAATGAATGAATTAATGAACATTTATTGACAGAATTCTATAACTTCCTGCTTTAGACCTGCTTTACTACCTGCAAACTAGTTTTCTAATTAGTGTGTGCACAGGTAATCCAATACCTGGTTAACCATTTGAGGCTCCAGAATTATTACATACTGAAACTATTTAGGCATATATATAGCGCTGTTGTGGTTTGCAAGATAGAGTTGTGCATCAGGACTAAAAAACTAAAAAAAAAGCTTAGGAGCTGGCAGTCAGATATAAAGTTTGCCCGATAATGTACAATGCCTCCACCAGTGTAGTCCAGCAGTTAAATCATACTGTATGTGCACTGAGGTAACCGGATACTGCAAATATGTTGTAGATAATAAAATAATTGACGCTGTTTTTCTATTTCTTCTCTTGCAGCTTTGGAAGTGGATTCTGGGAAAGCAGACATCCTTCACTTGCTTCATGTGGATTTTTTCGGTGAGGAGGATGTATGTTTTCTTGTGGTGAAGAATATATATTTCCAAAAAGCACTGTTCCAGTATGCTAGTCGTAGCTCGTAAACCTCAGTCATAGGCTTTTTTTTAAATGAGCCAAAAATGCTACTGTTAATGAATTTAAGCTAAGAGCATCCAACCTATTGCACATATTGTTGCACACGTTTCTGCATGTTAAAATCCCATAAGGCCTTAAATGGCTTGATTCCACAGCATTAGCTCTTAAATGCAGGCCCCCCAGTGGACTTCATACGTCTGTTGGTTGCATGTTTATGGGCCAGAATGCTATTAACTGTTTAACCTGTTTGTCAGATTTGGCCCTGGCCAAGCTATTGTTTTTGCTAACAAAGTTGGAAATTGTGAAGTAACTATTTTTTTTTTTTTTTTAATAAGTTTGCCCGTTTGTTTTCATTGAAGACATGGGACAAAAGTGAGCAGTTAATTGTTATTTGGCATGGCCATGTTGTAACACACTTCATCCTCATTTTAAGCCAATAAGCACAAGCATAAGAAGCTTTGGTAAATATCCTGTCATGTGGCTGACTGTACTGAGATTGATTTTATTTTGTTTAGCCTCTGCTCAGTTGTTTGTAGAAAGAAATATTTATATCCAAATGCATTGTTGTCAAGTACTGAACTTCTAATACTTTAACAGATCTAATTCAATTCAGTTTTATTCAGTTTTAATTGTATAGTGCTTTTAACAATAGACATTGACACAAAGCAGATTTACAGAGATCTGGATGTAGAGTTAGATCCCTAATGAGCATGCCAGAGGTGACAGTAAAAGGGAAAATCTCTCTGGAGGAAAAAAAAGCTTGAGAGGAACCAGACTCCTTTGGTTGACACCAGAAAGTGGGATTACAAATCATTAAACCTGTATTATACTGATTTTAACTTGTAACTATGCCTACATGTATGCAAGATGGTTGTGGCGTGTATTCTGTGGTTGTTTGGACCAACGCTTGAGCACATTCTAGAAATTAACGTTACGTGTCCAATATCAACGTAAATAGTAATGGCAGTACCATGTGGCACTGTCCACAACTGACTAAACAAACTAGTGTTGTATCTCAAAATCATACAGTTCTACAGAGTTTCTGAGTACACTAGCCAGTTTACGTATTAAGGTTAGTATTTGAATTTTAAAAACCTCCCATGTAGCCTTCAAATCTACTAAAAGGTCTGTCTTGCATACCAGTCTTCTGGATCTTCTAGATTAGTAAATACTTTTGAATGTAAGGTCAATGTATGGTAACCCATACTCGGAATTTGTCCTCTGCATTTAACCCATCCAAGTTCGTGCACACATTAGGAGCAGTGGGCAGCCACTTTTTGCTGCGGCACCCGGGGAGCAGTTGAGGGTTAAGGGCCTTGTTCAAGTGCCCAACAGTGGCAGCTTGGCGGTGCTGGGATTTGAACTCATGACCTTCCCATCAGTAGCCCAACTTCTTAACCACTGCTACTAACGCCCAGGTTAAAAGTGTGTGTACTATGCCACTTGCATTGCCACTGTTTCTGCACACATACACAGTCACACATCAAGTATAAACCAGGCCTTACTCTTCTGAAATTGGATACTATAAAGTCAGCCAGTACTAACTGAGTTTAAGGGATGTTCAGTATGAGCATATTGTGAATAAGTCTACAGTATCCTGATCTTTGGCATTAAGTCAGTTTTGCAGTAGATTATGTGGCTGACTGGACACGAATGACTGACATCTGCTCTGTATTTGTCGTTAAATGTATTTGGCTTCAATAGGCTCACTGTGGCATCAATGTATACCTATATGTATCTATCCACCTATCTATCCACTATCTCTCTCTCTCTCTCTCTCTCTCTCTCTCTCTCTCTCTCTCTCTATATATATATATATATATATATATATATATATATATATATATATATATACACACATTTTATGACTTCTACATGATCAAGTCAGTACAAAAACATTTTAGATTCCCAAACATTAGTTTTCTAGCACAAAATTAAATGTTACAGAAAAATGTTTGTATGTCATTAAAGAAAGCAGCATATTACATAAGAGACACTTTTCAGACAAAAAACACAATGAAGGCTGCTGGGTTTTGCTGAAAAAATAAGAAGCAAATGCGAAAGTCAAAGTCTCCAGAAGAACTGTGGCTGGTTCTGCAAGATGTTCAATAAAACTTACCAGCTCATTTCCTTATAAAACTGCACAAAATGTACCGGAGACTTTTATTTTTATTATTTTGTTACACCAAATATTGACTTTGTTTCATTTACTACTATTTACTGTATATTTTTTTTTAATGTAGCAACATTTAATTTCATTATTTTGAAGGCATCTTTGCTCTACAGCATTTCTTTGCATGTGCTTAAAACTTTTGCACAGTACTGTGTGTGTGTGTGTGTGTGTGTGTGTGTGTGTGTGTGTGTGTGTGTGTATATAATATATATATACACACAGTATCTCACAAAAGTGAGTACACCCCTCACATTTTTGTAAATATTTTATTATATCTTTTCATGGGACAACACTGAAGAAATGACACTTTGCTACAATGTAAAGTAGTGAGTGTACAGCTTGTATAACAGTGTAAATTTGCTGTCCCCTCAAAATAACTCAACACACAGCCATTAATGTCTACACCGCTGGCAACAAAAGTGAGTACACCCCTAAGTGAAAATGTCCAAATTGGACCCAAAGTGTCAATATTTTGTGTGGCCACCATTATTTTCCAGCACTGCCTTAACCCTGTTGGGCATGGAGTTCACCAGAGCTTCACAGGTTGCCACTGGTTTATCTTGGTCTCAACAGACCACAGGACATGGTTCCAGTAATCCATGTCCTTAGTCTGCTTTTCTTCAGCAAACTGTTTGTGGGCTTTCTTGTGCATCATCTTTAGAAGAGGCTTCCTTCTGGGATGACAGCCATGCAGACCAATTTGATGCAGTGTGCGGCGTATGGTCTGAGCACTGACAGGCTGACCCCCCACCCCTTCAACCTCTGCTGCAATGCTGGCAGCACTCATACGTCTATTCTGCAAAGCCAACCTCTGGATATGATGCTGAGCACGTGCACTCAACTTCTTTGTTCGACCATGGCGAGGCCTGTTCTGAGTGGAACCTGTCCTGTTAAACCACTGTATGGTCTTGGCAACCGTGCTGCAGCTCAGTTTCAGGGTGTTGGCAATCTTCTTATAGCCTAGGCCATCTTTATGTAGAGCAACAATTCTTTTTTTCAGATCCTCAGAGAGTTCTTTGCCATGAGGTGCCATGTTGAACTTCCAGTGACCAGTATGAGAGAGTGTGAGAGCGATAACATCAAACTTAACACACCTGCTCCCCATTCACACCTGAGACCTTGTAACACTAACGAGTCACATGACACCGGGGAGGGAAAATGGCTAATTGGGCCCAATTTGACATTTTCACTTAGGGGTGTACTCACTTTTGTTGCCAGCGGTTTAGACATTAATGGCTGTGTGTTGAGTTATTTTGAGGGGACAGCAAATTTACACTGTTATACAAGCTGTACACTCACTACTTTACATTGTAGCAAAGTGTCATTTCTTCAGTGTTGTCCCATGAAAAGATATAATAAAATATTTACGAAAGTGTGAGGGGTGTACTCACTTTTGTGAAATACTGTGTATATATATATATATATATATATATATATATATATATATATATATATATATATATATCCAGCTAGCTAGCTATTAACAATGTATAATATATGCCTAATCTAAGGCACATGTGACACAGGTAACAGTGGCAAAGAAAAACTTCATAGGACGACATTACAAGTGTCTTGAATGATAGAAGGTCCAGCGTTTAATATAGCAAGGATTTTGTTCAATTTTATGTGCCTTCTTACTAGTTTGCTCTGAAGATAAGGAGTGGGAGGAATAGGTGTCACACACTAATGACTAGATGTCTTTGGACTGGGGGAGGAAACCGGAGTACCCAGAAAAAAGCCCCAGAAGCACGGGGAAAACATGCAAGCTCTGAGCAAACAGGACGGAAGTGGGAAATGAACCCCCAACCCCGGAGGTGTGAGGCAAATGTGCTAACCACTAAACCACTGTGCCCCCTGAAGTTGTTAAACAATAAAAATTATATGTGTTATCCAATCACAGTTCAAGGCCATCCTGAGCATACTTAATGCGTTAGCTGTGATGTCATCAGAACAGTGCCACATGTCTTGTACAGGCTGGGGAGCTGGGGCTTAGACTAAAAAGGTTTGAGAAAGGATGGTTTAAAAGAACTGTTGATTCAGGAACATTCCTTATTTGGAATCATGTCCACTATTGGTATACTTGTATAGGATAGGAACCAATACGCATCCCACCGACACACTGTTCACTATTTAATGGCACCTGGCTACTGCCAAACCCCTCCCATCTCTAAGCCCCTCTCTTCCTCTCTTTCCCCTGCCTCTAAGCCATGGTGAGCAGATAGTAATATTGCCTGAGATTGCCACAGAGAGGAGAAGCTCCATCACCTGATTAGGTTCTTGAGAGTGCTTTGTTGCCTGGAAATACAAATCTTGGTGATCAGTGATCAGGTTTAGTTGGAAATAATATCACACAATTTGCTGAGGCACCTTCAGTGTAGTCCATTGGTTTTGCTGAAGTCTAAACTCTTTATGATGTAATTGATGACACGCAACCTGGCAGTTGGGCAAACTCCAGAGACAATTACATGTCAATGACATGACATTTGACATTACATGACAAAGCCTGTGAGTAGAGCATTCATAAGCAATAGCCAAAATGAAGCCGCCTTGAGTATGCAAGCTTGAAAGTGTTTTTCAGCTACTCCTAAACTTGCTGCAAGTATACTAAGGCCTTGATTCATTATTACACTCTCCCCTCTCTAACTCAGAGAGGAGGCGTGCATCTAGACGTCTAGTTAGAATTTCATTTAAAGCTTGAGAGTTTATGCTGACAGTTATAGAGAGTTACGATGAACTCCAACAATCTTAAATGTTATGTATGTCTCTGTGTATCGGTATGTGACACAAGTAAGTTTTGAAGGTTAGTGTTAGGGGCTGGGTTAGCCATTGTACTTAAAATCCAATTAAATACAGCCATATAGTGCTTCATGTTCATATGATTATTTCATATCTTTATTTACCATGCCCTCATCAATACCTCGAACATGATTCGCAACAAATTCAACCTTTGACCAACAGCTTAAATCAAAAAGCATTTTACATTTGGCAGACGCCCTTATCCAGAGTGACTTACATTTATCTCATTTATACATCTGAGCAGTTGACAGTTAAGGGCCTTTCTCAAGGGCCCAACAGTGGCAGTTTGAACTCACAACCTTCCGATCAGTAGCCCAACATCTTAATCACTGAGCTACCACTGCCCATTTGTTGCTCTTTATAATCCGCTGAGCTTATAATGCAGCTACAGAAGTGCTGGGTAGGTTAACAAGTTGTGCAATGGCTCTTGTGTTGTGCAACTGTTAAATCTTTTGGTAGTAATTATGGGTTGGCAATAAATGGATACAGAGGTTCCAGGGCTTTTGTTTTGGGGCATCATACGAAGATACTTGTGTGTTTTTATTTGAACAAGCAGTGGCAGTGTTGTAAGGTGATCTGTCCTGCCCTTTGTAATGAAGGCCAGGAATTTGGCAGCTCATCCAGTAAAAATCTGATTTCATTGATCCTCTTGTCTACATGCTCCAGTGCTGCTCATTTTCCTGAGTGAAAATGTTTTTTTTTTTTTTTTTTTTTTTAAAGTTTGTTTTGTTTGTTTGTATGAAGGAGAGGCTGAAAAATAGGGTGTTTGGGCATGCATTTGCAAGTTTGTGTGCGTTTGCACTGTATGGCACCAGCTGGGTGGTCTTCACGACTGGTTGGTCAGTGATCCTCTGGATCATAAATCCAAGAGTCCAGTGCAGGGCCTGGCAGTGAGTCACCACTGGCCCAAGGCCTAACGAAAAGTCCACCATCACCTACCCCTTGGGCTGCATCTAAAATCTCCCAGCCTTCCAAGAAAAAATAATTCCAGAACACCACCAGACATAAACAACACATGGAAGGTGGATATAGATGTTTTGATCATTATGGTGTAGCTGTGGATGTCTGATTTCTTCGTCTTCCGCTCAGTTAAGGAGTTTCTATGTAAAATTTTCTAGCAGCCTGTTACGAAACTGGGGAAGGAAGGAAGCAGGATGCACTTGCAGGGGAAAGTGGTCAGTTTATTAGGAACACAAAAAACAAAAGGCACATTCAAAAGTAATCGGACTACTTAACAAAAATACAAAAAATAAGCAAGTCAATCTTCCAATCACTTACAGGGCAAAAGTCCAGGAAATTCTGAAGTAGGAGTTCTAAGGCTTACAGGGCAATAATCCAGGGAGTGACGAGGCAGGAATCCAAGAACCCGGGAACGCCGGGTAAACAGAAACATACGAAAACACGTAGGAACCAGGGAACGCCTGGTTAACAAAAAACATCGGGGGAAAAACTTTGCTTCGTCGCTATCTTTAGAAATCTCTCGTTACGATTACATCAAGACATTCAAACATCATTACATTCCAAAATCAATACTCCACGACGAAGCGGACACAGACCGCGGTTTAAGTAATGCAGTTCATTCAAAATCAAACAAGATTAAACTAGCGACACCTGGACACAATAATCAGAACACAATGGCAGAACGAAGGACCAATCAGGAAGCGGGGGCAGAGACATGACGCAACACAAAAACAAAAAAGCACATGGCAAAGTAAACAAACGCAGAGTCTTTAAGAATCGCGCTGGAATGCACTCCGTGGAATCCGGAAGGGCGTGGCTCCGTTAACAGCGTAGCGAGAGAGAGATATGCTACTCCGTAGCGGAGCCGCGAGAGGGATATATGCTGCTCCGTAGCGAGAGCAGCATGAGAGAGAGCTAACACAGCCTGAGATTTCTTTATGTGAGTCAGTAGATTAAAGCTCCAAGGGGCCATCTACCCAGGCTTTTAGGGCACTTGATGCCAGCAATTAAGATGTTGGTGATGAGAAGGATGAAGCAGCGTCCACCCTGTCTCTGACTCCCGCTCTGGCCGCAGCTTTAATCTCCGCTGTGGTGGCTCTCATCAGTGCACTGACCTCTCAGGCATACATAAAGATAAGACGCTGGCATCAGACTGTTTGGAATAATAACACTCAATTTCAAGAGAAGTGGCTCAGCAAACACCAAAGCACTGGAATAAAAAAGCAGATGGAGATGAAAGAGGAGCGGATGTAACTCTGGAGATAAGAAAAGTAATGTATATATGTGATTGCAAACAAATGCTCTCACTCACCGGGAGGTGAGTGCCAGGCTCTCAGCCTGATTCCTGACCTGGGGAGGATGGAGATAGAGAAATGTAATTTGTTCCTTTGTGTGGCAGGATCACAGAGGGACTGTGACTTTTTCTTTCTCTGTCTCTTGTTGAGTGCAATTTAGTTGGACGAGCAGGTGGTCCGGCCTAGTGCAATGGCAGTGACTTTACTTTCTTTCTCTTTTTTGTTTTCCTGCAGAGGCTCACTGTGCTTGCGGTGTTTGCTTCTGTCATGCAGTGCTTTCAGATGGCATTTGGGAGTGGAGGATTAAACAGGAGGGATGAAGTGAATGAGGGAAAGGTGGAGGAATAGAGGCACTGTGGCGCCATCGACCTGTTGGCCCACAGCCTGTTTCACATTTTTTTAAATAAAAAAAAAAAAAAATGCAGCCGTCAGCTCCAGCCTCTTTCAGCCGCTCTCCACATGGCTTTTGTGGCCACCTCCATGGTTCTGTGTTGGCTTCAGAATACGCCTGGCAGTGCATTGTGCCTCATCAAAGGTCCAACAACAAGGGAATAAAGTGGCTTCTTCAGCTGTTTCCCGTCTAAGGGCGACAAAAAAAAAGAAAGTATGGGCTTTGGGTGTTCATGTTCAGGGATGTGTAACCGTTTCGCTTTTGCAGGTGCATTCAGTCATACTTATCCAGCTGTTTGTCCCGAACAGACCCCCTACCCTCTTCTCACAGATTAGGAACATAGTCAAGCACAAAGACGTCACGGAAATTAGCTGTGTAAGCTTTTCTTTGTACATTATCTATGGATTAGTGGTCTTCTTAATAGTGTGGTTGCACTTTACTCACTAGCACAAATATCATTTCAGTACAGTTATCACTGATAATATCTACACATTTGCAATTATTTGGTTGTCAACAGCAGCAAGCCTTTAAACTCGGGGTTGGTCAAACTTTTTGCAGCTAATGACCCCTGAATAAATTAATAATTGAATGAAATTGCTGACCTTCTAAAATAAATAAATAAGTACATCTAAAAATAAATAAATGGATGAATGGATGGATAAATAAATAAATAAACAAACTCAATTAATCTGGAACCAGTCCTTGACTTTAAATGTTAATTTGAGTATGACTTTAAATGACTTTACAAGTTAAATGTTTGCCTTTATATGTTTATATGTTGCCTCATACCAACTGCCAAGTAATAGGCCTCATTCATTAATTGTTGAGTGTGGTTGTGTGTAAATGTTTGCGTAAGCCAAACCGAGCTAAATAATTCACACCGGATTTACAAAAGTTTCATAAATGCAGTTTTTCTTTGTATTCACGTGCGTATGTTGATAAATGGCAAACACCCGGAAATTACCAGCTGATTTGTGTTTGCTGACGCCCACAAAAGAGCACAGAATAGCCAAAAAAGAATGATCTCTCCGAGGCAGAAGTACTTTTGATTCACGTCAACGAGAAAATGTATTTTAAAAAATAAATATATAAACATATTTAGCAGGATAACCAGCGCACAGTCACAGCACATGAAAAGGCCAAAATATGGAGAGAAATTACAGAGGTGAAGTTGTTGTTGTCCATCCAGCACAATAGTAAGTGAGGTCAAAATAAAATGCAAATGCAGCCAGGATTCATCCTCTGAAGAAAAATTCATACCAGTCTCTAAATATCTGGTGTCTCCTAAGTGCATCATCTGCTGATTCTTCCATTAAAAGAAAAAAAAAATTGTGTGTATTTGAAATAAATAAGCAATTTATATAAAATATTAAAATGCAGTAACTCATCACAAATTATGAGTTGAAGCCGATCAGTTGAGGTTTACATCAGTTAGCCTTTTTATGCGTAAATTAACTCGCAGGAATAGGATACGAAAGTTTTTCAGAATTTACAGGATTTTCATGAATGCCAAATTTTTTGTCTAAATGCTCATACGAATAATTTCTGCTTAAATTCATTCGTATTCAGCTTGATAAATGTGGCCCATTGTGTGTGTGTGTGTCATTCTGTTGACGCACACACACACACTACAGCAGTTAGCATTGATGAAAGTGGTTGGGCGTTCTGCAGTCAGTGTGCAGTTTTCCCTTAAGAGGATTGGGAGTGGTTGCCTTCATTGGTGAGGTAAATAGTGGGAATTGGAACCAGACACGGTTGCACGTCATTGGATCACCTGAGGGCATCACCAGCTTCTCCACTGCAAACGTTCTTGGATATTTGTTTAGATCTGCCCATTTAAACCCTCCTGGGAGTAAAACAGTGCACTACTCACATTACTGTTTGCCATTAATGATCTATTTTAATGGAATAAGGCAGTTAAAATGAAATTGACACAATGCTCGCTTTTCCTATCACGTTATCAATCAGCCGATACATGTCTGGTGGTTTGTTCTTCAGTTTCATGTGCTACATGATTAAACAATATAAAATTAGCATGTATATACAGTACTGTGCAAAAGTTTAGGCATCCTTTTAGGCAAACTGTTATAGATTTTTTATTTTATGACTTCTATATTTTCAAGTCAGTACAAAAAACATTTTACATTCCCAAACATTAGTTTTCTAGCACAAGATTAAATGTTACAGAAAAATGTTTGTATGCCATTAAAGAAAGCAGCATATTACATATGAGACCACTTTTCAGACAAAAAACACAATGAAGGCTGCTGGGTTTTGTTGCAAAAATAAGAAGCGAGTGCGAAAGTCAAAGTGTCCAGAAGAACTGTGTCTGGTTCTGCAAGATGCTCAATAAAACTTACCAGCTCATTCCCTTATAAAACTGCACTAATTGTACCGGAGTCTACAATTTTTATTTGTATTTTTTTTCTCACACCAAATATTGACTTTGTTTCATTTACTACTGTTTATTACACTTTACTGTAAAAACATTTGATTCCATTATTTTTAGGCATCTTTGCTCTACAGCATTTCCTTGCATGTGCCTAAAACTTTTGCACAGTACTGTATGTGAAAATGTGGAAAATGGAAAAAGACTTTCACTGCTAACAGGGTGATAGCCTTCACCCAGGGACAGAGGGGTTGGGTGATCTCTTGACCTCTGGAGCCTCAGGGTCAGGTTGCTGCTTGACCTCTTTGCCCTAAACTGTCAGCTAAAACAGCTCTATCAGAGCTAACAGCCCTCAGTCTCTCCCCACTTTCTGCTTGTACTGCTTTATCTGTAATGCTTTACCAGACATTACTGAACATCACTTTTTCTCTATTATTGTGTATGCTGTATCAGTTTGTTTCTGTGTATTTCTGTCTATCCCTTTAATTAAGCGTCCATAACAGCCATCTTTAAAATGCCATTCCCATTATTCCATGCCCCTAAATCCGTATAGCTCTGAAGACTCACTCGGTTGTTGCATCTTTTGTTTGCACTGTCAGGTTGAGTCCAAAGGCGGTTTAATTGGTTTGTTCAGTTGGTTTAGATATGCTCCACAGTGCATAGCATTTTTTTTTTTTTTTTACAGACCCCATAGAGTTAAGTCTCAAAACCACCCCTTTAATTGAGGGTAAATATACCGTTGTCATGCTCGGCAAAATATTTTTGCCATTTGAAGAAGGTCTGCCACTTGCTTGACTGATTTACCTGCTGTCATGTGTTTGAGAGTGCATGTATAAAGAGCTTGTGTGTTATGAAGTAATCAAAATGAATTTCTTCATTTAGCTGAACTTAAATTCTGACACAGTAGACTGTAGTTAGGAGTAAATTAGTTCAAGTTGCCTACTTTCACTTTGTTTCAGCTGTTATTTGTGGTTTTGGGTTATTACTTTCTGTTAACTGAATTCTTTTTGCTTATTTTTTATTTTTTTTCTTTAAGGCATTGTCACCTGAATCCTGTTGACAAATAAATATACAATATTATGTACAATTCCTTAGGCACTTTTTCAGGGCTCCGAAATCTGATTAAATAAATAAATAAATCCAGATTCACATATTTAAATCTTTTTCATAAACAATAAATTTATCTTTTTAAATAAATATTTAGCAATATGACAATATAATAAATATATATGTCACTTTTCCATATTAGTCCATATTAAAATAAATATTTCAGTGCATGGTAAATATTTAGGTCAAATCGAAATAGGTTTTCGAAAACAAAATATTTTGTCATGCTACAGTAACTATTTGCTCTAAATGTATATCCTACGATAGAAGTAAATATTTTCAACAACTCTAAACATTTAAATAAATAAATAAATAAGGCTTGAAATGATATATATTAGAACGTATATATATGTATATATATGTGTGTGTATATATATATATATATATATATATATATATATATATATATATATATATATATATATATATATATATATATATATATTAGAACTTATGTAAATGCTTAACACACATTTCAGTTATTTACAGGGTTGCTATGGAAATATTCCAATCCATTAAATCGATCTGAACTGAATCCAAGACAAAAATTTTATTTAAACATTTAGTTTGTACACCATAACATATGGTTTATTATAAACATTTTAAATAAGTTTAATCTGGAATCAGATGTAATATTATATTTAAATATGTCAGATGTGATTAAATATTATGTTTACCTTGCCTGATATAAGTGAAATATTTCATTTAGCCTGAAATACTACATCATACATCATTCATTTACAAATATTTAGTTTTAAATTATGTATTAATAATCCATCATAATCATGAATTTGTTATTTAACTATATATTTAGCATTTGCACGGATTGGAAATTTAAATCTCTCAAAATCTCTTAACTAGGGGTTTCATTTATTTACAGTGATGACACTAAATGAAAATTGAAATATTTAATACAACAATAAATATTTAATTGAAACAAAATGTG
The DNA here is from genome assembly GCA_023630585.1 of Cranoglanis bouderius. Classification (NCBI taxonomy): domain Eukaryota; kingdom Metazoa; phylum Chordata; class Actinopteri; order Siluriformes; family Cranoglanididae; genus Cranoglanis; species Cranoglanis bouderius. The sequence continues at coordinate 3,014,893 of CM042554.1, forward strand.
CTTTGTTAAATCCATTTATGATTTATACTGTAACTGTAAAATGTATTTTTTTAATTAAGTGATTCATATCTGTTGTTATCATAAACAGTTTGGTCATCCTGAGTTCAAGTGCACCACAATTCCTCTCTCCTTTCATCATGCCAGTCCACCTCCTTTGTTTTCCCCCTCTACCTTATCCCTCACTTTCTCTTTTTTTTCTTCTCTAATCTCTGCTTTGAAAAACTCCCTCCCCCCACCTTGTCATGCACTCTCTGAAAACTCAAATCCGCTTGATTTCAACACCTTTTCATATGCCTTACCTATCGGCTATCTTCCTAGGCGTCTGTGCCCCGACCGCCTGGCCTCTCTGTCATCAGGGGAGCATGTTTGTTCCTGTTACCCCACTGTCTGCCCCTCAGCTGGGTGCACCAACCCCCCAGGTACCCCCTGCAGCCACCCTACTTCTAATCCTTCCCACCATCATTTTATAAACAGCATTTATGAGGTGTGGATAAGCAATATTCAGCTGGGACCAGAGCTTTCAGAACGTACCATGGGGCAGGAGGCTGCAGCATAGCCCCTTCCTTACTTTTTAATCCCTTTGCCTTTCAACCACAATAGGAACCATGTGTCTTGCGCCGAGCAGGATAAAAATCCCACCATGGAGAAAGGCCATTTACTTCATGAAAATTGATGTTGCACCGTGGAGGCTCATGCAGAGCTTGCGAGATGCTCGGATGGCAAATTTAGTTTACGGAGGGTGCCATTATGGTCGTAAATAATAACATCATTGTGTGAGAACATTTACAAAACTTGACTGCTCAATGACTTTAATCATAGCTCAGTCAGTAAGATATTATATTGTGGGTTAGCCTACGTTACTGTCCATTTACGTTAGTTTCCATATGATAATGGTGCATTTTGTTCTCACTTAAAGAAGTAGTATGCCCAGAAATTCTAACTGTGCTAACCACGAATGAGAAGAGGTAATGTCCCATTAGTGTGCCATTTGTACATCATTTGCTAAATGGCGCTTTTTTGATAGCAATATAAGCATTTCAAGGTGGAGTATTTCTTCAAGAACCTTAATGTTTGTTAGCTATTGTATCTTGTCCAGGTCTTCCTCATTGCAGTGGGATAGGGTAGAGGGTTTAATGAATGGTTTGGCTTGGTAAAGGCCCAGCCCTGAAACAAGATAATCCTTCATGGCAGATGCTTCCAGACGTTGGTTATTATTAACTCCTGGCATCTCCTTACCACAGGGTGAAGGACAGACAGACCCTGTCTCCATCACTCTTCATCTACTTCTTTCTCTCACAGGAAGAGTATCCCTATGCCAGGCTTATTCAACTAAATTTTGCAAAGGTTCAAGTCCATAAAATTCCTTTCTTACAATGGTCTAGAATGGCTAGAATGGTGAATGAATGGGGTTAATGTTTTTTTTTCATGCTTAGCCCTTAATGATTAGTTTGTGGTTATCGGTAAGAAATTTTAAAGTGCTTATGTTTTGGTTCTTATGGGGCACTTCACATTACCACTAATGCCACAGATGCAATGTGTTCTGCTTATTTAAGTTGAAGATGACATCGCGCTAACCAATCACTAATAAACAGAAAATAATAATAATAATAATAATAATAATAATAATAATAACCTATATGATATTAATATCTATAGCCCTGTAGCTATTCTCTGATCAGATGAGCTGCTTTTAGCTAAATAATTTACGTAAATGTATGAGATTGGATAAGCCCCAACATAGAATCTGCTACAGAAGCTGTCATGGTATAGAAGACTAGAGTCACTGATCTACAGTCAGTTTGATTATGTTGATCAGCTTTGATACAGTATTTGTTCAAGGGCTTGGTTCCATCTGTTGAAATACTTTTCTGGGTACGCATCATACCGCGCTCTGCCAGTTTGTGACCTTTGCCTCATGCTGTTGGCTTGTAGCAAGCACTGAATCTGACATTATTTAGGTCTAGAAAGCATTTTTAGAAAATGACAAAACGATATAAGGGCTCAAAAACATGGTTCGCGCCACCTCGGCGGACACGTAATGTGCTCCAGATGAGGATCCTTTACTGGCTTCCCTTCCTGTCTCCTGCTCCACTGGAGGTTGAGCTTATCATATCTTTGAGATAAAAGGCTTAGTTTGAAGATCATCATAACAATTTTGTTTTGTTTGTTTGCTTTTTTTTAAATAACTGAGGAAATGCCTTCATTATGCCTTGTATCATTGTATGATACAATAACAGTCATTATTGCTCTGTGAGATTGACACAGTGTTTTGGGCCTTCTGACTTAATACAGTCATAATATTCACCCCCTTTAGAACTTTTTAACATTTTCTAGGTTGTTGCGACCTGGAATTGACATGGACTTACTTTAAATGAATTACTATTTTGTAAATATTATATATTAGTAAATAATATTGCCCAGCTTCAAGATTATGGGCTATTCATTGTAAATTCATACACATGACCCCAGTTAATTCCATTTCAGTTCCAAGTTGTAACACTACAAAATTTGTAGTCCTATCCACCTTTCGGAAGCCACGGAATACCACTGTTCTTACATGGCATGTTCATGCTGCCAAACCCCGTTCATAGGTCTTTCAGCACTCTACAGTAACAGAACCCAACAGAGTTGACAGAGGGGTTCCGCCAGTTCCTCTTTGTCCCACCGCTCTGTCAGTAGTAAGGGGTTTATCAGACCACCACTGCAACTCAAACCAGGGTTGCAGCACTGGCAACTTCAGGTTCCATCTTCTCATGTATCATTTTCCTCCTCCCCACAGGCCTCTCAGAGGTCAGTGTGTGTCTAAACCCTGTAGACACAGATCAAGCCGTTGCATCCTTCCCTGTAGTATGTGGGTGACCTCTGTGATGGCAGCTCGGTCCTAAAATTGTGCCAAAAAATATCAAATACTAGTCCAGTGAGAAATGGCTGAAGAGTTTCAATGTCTCTTTAAGGTAATCTTTTCATAATACAGTGTTTGAAGTGAACATTAAAGTGACAACATCCTTTTGATCCGTAGTCCTGGTAGATCCACACACCAAAGTATTGTATTTGGCATGAGTAAAACCAGAGTATAGTGATTTGTTTTTTTTTTTAACAAGAGCTACACCTTCCTTTGAAAACTTGGTCACTCCTTAGAGTGTAGGGTGTAGATTATTTGGCAAATAATATATTACAACTTGAATGATCACACATTGAAGTAAGGTTGTGCTTACAGTATTTATTAGACCAAAGTGGCTTGGGTCAGACTGAAAGCTCCTGATTGGTCCTTTTACTCTGATTTTCTTTCTTCAAAGACAATTTTAATACTAAATATTACTTATGCAGTAAATGGGATTCTAGGCCGATGTTATCTGACCAGGTTTAGTCACAGAGCTGATTTGGGGGGCTCTCAGAGTTCTAGCTGATTATCAGAGGAGCTTCATGGAAAGGCCTGCGGTCTTGTCTTTTTTCCAGGTGGCTGGTTTTGATTAGGGCAGATTCAACATGATCATCTACTTTTCTCCAGGATTAAATTCTCCAAGAAGTAGTGAAAAGGCTGTGAGGTGGTGTCAGTTGTTGTGATGAGGTGTTTGAAATCGTATACATGAATTGAAGCCCAAGCAATATGAAGATTATGTCAATAGTGTTTTTTTTTAAGGAACTAAGTAACATTTTTGACTAATATTATCAGTTTTCACAAACCCAAACACCACAAACAACAAAACAAATATAGTACAAATAACGTCCCAAGTACTGCAACGATCTAGAATGTGTCTTACTGTTTAGATCCCACCATCTAAACAATACAAATGTACTGTTTTCACTGAAATGATCACTCTCTGTGAGCTATTAGTGCTTTACCATATGATGGGTGGTTTCATGATGAAGTTCATGCAGTGTTTCACTACAATTAAATTTGCCCTATTATTCTTACAGAACAGGTACAACTACATATTAAAAATGTACAATTATCTTTAAGATTTAAGTCTGATTTAAGTCAGATTTTTGAACACCATGACTACTTTTTGAACACTGTGAACTTTTGGAGGCAGATGTAGTCACTGGATTGGAAAATCTTAACAACATGTCTTCCACATTTGGCCACATTTAGTGATGAAAACATGACCTTGTCTTTTTCCAGTATTCAGCTGTATCAGTGATAGCCTCAGATTCCTGTTCTTGGTTGACAGGAGTGGAACCCGATGTGGTCAAGGTTCGACCTGTTCCGAGATGCTTTTCTGCTCACCATGATTGTAAAGAGTTGGTGTTTGAGTTACCGTAGCCTTCCTCTCAGCTCAAACCAGTCTGGCCATTCTTTCATCAACAAGGCATTGCAGTCCCCTCCAAAAGTATTGAAACGGCAATGCCATTAAATTTTTTTTTTTTGCTATAGACATTTGGGATTGCGATCAAAGGATGAATATGAGATAGATCAGAATTTCAGCTGTCATTTCCTGATATTTACATCTAGCTGTATAAAACAACTTTGAACATGGCACCTTTTGTGGCAGACCACCCAGTGTTTTGTGAGCAAAAGTATTGGAACAGATAGTCTTAAAGTACATCACACTTAATATTTGGTTGCATATCCTTTGCTTTCAATAACTGCATCAAACCGGTGACCCACTGACATCACCAAACTGTTGCATTTTTTTTTTTTTTTTTTTTGTGATGCTTTTCCAGGTTTGTACCACAGCTTCTTTCAGTTGTTGTATGCTTTGGGAGTTTTCTCCCTTCAGACTCCTCTTCAGGAGTTGAAATTCATGCTCAACTGGGTTAAGGTATGGTGATTCACTTGGCCAGTCTAAAACCTTCCACTTTTTTCCCCTGATGAAGTCCTTCGTTGTGTTGGCAGTGTGTTTTGGGTCATTGTCTTGCTGCTTGCTGATGATGAAGTTTCTCCCAATTATATTGGATGCATTTCTCTGTAAATTGGAAGACTTCTGAATTCCTTCTGCTGCTACCATCCTCGTCAATAAAAATTAGTGAGCCTGTTCCAAAAGCAGCCATGCAAACCCAAGCCATGGCACCACCACTGTGCTTGACTAATGAGCTCTTATGTTTTGGATCATGAGTAGATCCTTTCTTTCTCCACACTATGGCCTGTCCATCACTTTGGTAGAGATTAATATTGGTTCCAGAACTTTTATGGCTCATCTCTGTATTTCTTTGCAAATTCCAATCTGGCTTTCCGATTCTTACTGCTGATGAGTGGTTTGCATCTTGTGGTATGGCCTCTATATCTTTGCTCTCAAAGTCTTCTTCAAATGGTAGATTGTGACCTTCACCCCTGACCCTGGGGATGCTGTTGGTGATATCACTGACCAGTGGTTTCTTTCTTTTTAAGTATGTTCCAAATTGTTGTACTGGCTATGCCCAATGCTTGTGCAACGACTCTGATCAATTTTCCTTCTTTTCTTAGCATCAAAATGGCTTGCTTTTCTCCCATAAACAGCTCTCTGGTCTTCATATTGGTTTATCTACTGGTTTAGTCTGCTAGAAGAAATATAAATAAAATTTCTAAATTATTATTCTGTATACAACCCAATTCTGAAAAAATTGGGACAGTATGGAAAATGCAAAAAACAAAACAAAACAAAAAGAGTCATTTGAAAATTCAATTCACCCTGTACTATATTGAAAACACATTATTAACACATTATTTGATGTTTTACTTTGTGAATTTAATTTATTTTTGAAAATATACACTCATTTCAAATCTGATGACTGCAACGCACTCCAAAAAAAGACTTTTCTGAAGACACTAGTTGGTTAAGTTTAGCAAGCAGAATTTTCCCCCATTCATCCATTATGCATTTCTTCAGCTGCGCAACTGTACAGGGCCTTCGTTGCCTTATTTTGCACTTCATAATGCGCCACACATTCTCAACCGGAGACAGGTCAGGACTGCAGGCAGGCCATGCTAGCACCCGCACTCTCTGCTTATGCAACCATCTGGGCAGAATGTGGTTTGGCGTTGTCCTGCTCTGAATGGCAGCCTACAGTGGGGGGAAAAAGTATTTGATCCCCTGCTGATTTTGTACGTTTGCCCACTTATAAATAAATGATCAGTCTATAATTTTAATGGTAGGTGTATTTTAACAGTGAGAGACAGAATAACAACAAACAAATCCAGAAAAACACATTTCAAAAAAGTTATAAATTGATTTGCATTTTAATGAGGGAAATAAGTCTTTGATCCCCTATCAATCAGCAAGATTTCTGGCTCCCAGGTGTCTTTTACACAGGTAATGAGCTGAGATTAGGAGCACTCTCTTAAAGGGAGTGCTCCTAATCTCAGTTTGTTACCTGTAAAAAGACACCTGTCCACAGAAGCAATCAATTAATCAGATTCCAAACTCTCCACCATGGCCAAGACCAAAGAGCTGTCCAAGGATGTCAGGGACAAGATTGTAGACCTACACAAGGCTTGAATGGGCTACAAGACCATCGCCAAGCAGCTTGGTGAGAAGGTGACAACAGTTGGTGCGATTATTTGCAAATGGAAGAAACTGTCAGTCTCCCTCGGTCTGGGGCTCCATGCAAGATCTCACCTCGTGGAGTTTCAATGATCATGAGAACGGTGAGGAATCAGCCCAGAACTGCACGGGGGGATCTTGTTAATGATCTCAAGGCAGCTGGGACCATAGTCACCAAGAAAACAATTGGTAACACACTACGCCGTGAAGGACTGAAATCCTGCAGCGCCCGCAAGGTCCCCCTGCTCAAGAAAGCACATGTACAGGCCCATCTGAAGTTTGCCTGAATGATTCAGAGGAGAACTGGGTGAAAGTGTTGTGCTCAGGTGTGGTCAGATCTCTTTGGCATCAACTCAACTTGCCGTGTTTGCAGGAGGAGGAATGCTGCCTATGACCCCAAGTCATAACACCATCCCCACCGTCAAACATGGAGGTGGGAACATTATGCTTTGGGTGTTTTTTTCTGTTAAGGGGACAGGACAACTGCACCGCATCAAAGGAACGATGGACAGGGCCATGTACCGTCAAATCTTGGGTGAGAACCTCCTTCCCTCAGCCAGGGCATTGAAAATGACCTTAATGACCTTGAGAGGATCTGCAAAGAGGAGTGGGACAAAATCCCTCCTGAGATGTGTGCAAACCTGGTGGCCAACTACAAGAAACGTCTGACCTCTGTGATTGCCAACAATGGTTTTGCCACCAAGTACTAAGTCGAAGGGGTCAAATACTTATTTCCCTCATTAAAATGCAAATCAATGTATATCTTTTTTGAAATGCGTTTTCTGGATTTTTTTGTTGTTATTCTGTCTCTCACTGTTAAAATACACCTACCATTAAAATCATAGACTGATCATTTCTTTGTCAGTGGGCAAACGTACAAAATCAGCAGGGGATCAAATACTTTTTTCCCCCCAATGTATGTTGCTCCAAAATGTGTACATATCTTTCTGCATTAATGGTGCCCTCACAGATGTGCAAGTTATCCTTGCCATGGGCACTGACACACCTCCATATCATGACAGATGCTGGCTTTTGGAGCTGACGTTGATAACAGATTGGATGGTCCTTTTCCTCTTTGGCCCGGAGAACACGATGGCTGTTTTGTCCAAAAACTATTTGAAATGTTGACACGATTCCACTGTACTACTGTCCATCTCAGATGAGACCGAGCCCAGAGAATTCGGCGGTGCTTCTGGACAGATGTGATTTATGGCTTCTGCTTTGCATAGTAAAGCCTTAACTTGCATCTGTGGTTGCAGCAGCGAATGGTGTTGACTGACAAAGGTTTACCAAAGTATTCCAGAGCCCATGTCAGGATATCCATTACAGACTCAAGATGGTCTTTAAGACAGTGAGGTCTGAGGGATCGGAGATCACGTGCATTCAGAAGTGGTTTTCGGTCTTGCCCTTTACGCACCGAGATTTGACCGGATTCCTTGAATCTTTTAATTATATTGTGCACTGTAGAAGGTGAAATGCCCAAAATCCTACCGATTTGTCTTTGGGAAATGTCGTTCTCAAAGTGTTGGATTATTCGCTGATGTATCGGTTGGCAGATAGTGAGCCTCGACCCATCCTTACTCTCGAAGTACTAGGGCTTTTTTGGAGGCTCCTTATATACTATGATTAGACAATTGCCTCACCTGTTTCACATAACCTTCTTATTTCAACTTGTCACATCACTATTAGTCCTAAATTGCCCCTGTCCCAACTTTTTTGGAACGTGTTGCATGCATCAATTTCAAAATAAACGCTTATCTTCAGAGAAACATCAGGTAAAACATCAAATACCTTGTCTTTATACATTTTTTGTTTAAATACAAGTCAAAGTACATTTCCAAATCATTCTTCTTTTTCTGTTTTATTGGCATTTTCCATACTGTCCCAGGAATTGGGGTTGTAATAATAATTACTGTCAGAAGTAGCAGAAATACACTGAAAAGTGAAAGTGTCAATCCTCAGCAAATACAAATTCATATTCTTTACTCAAGTAAAAGTACGAAAGTATTAAATTCACTTATTATTATAGTCAAGGTACAAGGAAGAATTCCAAAAGAGATGGAATTCACTCACCTCAGCTCATATACTTTTGGTAAGTGCCAGTGGTCAGGATACAAATTGACTAGATGTATACAAAATATACCCAACAACAAATGGATATTTGTTCCATTACAATAGATGTTAAGTAAGATGTTTTTTTTTTTTTTATTTTTTTTTTTTTAGATTTGAGAAAGGACTCTTGAATATCAAGGGCTCATATAGTATATAATATATTTAAAAAAAAACATTTTTATGCCTCCATTTTGGCATTAGAGACTTGCCTGTACTTGCAGTCAAGTGAGTGAAAGTCAAAAATAAGAAAAAGCTCAAGTGCATATACTTCAATCTCTGTCGGTCTCTAGTCAGAGCAGTCAGTGCTGTTTAATAAACATTCAACAAAAATACTTGTCAGAAGAATCACAGCGCAGAGTGAAATATAGAATTTGCCTAAGAAGTAAATCTGTCACTAGAAATAGTTAATTGTGAGATATTATGAGTGCTGTGGAATGCATTTATTTACCTTTAGCAACTAACCCATTATTGGGGACCATGCTGCAGAATTAATTATCGTGCGGTTATCATGCAGACAAGCTGCTGACAAATGAGCAAGCTGAGGTATCAGTGTTAAAAATAAATAAATAAATAAATAAAAAAAAATTACTCTAATTTCTAAACTCCAGTATTTAGCATATGATCAGTACTAAGGAATATGGGGAATGAACACATTCCTAGCTAACCATGTCCTGTTTACTCGCAAACATCTGATCAATTAATATTTTAGGCTTGATTATACAATCTCAGTGGGATAAGCTGTAGATATTCAGTGTGGCTGTGCGTGTGTGTGTGTGTATGTGTGCATGTGTGTCTATGTCTGTGTGTTTGGGAGGTTAAATCTCATTACTCCTTTGGAACAGGAGTGTGTGTGGACGTCAGCTCATGGCTCTAATCTGATTTGCAGCAGGGAACGGGTCGTTTCACATGACTGGTTTAATACTGTGCTGGAGTGGCGCAAGGCAGTGCCAGTGTCCCCGAAGTAAGCCTGTGTGCGTGCGCGCGTGCGTATGTGTGTGTGTGTGTCTATGTGTGCTTGTGTCTGTGTGTGGACATGTTTTAATCTTGATGGGGCTCAAATGTCCCCAGAAGGACAGGAATTTCTGACAGTTTTGACATTGTGGGGACATTTGGCTGGTCCTTGACTTTTATGGCTTGTTTTGTTAAATGAGACAAAGGGTTTCCTTATGGTTATTGAGATTAAGTTCAGGTGCAGGCATAGGTAGATAATTATGTCAGTGGAAGGTCCTTACAAGGATAGCAAGACAAACATTTGTGTGTGTGTGTGTGTGTGTGCGTGTGTGTGTGTGTGTGTGTGTGCATGTATTAGCCAGGAAATGGTTTTCTAGTGACTTTGCTCCAAACTCCAAATGTCACAAGTTCTCATTGAATAATTTTTTTTTCTTTTTTCCAGCTCCAATCTAAGACACAGGCCCCGGAGCCGTTTTGTCTGTGAAGAAAATGTGTGTTGTTAACTCTTGTATCTGGAAAGTGAAGGTTGATTTTCTGACTCTGGCACTCATTTCCTTGCAGTGTGTCTGTTTACGTGTGTCTCCTAACAAGAGCCTTATTTTAAACTAATGGACCATCAGATAATGTATCGAATAATTGGACCCCTCCTCCAACATTGACTGAGCCAGTCCCCCAGAGAGCAGAGCCTCTGCCTCTTCAGTATTGTTTTAATATTGTTTGTTTGTCATGGTGTGTAACTCTGTTACACTGTGTGTGTGTGTGTGTGTGTGTGTGTGTGTGCGTGCGTGTGGAAAGCAAAGTGATCTAGGCGTGGTGAACAACTGCAGGTTGTTTTCCATCTGCTGGCACAATGAGTGTTGCTCTTACTCGGAGAAAATTAGTCACTCTGCAGTTTGCCACCAGTTCAGTGGTCTAATCACAAACAATTATTTAATTGATTTGTCACATTATCAATTTATGGGAAGGAAATTTAGGTCGATTTTTCCCCTAGTTTTCTTGGAAATGTTCCTAACCCTAACTTTTCCTATCCGAGGTGCCAAGAGAGAGGCAGCGTGCGCATGTTATTAAGAGTGACTGTTACAAAGTTCTGTTAGGATTTTTAGGACACTAAAAGATCTAACCCTGTTGGTAACTTGAAAAGCCAAGCCGTGCCATTTTTGAAATATTGTACATATGGGCGTACGGCAGTGACTACATTAGTTCTGATGTAATGATCGCGGCATGTACTGTCAAAAGTATGTGTTTACTCTCTGGGCGATACAAACCGGTGCAACTGAAATGATGCAAGTGTGAGGGAAGTGCCTAAAATAACACATCCACACAGATTTGAAGGCGCATGAGTCTACTGAAAAATTCTCCCTGGGAAATGTACCTGCCCTGACTTGATCATTTTGAGGGGAGGAAAAAAAAAATATATATATATATATATATATGTATATAGGAATGATTTAATTGCAGCAAAATTCAGTGATGACACTGCTGTGTAAACGGTGAGACTGGCTCACACACGGTCATCTTGGCTTCACTGCTTGAGAATCCATCAGGAAAAGTCAGTAAGGTTTCTAGTGGTGATAGAATTATGTGGAAAGCAATGACAGAGATATCACTTCAAACGCTCTCTCCAGCCTCAGATCCTGGTGACGGATCAAATAAAGATTTTGCTTATCTCAGAAAGCCTTTCAAAGAGAGTCACTGTTGGCTGTGTCTGACTGTGTGTGTGTGTGTGTGTGTGTGTGTGTGTGTGTGTGTGTGTGTGTGTGTGTGTCGGGGTGACTGAGGTGTGGCTCCAGGATTTTGTTCAGTTGTCTTGGTTCTGGTACTGGTGTGTGGGCTGATTATAATCATAATTCCTGTTAGGTAGGTTAAGGCATAGAGAGAAGTTTGAGTGTGTGTGTGTGTGTGTGGGCATACATGTTAAGACAAGCATCTACAGAGCAGCCCATATAATGCTCATTTAAAACATTTGTCTCTGTTCTTTTTCTGAAGTATAGTTTTTAATAGGTATTTATTATATGTGCTGTATTTACACTGCATGAGGGAAATTAGGAGGGAATAGAATTTGAACAAGTTTGTGCACCTCTTGTCTTGCTCTCTCTCTTTCTATCATGTGTGTAGTAAATATGGCCGATGCAGGGCAGGCAGCCAGCAGATAAAAGATGAAGAGATGAGGCAGGTTTGGGCCAGGCAGGACATGTAGCGTACTACTGATGTCTCTGCTGCTTATGTCTCTGCTGCTCTGTAGCTCCAGGCCTTATCTGGACAGACAATGTAATTTCTAGCAAATAGCTAAGAACTAGCTAATTGGCAAAATCCCAGCCGAAGGAGAGAAAGGATGTGCTGGAGTGAAGCTTGGACATGTTCCGACCAGGCCGGTGAGGTCGTTCGATGGTCTTGTGACTCACCTTCTGCTGCTGTGGGTGGTCCCGGATGGATACCCGAAAGATTTGCACTTCCAGCTCACCCATGCTTTAGCAGATAATCTCAGCTGGATACTGTAGATTTGTATCCGAGAACTGCTTCTGTAGTCATAAAGACTTTCCTGTGCTCATCCAACAAAACTTATGCTCGTATTGTATGGAATTAAATTTGTGCCTAAAGTATTGAACGTAACTTTTCAAGAAACGAATAAACGTATACAGTGAGAAAGAAGAAAAACATATTTTAGTCTCATTTAGTCTCATTGGTTAGTGAGAATTGGATAAACAGCTCAATTGTCCAGCTGAGGAGGATGAGGATGATGATGATGATGATGATGATGATGATGATGACGACGATGACGACGACGCGCCGTGTCGCTCCTGAGAGCTCATCTCGGAAAAATAGTCGTATGAGACTACCCAACCTCAAACATTAATTACTAACATACTGACTAAGTTTGTTCACTACAAAGAAAAACACTATAACTATACAGAGAACCGCATCCAGAACGCTCTCCAAAATTTGTGACACTGAAGTCTCTGCTTCCTGGTCAGGGAGCTGTCGATCCAAATCTCACTAGCCAATGAGAGTAAAGCACTGTTAAGCCACGCCCACATGCGAGATTTGTGCCAGAATGGAGAAAACAAACTTGCGGAGCGTAAACGGAAAGTTTGAAAGCATAGATGAAAACTCTGGTGGCGCATTCGGTCCGTGTACTTTTGCGTCCATTAATTTTTCCTTTTTTAACCCATAAGTGAAAAACGAAAAATGAACGGTTGTTGTATTTTTAAAAACGCGATGTTAAATACCAAATTCTGAATTCGAACTGTACACACCAAATGCTGCGTAACAAATTAAATATTGACGTATTTCCAGATTTTTGTTTATGACTTTTTGCACCTTTATTAAACATTTAAAACATTCACAAATTAATATGGAAAAAATGTCGATTTTACTGGTTTTCTAAAGCCAAATAATGCTTTTCCTGCACTGTTGAATGAGAAGAACCATGTCTCTGGGACCATACAAGGAGGTGATTTCTGACATGATTTTAAAACACAAAACACACATAGACATTGCGGAGCACCTGTCTCAACTTGGTGTCGGGCGAGGTTGTTCGGCGAGGAGTGCAAGACGATTTTGTGCCAGTCATTGTCTGAGACGGGAAGTTTCTGACACTCAACTGGAGATCGCTGTATCGACAGCAGTAGAAGAAGTTATAAAATATAATGCAGTTTTAACGTAACATGTATGTTAAAATATATGTGACTTGTGGTGTTATCTCGTCAAAGCTGTATGCATCACGGTTCTATTAGATCCAGACATATCCCTACCAAATGCAACTCTCTTGAACTGAATTAATTAATTACATGAAATCATTATCCAGAAGTTAAAAATATATAGCCTAGCTTACTGTATATCAGCAGATGCTTTTGGGACGTCTTTTTCTCATGATATAGTATAGCATGGTTACATTTTAATGTTTTCGCTTTGAGTCTTATAAATGGCAAAAATCTCATTTTTAGTGCAAAGAAAATATTTCCATGTGAATAATGATCATTGATGTGTATTTGACTCAGAAGATGGCTTAACAACATACACTGTCGGACAGCAGGTGTCGTGCAGCATACTGTACATCTGAACCACTGCTTGAACCAGCGCCGCTGAGAACTGATATAGGCTTATAGTCTGTTGTAGCCCATGTTGTGTTCCAATTCATTTGTTCCACCACTTTAGGCAGGACCAACCGATAACACCACAAGTCACATATATTTTAACATACATTTTACATTAAAACTGCATTATATTTTATAACTTCTTCTACTGCTGTCGATACAGCGATCTCCAGCTGAGTGTCAGAAACTTCCCGTCTCAGACAATGACTGGCACAAAATCGTCTTACACTCCTCGCCGAACAACCTCGCCCGACACCAAGTTGAGACAGGTGCTCCGCAATGTCCGTGTGTGTTTTGTGTTTTAAAATCATGTCAGAAGTCACCTCTCTGTATGGTCCCAGAGACATGGCTCTTCTCATTCAACAGTGCAGGAAAAACATTATTTCCAGGTTCTAATTTGGCCTCAGAAAACCGGTAAAATCGACATTTTGTTTAATAAAGTCATAAACAAATATCTGAAAATATGTCAATATTTAATTTTTTGGACAGCATTTCCTGTGTACAGTTCGAATTCAGAATTTGGTATTAAAAACATTGTGTTTTAAAAATACAACAACCGTTCATTTTTCGTTTTTCATTTATTGGTTAAAAAAGGAAAAATGAATGGACCGCATTCATAAACCATGATTAGCGAAAATGAAGCTTAGAAAAATGTTAACAAATAATGCTGTTTATTTGAAGATCATTTGCAATTTTTGCCACTGAGTTCACTGTTCTCAGTTTCAGAGTGTTTTTTCTTCTTTCTCATTGTATATATTTGTTCATTTCTTCAAAACTTACGTTCAATACTTTTGGAACAAATTTAATTCCATAATATTGAAAATCCTTTTAACACACTTACAGTAGGACTGGCTTGCTCATTAGGGACCAAAATCTTAAATTCTCTAAAGCTGCTTTGTAATAATGTCTATTGTTAAGAAGAAGAATCCTTTATTTGCCACATATACATTACAGCACAGTGAAATTCTTTTCTTTGCATATCCCAGCTTGTTAGGAAGTTGGGGTCAGAGCACAGGGTCAGCCATGATACGGCGTCCCTGGAGCAGAGAGGGTTAAGGGCCTTGCTCAAGGGCCCAACAGTGGCAGCTTGGCGGTGCTGCGGCTTGAACCCCTGACCTTCTCCATTATATACACTGGAAGGATACATTGTATACACTCTGTCTGCTCTCTTCTGCCTGAGCTCACAGACGCCTGTGATTGGCTGGTTGACAGGAGAGCATAATGCCAATGCTAATGTGTACAAAAATGAATGACCATTAAAACTGAGTTTTTTTAATTCTGTAAATGTTAACTTTTCACAATTGTAAACATTTAAAACAGAACATAACCTTATCATCAAATTAGCTGATTGCAGACTTTGTAGCTGTAATTTGAAAAAATGTTAAAACAAATCACAATATTCACGATATCTCAGAAAATGTGCATCGTATCATGATATTGACATTATATTTTCATATTGCCCAGTGCTAGCTTGAATAATTGAATATTCAATAATTTGTTCATCCTTTTCTGCCTTATACCAGTTCTCTTCCCCATGCTTCCTGTCTTTAATGGGGTTTCTGAGTAAGATCAAGAACCCTGGAATCCCTGATCGATTCTGATTAACACTTCTGAAGTACATGCAGCAGTGCATTCTTGAATGCCTTCATTTTATTCACACTTAAAGTCCCCATTAAGTGCCTTTATACTCACAGCGTTATTCAGTGTTTTGATGTAATTTCCACTGAAACAGGAAGTCAGGGTAGGACATTTCATGTGGCTCCTCCCCCTTTTTAAATAGCCAATAGCATTTCGCTTACCTCACAGCCCGGGCTAAGCCGTACTTGACACAAAGCTGTGAGCTGGCACAAATACCTCCTTCTTCACCAACGTACAGTTGGAAAACTGAATAAAACACATGCCTTCGAACAGCCAAAGACACATTTATGACCCATGCTTACTGATATGATGGTGATTTTTAGACTGTTGGGGGCGTGACACTTCAGACTCTAGAGAGCATTTTATTGGACAGAAAAACTGATGAAGTGCAGAATGATGTCATCAAAATTGTTGATCTGTATTGGTGGTAGAGAGACTGTATATTTTGAATGCATATATCTTCTAAATGCTAATTTTGTCATTGTTTTGGAGCACACTAGCTTATAGATAACCTCAAGGCGAACATATTCATACTAAAAGCCACGAAACATCAATATTGATTTCATGGGAACTTTAATGCCAGTTTTGAACAGACCATGGATGAAAATGATCTGATATAGCAATGTTTTCACAGCACTGATTTCTAAATATTCAGAAATGTCTGTCTTTAGTCTTCTATGTTTAATTTGTGACCACCAGCAACCTGTTTGTGCATTGACATCATCTCCTAAAACCTGACTCTGCTTCTCTGATTGTGCTTTTTTCAGGTCATGGATGGATTATACATATAGGAGGGAGAGAAGTGCTCACGAATGTGCTGTGAGGAAAATCGGACAGGTACACTGTTGAACGTACATGAAGTCACAGGGAATCACATGCTTCATCTTGTTTTACTTTTTCACCACCTGCTCGGGATCTGTTTAAGCGAGACAGACAGCATCTGACAGGATTACCAAAAATTTCCCTTTTTTTTTTTCCCCCCCTCTCTATGATGACATGTTCACAAAACTTTTTTTTGCCCTTCTGAGAAGCTGGACTGTGATCCAATGAACTTGAAGCACACTTTGTTCTTTAATAAACATGAATACTTCATATTTCAGTAAATCAGCATGGGATTGAAAAAAGGACATGGGCTGAAACATTTGCTAGTCCACTTGCTATTTGCTTTGATTGTTTGACTCATTCTCACTTTCTCACCATTTTTACTGGATACTGATGTTCCCATTCTCCTGTTTTTATTCAAAATCACAAATGTACAAAAATAAAAGCACTGCAATACTTGCCAAGACAGTCACATGCTTTAGTCATATTTTAACCTCAGTCATTCTGACTGATTTGTCAGAGGTGGGTTTTCCCCTGGTTATGTATCTAAAAGTATTGACGTTTAGTGACCCAAGGACCAGCAAGCTTGGACTGTAAACATTTATTAATTGGGCCTGTCTGACTTCCTTATCTGCAGTCTATAAGTGTGTGTGTGTGTGTGTGTGTGTGTGTGTGTGCACTGAGAGAAGGAGGAAGCAGAGCTGGAGCAGGTAGGACAGGTCTGTCCAGCCCATATCCTGTATGAACTACAATGTCATGACCAGGCTGGCAAAACTCTACTTGTGCATTTTTTGGAAAAAATGTAGCTGCTTCAAGCCTGAAATATGTGAGTTTAGCTATTGATACTAGCAAGCATGTGGGTGGCACATCTGGCTACTTCCTGATTAGATGCCCAATGCTACATAATGATGATTATTTTTGGCTTATCTGGGCTTTCTTAGTTCCCTCAGTTTGGAAATCTTGGAGCAGGTGAGTTTCTCTGAAGGCACCACCCCTTCCTTTTGTCTGTAAACTAGATTCCCCCCTTCAGTACAATGATTAGGCTATATAATTCTGCTAAATTAATGTTGTCTGTTACAACATACAGTATATACCACTTTGTTAGGTTCCATACTGTGTACTCAAGAAAAGTTGTGGTTAACCTGCCTGTTTAGTTTATTCGTGATCTCATATGCATATCGTTGGAGCTAAGGAAGAAGAATTTAATTTATACCAACAAAACACTTATTAGATTTCATATATAATCTTTTATTATCACACACACCCCAAAAAATTAAAGGTCAAATATTGTATGTTAATTTCTATTTCAACCATCCAGGTGATCCTATTCTATGTATGCCTTTTTGTTCTTCCTCAGGTTCTCCCTTGGCACCCTCTCCTCCGAGTATTCGCAATTAGCTGAGTGATTTAGTGGTTTTCCCTCATCATCCCATGCACTGTTCTCAGTTTATTCTCACAGCTTTAAGGCTGGAGATGGTTTTCCCTCCAAATACTGGACCCCTCGTTCTTTCTCAATACACCAGTGGTCAACCAAGCCATGCTGCAAGACTCACACTCATGCAGCCAATGTCTGAATCCCCGTGTAAGCAAAGACAGGCACCAGCTACTGTACATGCTCAATAACTCAAAAACAAATAGACCTTTAAATAATGTCAGTTGGAACCTAATGTGTTCTGTAAGTGGAAAGTTAAGGAATAAAAAGCTGTATGGCTCCAATAAATAGACCAAATATTATTGTACACAATTAAATAATGAGCTTAATATTTGAATTGTTGGATTATGTTCAGGGGGCACAGTGGCTTAGTGGTTAGCACGTTTGCCCTACACCTCCAGGGATGGGGCTCTGATTGGACACTTGGACACAGTTATGAGTGCTCTGCCAGGGGTGGACAAATCTTAAATTCTTTAAATTCTGCCGATACAGAGTCCTAATCCGATACTTGTATTTTCCTAGTGCTAGGTACTCACTTCAAGAAAAATCATCCCAGTGTACACTGTATGCTTGATAACTGAATAGCTCTGCATTACATTAAAAAAGTTGCCTGAACCCAAGCTGTTCTTATAGTTTTTTATTTATTTTTTGTTACAAAATAACAAAGTAAACAAACTTTTTACAATTTTTATATGACTCCTGTCAATTAAGAGCCATGGCTCTTATCTTAACAATTCCAGGAGAGAAAATTTCTATCTCCATTTAAACATATCCTCCAGTGTGTGTTGCTTCGGTGCAGGCTTTGCCTGAGTTGCCTGAGGGAACTCGCTGTACTCCGTTGAGTGTTTAGTTTTTAGGTGCCGTATCAAATTGGTTGTATTGAACACAGCTCTGTCACTACCGCCTCGTGAAATGCTCTCATTACTCAAGTGGCTGTTGGACTGCTTTCATTTTTCAATTGAAAATATTTCCACACTGCAGACATTTTAGCCGTGTAGTCCTGCTACAAGTTGTGCTCTTCATGACCGCTGATGTAAAACAAAGTATTGGGCTTAGGTTAGTGATCAATAAAGCCGTTAAAAATCGTTCAAGACCTGCCTTAGCTTATGTCTATAGTGCTGTAGGCGGTGGGATTTAGAAGTATGTGCTGTAGTTACATTACAGGATTAATTATGTTTAAAAATACATACCAAATTAAAACTTTTTTTTTTTTAATTGGAAGTGGGGTTGAATTTGTTTCATCTGGTTGTTGGATGACAGAAGCAAAAAGCCTGGTGACCTGTGCATCAGGGCCATTTTGACCCTACTTGTCCCCAAGGCAACAACAAATAAAAACCTATTCCAGACACTTAATCTGCTTATCCCTCGCACCCAGGCTAGTGATTTGTCCACCCCTGCTCTTGTGTATTTAATTGGGTGGGGATTTTTTTAAAATGATGGAACAACTTGGCTGTGCTTTCAGACTTTGTCGGCACTGTACAGTGTCATATTTTGCGTTTTGGGCTTAACTGGGCTTGGTCAGACTTATAATATCCCCACAACATCTGCAGGATGGAAGTGGTGTGGTCTTTCTTTGGAACAATATTGTCATGAACAGATCGCCCACCTTCATCTTCACATTTTCTCTCAGGCCTGTCTTCAGTCATCATTTTCCTATAACCTGCCACTGTAATTGTTCCTCCAGGTGGATACGCAACTCACGTGTAGTGAAAGGCTGTTATATGCAGGGTGATCAGGCTGCATCTGTTGACTGTTTCAGTGTAAGTTGGGAAAAAATACATTCAAGTTTACCTTTTAGAATTTGAATACTTTAAGGTTATCATTGATATTGAGGAAAGCATTATTTCAATACAATTTGAGATCATTTTATCGACTAGCACTACTTTTTAGGTGAATTAATGATTTGGTGGCAGATGACTCATATGAAATCAATGATTCAGGAGCTGAGACTGCAATATTCAGAGATTCATGTCCTCCAAAAGAGCCCTACATATAGTCCAATGACTACTCACTTTCCGTGTTCCTCACCGCACCTTCCGGATTCTTCCATACTGATAATGACCCAGCAGTCAAACCACCATGGTTAGTACTTGCCTCAGCAGTGGGCAAAAATGGATCTGAATCAGCCTCAGCATGCTCTCAGGCACCACTGCCATGGCCCTAAACTAGCCATTGGAGCCATTCTTAAAATGGCAACAGCCTGAGTGGCGTTTGATAATGCTTCACAGTCCACACCACTGAATGCTCTTTCTCACAAAGAGCTGGTCACAACAGAATTCTTTATGACTCAGTGCAAGGATTATGAATGTTGAGGAATCAAAAGCAGGTCAGGCTGGGCCACATGCCTGCAGCTGATGACTGTACTGCATGGCTGGTGGTCTGTCCTGATGAAGCACCACTCAAGCTCTGAATATACAGATACAGGAATGACATTCCAGTGAGTGAGTGAACTTATGATATTGCATCAGATATGGCATGTGCTGGGTATAAGTACATGCCATATATAAGTTTCATGGGGCAGGCAGAAAACAACATCCCTCCTGCCACTTGAGGTTCCCATAGAGCAGTGGTCACCAACCATCTGAGATCTACCTTCCTGCAGGTTTAATCTCCAACCAAAATCTAACACACCTGATTTAGTTGATCAAGAACTTCTTAAGGCAATGATTAGATAGTCAGGTGGGCATGATTATGGTTGGATCTAAAGTCTTTAGGAAGGTAGATCTCCAGGAACAGGGTTGGTGACCACTGCCAAAAAGCATACTCAAAAGGGAAGTGGCTGGCAACAGGATGCTTTACAACCTAAAACACTGCTCAACTTCATCAAGGCAGGGATTACATCAGATCAGTGGGTCTTGATGACAATGTCACAGGAATACTCGAGTTCTGGTGCCAGCTTTTTCAGAGCTCAAGGGTTAATTTGACTGTAATTATTTACAAGGAATTCCACCTGCTTGGCAGTTAACTGGTTGTAGTATCTAACTGTTGCATAAACAATCTGCTCCAGTCATGGCAGGTGAATTTAGTTAAAAATCATAACAGTTCGCTGACGTTCTTAAATTTGTTCCTAATTTGTTATGCATACCCATAATGGTGTGCACATTTCCATGACAAGTTTACTTTAGAGGAATTGTGTGTGTGTGTGTGTGTGTGTGTGTGTGTGTGTGTGTGTGTGTGTGTGTGTGTGTGTGTGTGTGTGTGTGTGGTGCAGTGCTTGACGAGTTTTACAATATTATAGCCTTTACATCTGTTAAAAAAAAAAAAAAAAAAAAAAAAAGACAGAGAAACCTGCAGTACTAAAGTATATTTTAAAATCCATCTGTGAGTAACATTGGACTCAGTCAGTGTTAAAGACATAGTGTAGTGTATAAGGATATGAATATTGACATCATAATATTGCTCACTTTGTGTATGTATGTATGTATTTCCATGTTGTTCCGTCCAGCTCTATTATGAAAATGCTGTAAAGATGGTCTATCAATAAAAACATGTGGAAAAAGCACATTTGGAAGCACATTTGTTCAGTAAATGATACATAGTAAAGCACTACATTTATTTATATCTAAACAAAGATACAAAGGTTCAACAAAAGCAACATGAAACTGTAACAGTGACCAGAAAAAAAGCACTTACTGAAGATGAATGAATAAATTAATATCTTATTTCAGATCTATCCATTACACAGTTTTTGGCACTATTTTCTTTTTTGTCCACAGCCATGCACTAGTGTATTATAGTATTGTATTATAGTTTTTTTGTTGTTGTTGTTTTTTTTTGTTTGTTTTTTTTTACATCATCTTCAGGATTTTCACATGAACATCGCTGATGCAAAAAGATTAATTTGCATTTTCTTTTGGCGACTTGAAATTTTAAAATTAAGAAATGTTTGAATGGAAACCCTCTGTGTGTGTGTGTGTGTGTGTGTGTGTGTGTGTGTGTGTGTGTGTGTGTGTGTGTGTGTGTGTGTGTGTGTGTACATGCTGGGGAGAGATGGATGGCATAAAACTTATGGAACCCCTCCGTGGTCATTTCCTATTCAAGTGTCGTTCACCGCTGGCCCTGTGACTGAATCAGTGAAGCTTCGCTGTGGTTGGAGGATGGAGGAATGAGTGCAATGGGGGTAGCAGCTGGCAGAGAAAATGAGAGGCATAGACAGAGAGCAAGACCTCTCCTGCTCCTTTCTTTTCCAACTTAGACCAAACTAATAACTTCACCCCAAACTTCAGGTTTGTGTTTTATTTTGCAACTTTGTCAGCTGATTGAAACAATTCTGGTGATAAAGACTGAAAGATTAAAGATTATCAAACAAATTAAAGATAATCAAAGGTCTTTCGAACACATGCTTGCATGGCTGGCTCAGTGTTTTCAGAGGTTGGGTTTCATGACATTTTTATGGCTATACCGCTGTTCAACATTAGCATGACCACAGTGTTGTCGCCTGTTTGCTAGACTTTGCCTTTTCCTTTTCTTTGCCATCCCCACCCAACCCTCCCCCCCTACCCCCTCTCTCTCTTGCTCTCTCTCTCTCTTTTTCTCTCTCTCTTTGTCTTGCATGCATCTCTGGGGGAAAAATGACCTCTGCAGCTTTCAATTCACTGCACTTCTATGCCACTCAATGGCGCAGCCGAACAAAAGGTGACATAATTTTCTCAGGGTTTGATTGGCCCCCACCGTGTTCTGGAATGACATCATACCCGCCTTCACACCAATACGTAGTTGGATGCTGTGTCGTCGGGGTAACGGTAGGCAGAACTTGGCATTGGCCCATCTGGCTATTGATAGCGAATGTGGGCAGCATTGGGCTGTTTGTGGTAAACAGTCCTGGGAAACGATGGGGAGGGCAAGTGGGGAGTGTGTGTGTGTGTGTGTATGTGTGTGTGTGTGTGTGTGTGTGTGTGTGTGTGTGTGTGTGTGTGAGTGTGTGTGCGCGTTGTGGGGTCTCCACACCCCACACGCCGCTTTCCATAAGCCAACTTTTCATGTTTGCATGGATGCAAGGCACACAGGATTTTAAAGTGCAGCTTGTGGCATTGTTTTCTTGGGTGCACAAGCTAAAGCCATGATCGCATCAATTTAAAAAAACTAAGAAATCCTGTCTGCTTTTCTTTTTTTTCCCCCCCAAATAGGTGGGGGGAAAAGAATCTTTTGGAGGATATGAAGTAATTAAAAGGCCTGGGTGTGTTTGGAATGGCCTGCTGTGATTCATTTTTCCTGAATTAATTAGAGGAGGTTGTGCTAAAGGGGATTTTCTCTCTCCTCCTCCTTGTCTTTTTCTTTTCTTTTGTGTTTCCTCATGACTCTGTCCAATCGCATGACGGGCATTAGCAGCTCTAAGTCACATCAGCAAATCCTCTCAGCTCCCTCCGTTGAGACTCTTGTCAGATTTTCTTTTTTGTATGTTGGTTTGTCTTGTTTGTTTTACCTTTTTCATGTCAGAGGAAAGCCATGAACAAAGAAAGAAAAAATAGCACATATTAGCTGGTAGATGAAAAAATGACTTTTTTAATGATTAGGGTTAGTGGTTAATCTCTTTAGTCTAGTTGTGTAAGGCAACCTCTATTTTACGCCATTTCAAGCTGTGCCTGTGCCAGGTGACGTCAATGGTTAAATGTCGGGCTTTCCTACTTGGAGCCCTTCAGAAGCTGTGCTCTTTTTTTGGCAGCTCAGACTTGTTGGGTTTCCAACCACTGAACTCTGACCCCAACCAATGAAATGTACTTTTTTTCCGCATGGTATCACACACAGACAAATGGTCATTTCCCGAGCCTCTAATGAGAATTTTGAGCCCAAAGCTGGTTTGGGGCCTTCGGCCAAATTTGCTGGGCCTGAAAAGGGTGCACACTGTGCTTTTAAGTGCGGTTCAAACCATATCCTCAAGTTATCCTGCCTTGTAGAGAAGAAAACAAAATACGCCACAATTATTCTGGGATTGGAATAGCTCCAGATCGCCAAATGCTGGAGAAAAGACTTCTTCAAGGCTTCCTGAGCTCTTCAGCCAAGAAGAAACCCAAAGACAGAGCACACTGAGCCTGTGGAAGACATCTCCACATTAGTAACCTTCCAAGCATCCATATGATACCCAAAACAACACAGACTTAGTCCAGATCTCTTAGTGCTTTCAAAGCAGATGGGTTTGCCACAGCATGTTCTCATGTTAATTGGGCTGTTGATTTATTTGACTCATTGGATTGTATTAAAAGGCCTTCATTGTGCTTCCTCAGTGATGTATTAACCCTTATTTCCTGCAAGCAGGTAAAACACTGATCCAGTGTGCTCCTGGGCTGTGATTGGCTGACGGTGCTGGACGAGGCAGCGTGATTGGCTCTGATGCATGGCTGCTTAAGCGAGGACCATGCCAGTTTGGCTAAGGAGTACATGTATCCGTTTACAGCTGGCAATGCCGCAAGCATACGCAGGGAGCATGACGTACCCTGACACCAAGCTAAAATGGAGGAAAATCAGTCTCGGTTTCTCTGTTTATCTCTTTTTCTCCCTCTTTTCTTTTTGAAGGCCTGGGAACACTTTCCAAAGCACCACCCTAATCTGTTTTGACCTTTTCAAAGAGTTTTCTGCTCATTTTGAAATGCTGATTAATACCTTTTATTTTTAACCCATGGAGTAAGTTAATCTCTTTTAATACAACAGTGAAGTGGTTCATTGTTGTTTACCAGTAGTGACGTTAAGGGGGATGGCCACATCATAATCATGGATTTCCTTTAGCTGCTATTATTTCACTGCTGTTTAAAGGCACCAGGTGCAGCAGCCGAGCTCCAATTGTCCCTTGAAATGAACCCTTCCTCTGATACGAAGTGTCAAAGTAAGAGACCACTTCATAGTCATATTGATTAGGATATGAAAAAAACTTGTCGCATGCTTCTTCTTCTCTTTTTACTCTTTGCGATGAGAAGGAAAGGAGGGTGAGAGTGGGTATGTGGTGTGTGTGTATGTGTGTATGTGTGTGTGTGTGTGTGTGTGTGTGTGTGTGTGAATGTGTGTGTGTGAATGTGTGCGCACATGGTTGAAGAGGTCTATTAGTGTAGAAGGCCAAGGGCTAGACTGACATCCATGGGAATCTGGAAATCTATTCAGCAGTAATTATCACCAGCAATACAGAGTGTGGCGGTGAGGGAGGAGGAGGGTTGAGTGTGGGAGAGGGGGACAGGTTCAGCCATGACAGAAGAGGGAATAACACAGGCGCCAAGAAGAGGAAGACTGTGTGTGTGTGTGTGTGTGTGTGTGTGTGTGTGCGCATATGTGTGTGCATGCGAGTGTGCATGTGTGCATGCATGTGCTCCTGCATTTGAAGAAGAATGATGTAAGAAACACTGAAACCATTTCAGGATGGTGTTTAATTTAGATGCATTTTGGGAGTTTGCTCTACTTTTCTCCTGCTTTCGTAAGCTCCTCTGTCAAGTGCTAATTTGCCTTGGCCAGCAAATGCTAAAAACATGAAAGACCACATTTCATACTCGGGAGCTTGACATCTTGTATTATTTGATAGGTTTGGCAGCAAGTTTAACAGCTGCTGTTATTAAATAGCCAACTCTATGTTATAACATTAAAATGGTGGACATTAGCCAACAATCACTCTCTTTCTAACATAAACAGAACAGCAGTCAGTCAGTGATCACATGACTGGATGTCTGTAGGAAGCAAAAGAAGAATTCCTTTTTATTGTTTATCTTTATACTAAGAGTGAAACATTCATATATCCAGATTCTAAGCACAAATTCAGTGCTGTACTGTGCACCAGTCCATCCCACTGGACAGAATGGTAAATTAAGTGGTTTACTTATGAAAACATTATAGCTAAACATTATAACTAGAACGAAACAAAGAAGAAAAAGTGTCTTGCTTCCCTCTATGTCCACTTCTACACTCCAGGCAATTATGAATTATGAGTTTTCCCCCATGGGCTTTCCCGCTCTCTGTCCCCATGTAAAGCAGAAAGACCTCCACCAGCCCAGGTCATGGTGTTCAGTGCTCTGACCTTTTTGCTTATGACTGAGAAGAACAGACAAACTGAAAGAGTCACAGAATTTCACTCTTTGGGTTAGAGTCACCAGAGCACAGTGGTATGTGACAAAGGTCGAAGGTCTTGGTAGCACCTAGGCTCAGGAATACTCAGGGTCAGGATGCTCTCAGCAGCTTAAGATGGGAAGAACAAGCTTAGATAGAGCGACATATTCATCTGAAGGTCATGTTCCTATTTGGCATACAGCTAGAATGTATTGTATAGGTATACTTTTAACCTAGACACAAAAAAGGAAAGGTTTCCTAAATGTTGAAATCATGCTTGGCCATTCATTATAGGCTTATATCGTTTCATGTACACACATGAACTGTGGTCCTGGCAGTGTTGCAATCATGTAATAATCTTTGTCTGCTCTCTGTCTTGGTTGGTATGGATCTTGTCTTGGCCTCTGCTGAGATGGTCTTGACTACAACACTGGGTCCTGGACAAATCATTCTATTTCTGTTAACGTTACACTCTGATTGTTTAAACACTATATTAAAATCATAACATTAACAGCTCTGATAAAATAGTACAGAACTTCTGGATTATCAATATTCTTTAGCTAAAATAGAAAATAGTATAGATGAGAATGGACTGGGAATGTGAGAAAAACCAAACTACTCATTCTGCTCAATATTACTCAATACTCAAACATTTTTTTATTTTATTTTATTTTTTTTACTGTAGAATTAGCATTTCAGGCCGATCATGCCTAATTCATACCAGATAATAGACTGAAAAGTCTAAAACGTCAAATACACAAATAGTATATGCTTCTTGTGCAATTTACACTGAATAAGTATTTGAAGTATTTAAAAAATGTGTCTCAACATAAAATTTAAAAATAGACACCATTCATGAAGCAGCATGTGTGTGCATTTTCAACATTCAATCAGACAACTGTGAAATCTAATTCTACTGAGAGCAGACATTCATCCAAAAAAGTGTTTTTGAACTCTGAGAGTAAATTTACACCAGCACCAAAACCCAGTTGAGCGCAAAGGCAAAGTACATCAAAACTAAATGATATTTACTGTATAAAAGCTGCCAATGTTGTTAATTGGAAAAACATAATTAGTTGCCTGCATTAGGCATCAAAACAGAATTTCTACAAAGCAGAAGCTCAAAAGTCTGTGATGGTTGTGTGTTTACCCTGTCGCCACTTACACACTCTCATTCGCATTGCGCATTAGAGAGCAGCAGTGTTTTGATTTTTTTTTTTTTAAATAAAGCAATAAGCCATGAGAGCATGTGCCAATCAGATTTTAGAACCAAAACTATCCATTTTATAATAGATAATAAACTGATAATGTGATGGTGTTTATTTGAAAAAGTTTTTTTTTTTTTAGTTGGTGGAGTAGTATTCTGAAAGGATTCTCCTAAAACATTTAAAAGTAACTATATTCTCAATACTTTTTTGAAAACATATTGTAGACTGAATATAGTCATAGAATCATAGTCATAGAATATTATATAATATTAATAATACCAAATATACATATAATACATAATGGTACTACATGAATATTTCATTACACATTTCTAACCCATTTTTTCTAATATCACATATGATATCGTTATACTTATTCTACATATGAAAGTCCCCCTAGACCAGGATTAATCCCTGTCCTAAAGTGAAGCCTTTAATGGTTTTCTGAATACTTTAATAGCTTGAATATTCACTTATAGTGTTCATAGCTGCCTCAGTCTCCTTCTGTGGAAGGAGGGCCTCCTGGGCAGATGACTATCAGTCTGCCTTTCTGTCTGAATGAAGTGCGGCATTATGGGCAATGGGCCTCTGAGCACGTCTCTCACAAACAGTCTGTCTGTGGCATCTGCCCGTACCTGTCCCAGTCAATGAGTCATTAGTGCAAAGCATGGAGGGAAACGTTACAAACCATTACATCTGAGTTTATATAATGCTTGTGACCCATAAGCTGAACTCTGAGCTGAGCTGTATCTGTGTAAGACTGAGTTGTTGTTTGTTCTTGATTGTGTAAATATGCCGGTATGGCCCTGATACTGATTTTATCACTACGTATTCTACAGAGGCTTTGGAAGGGAAGATAGGTCTTGAGTGTATGATAGTGTATGTGCATACGTGTCTGTATGTGAGTTTCATGTCTGTGCCACTGTTAAATGTCCCACTAAAGGCAAACCTCTGCAAACATGCTGACCAGTCTTTGTTCTGTCTCTCTTTTTTTTTTAACATGCTACACTTGAATTTCGTCAGCTTGTGTGCAAGGCTAGCAAAGAGGTGAGGAACACACCAGTACTGACAGATTGATCTATCAGTTAGAAAGTTCCTGTGCTCCTGCCACCTCCCCTTCCCAGGGATCACGGAGATGTTCTCCGGCTCCCACGGTAGCTCCCCAACCCGAGATAATAGGTGTCACAGTTCTTGTCCTGTGGGTCGATGGACACCTTCTTATCTGCACACATGTTTGTGTTGGTCATACGTGCTGACAGCTCCCCACCATCTGACTGAGCTGTTTGTTCCTCCTGGTTTACACGTAGCTTTCTAGCTGCTGGTTAATGGTGTTTACACACTGTGGTGGCAGAGCACAAAGAGTGCAAATTCTTTATTACCTAACGTTGTTTACTTCTTTGCTTCGGTCAAGCTGCAGTCGTGTGGTTTTTACAACACATATCATATAAATGTGGTCTTTGGTGTTTCTCAAGCCCGGACCTTGAAAAAACACATCTATGACATGGTTCAGTGTTTTCTTTGCTCTAAATCGCTTGATTTGACTCATGAGTTAATTATCAAGCCAAGTGAGGTGCTAAATTTTGCTGTACAAAGGTATGCGAATGGGAAGTCCAACTAACCCACCTGCTTTGCCTTACAGATCACATACACAAAAATCACATACATTTCACATTGAGGAATGACAATAAAAACCCACTTGACTTGACTTGATGTGAATAATGTGTGATTACAGGTGAAAAGCATGAGAGCATTTCAGCTTGCAATGCCCTGAAATTGCACATGTGAACTCAAGCAAACATGTGATATCATGTGAATAATATGTAAAAAAAAAAAAAAAAAAAATACAACTTAGATGTGAAAGAATTAACATGCAAATATATCATGCAAGAATCACATGTGAAAATAAATTAATCATGTGGAAAAAGTCACATGAAAAATGAATCATATAAAACAAATTCTGTGAAAATAAACAAATAATGAGTAAGTGAATGAATCATGTGTAAAAATGTGATTACACAGAATACAGTGCCCTCCACTAATATTGGCACCCTTGGTAAATATGAGCAAAGAAGGCTGTGAAAAATTGTCTTTATTGTTTAACCTTTTGATCATTCGTTCAAAAAAATTCACAAAAATACTCTGCTGTCATGGATATCAAACAATTGCAAACACAACACAGGTTTATCAAAAAATATATCTTTGTTAAATATAGGTATGCAACAATTATTGGCACCCCTATTAATTCATATGAGAAAAAAATATTTGAAGTATATTCCCACTGATATTTTACATTTTTTTTAGTACACCTGGGTGATTAGGAACAGGAAATTGTTCAACCATGACTTCCTGTTTCATAGGGGTGTAAATATGAGGTAACACATAGGCCAAATTCCCTTAGTCATTCATAACAGTGGGTTAGACCAATGAATATAGCTGTGATTTGTGGCAAAAGGTTGTTGAGCTTCACAAAATGGGAAGTGGCTATGAGAAAATAGCACAAGCATTGAAAATGCCCATTTCCACCATCAGGGCAATAATTAAGAAGTTCCAGTCAACTGGAAATGTTATCAATCAACCTGGAATTGGACGTGTGTCTATATTGTCTCAACACACTGTGAAGAGGATGGTTCAAGTGGCCAAAAAATCTCCAAGGATCACAGCTGGAGAATTGCAGAAGTTAGTTGCGTCTTGGGGTCAGAAAGTCTCCAAAACTACAATCCGAAGTCACCTACATCACCACAAATTATTTGGAGGGGTTTCAAGAAAAAAGCCTCTACACTCATCCAAAAACTCAAGCGTCTTCAGTTTGCCAGACACTACTGGAACTTCGAATGGGATTGGGTTCTATGGTCAGATGAAACCAAAATTATTTTGAGAGGTGGTTTTGGCGCACACAGAGAGGTAGCCATATGGAAAAGTACCTCATGTCCACAGTTAAATATGGTGGTGTCTCTTTAATGTTTTGGGGCTGTTTTTCTGCCAGAGGACCTGGACATTTTGTCAGGATACATGGCATCATGGACTCTATCAAATATCAACAGATATTAAATGAAAACCTGACTGCCTCTGCCAGAAAGCTTAAAATGGGGATCTTCTAGTGGTTGGATCTTCTAGTAGGACAATGATCCAAAACATACATCAAAATCAACACAAAAATGGTTTACTGTCCACAAAATCAAGGTCCTGCCATGGCCATCCCAGTCCCCTGACTTGAAACCCATAGAAAACCTGTGGGGTGAACAGAAGAGGAGAGTCCACCAGTGAGGACCTCAAAATTTGAACAATCTGGAGAGATTCTGTATGGAGGAATGGTCTCAGATCCCTTGCCATGTATTCTCCAACCTCGTCAGGCATTATAGGAGAAGACTCAGAGCTGTTATCTTGGCAAAGGGAGGTAGCACAAAGTATTGACTAAAAGAGTACCAATAATCATTGATTTTATTTTTATATACATACATGAGAGCAGAGTATTTTTGTGATTTTTTTTAACAAAAAGATCAAAAGGTTAAACAATAAAGACAATTTTTCACAGCCTTTTTTGCTCATATTTACCAAGGGTGCCAATATTAGTGGAGGGCTCTGTATGTGAATACAGCTGAAAACATGTAATGCCCTAAAATTGCATGTGTACTCAAGTAAACACATCGTGTGACCGCATGTGACTAATATGTGATAAATAAAACTACATGGGAAAGATTAATAATAATAATAATAATAGCAATAATAATTTCAGTACTGACTTTAATGTGTGGGGTCATATTGACCCCAAATATTTTTAAAAAGATATTATATTACTCAAATTAAAAATGTTATTTGTATATATTTCTTGTTTACTCACACTGTCCATTCTGACCAATATTTAAAATTAAATTTTAGGACAAAACATGGCTTTTACTATTTATATATTTTATTTGCATATTTAATTAATAATCATGAAAATAATAATCACAAAAATACAAATTGTATAAAAATTACATGTGAAAAAGACATGATGTTGAAAAAATCCACATGAATCGTGTTAAAAAAAGAAAGAAAGAAAGAAAAAAAGAAAGAAAGAAAGAAAGAAAGAAAGAAAGAAATGAAAAAATCACTTCAAACAAAAAATAAATAATCATCAATGCAAAAAAATCTTCATATGGAAAAATAAAAAATACACACATGTGAAAAGACCACATGTAGGATGATGACAACAAATATTTTAAGCTCAGAACTTTTTTTCAGATTTTTTTTTTTTTTTATGAATACATCCTGCTGCTAAATCCCAGAAGGCCAGACTCCAGAAACCCTTCTATCTACGAGAAGGGCCTGATTAAAATAATGACGGCTCAGGTTTTTTTTTTTTAATTATTTTTTTATCTCCCCTCCTCCTCTCTCCTCCTATTTGTGTTCAAAGAGAGCTTTGTCCTCCAGTGCAACCTACTTGAAATGTTGAAAGTTGATGCCATGTGATTGTTATCGGCAGGTCCCAGAATCACCCTGTTTTGTGTCGCCTCTCCATCTTGAAATCTGCTGCTTATAAGAAATCTGAGATATTCTAAATGTTTAGTAATCTTCTTTTAATAAAATCGACAGAGCTACTTCTGTCCTTAACCACCCCCCCCCCCATTTACTGTATCTGTTGTACCAAAGCGATGTATGACTTTGAATTACTGTAACTAGAGGAAACAAATATAGCTTTCCTGATGGGTAATTATGATGTTGGGTAAAGATGGCAGTGCAATGCAGGGCTTTGTGCCAAGACTGAACTAGTTTGGGCCTTGTTTCCTCAGTGCATCATACTGTCAGTATTGTCTAGAAAGAGTACTTGGAATGATGTTCTTCAACCATCCTGTGAATCTACTCTACGCTTTTTGCTTTCTCAAACTTGTTTGCTCATTTTGACTTCAGAAAGGAAAGGGAAACAAATCTCCACATTCAGTCTAGGTAGAAGTGCTGAACAGAACAGAAACAGAGATGTGGAAGCAAAAATAATAAGTGAAATAGATTAAGTGTGTATTTTATGAACAAGTAGATATACCAAAAAAGGAAGAGCTGTCTCACGAGTCACATTTTTTCAGGCACACATCTATTGAACCCTACACATGTCTTCAACCATACAATACACTATAGCACTAACCTCCATGAGTCATTTTACTATTAACGAGTGATTAAACTATTACCGTCTTTCATTAGACTCCTTGCAAAAAGTGCATCATGTGAATGAATTCTGGATGTGTAACATTTTTGATCCCTGTCAAACTAGTCAGTTTGTATGAGTTGCCAGCTCATTCATTCATTCATTCATTCATTCATTCATCTTCAGAAACTGTTTGCACCATGCACACATGCATTCACACTCAGGGTAGTTTAGTGTAGCCAATCCACCTAATGATATAATGAGATAACCAGAAAACCCAGAGAAAACCCACTTGGACACATGAAGAACATGAGAAAGGGTTGAATCAGGTACCATAGAGCTGTGAGGCAGCAATGCTACCTGCTGCACCACCATGCAGCCAGCTATTTGAGACAGAATTAATGTGTAGGTTAGAGGTGTGCACAAATATGGCACGTCCACATACTATAACTAGAGCAGGCTAATTTTGCTAAACTCCATATCGATGATTCATTTCATGACCCACTCCATTAAAACCCATTAACATGATGTGGTGAATAAAGAGAAGCCTGCTGGACAAGTCTTAGAGAAATCATTTGCTTAAAATATCCAGCATTGATTTTTCAATGTGTTGAATATGAATATGAATTCACTTATGAGGAACTTGGTTTGGTGGGGGACCTGCATTTCCCAGACACTGCAGAGACAAATGCTGAGAACAACAGCAACGTATACTTGTGGATAGGTGTGATGCACTGTGGACATGGACAACATGGACTTAAAGAGGTAAAAAGAAAAAACAAACAAACAAACAAAAAAAAAAAAACGCCAGGAAGCTTACTGTCTTGTTGCACCAGTTTGGCTTAGAAATACTTATGTATATATTAGGTTGTGGGCTATAATAAAGCTTTTGACTCAACAGACTATTTCTATGAATCTTTTTTTTTCTTTTCATATATTCAGTCTTTATGCAAGGGCATGTTCCGATCATGAACGCCAGTCCAAGCACACATTAAATAGTGACATTAAGTTCTTGAGGTAACTAAAATGACTCAGTTTGACTCCCTGCAAGATTTTCCATACACCAAGGCTCTGATCCCCTTGAGACTTGTTTTCTTGTTGGAAAGGTGTGTGTATGTGGCTGGACTACACAAGTTTTTGATTTTTGGACAAAGCTCAGGTGACCAATGCTCTGGCAGAACACACACTCCAAAGACCTGCACAGTTTTTCAGATGGGAACTCTAAGTGAAATTGTTCTTCTATAGCTCCACTATGGAACAATAAAGTACAGCGCAGTTTCACAGCAGAAAGTGTGTGTGAGAATAGAAACTTGGCGAAGTCTTTATTAAGGAGTTTTTGCACAATAATGCCTCTCGTGTTAATGCCAAAGACACCCTTGAACCTTTGTAATACTAAATGAGAGGGGAGGGTACTAGTTTTTCCCATCAGAATTTGTCACCTGTGAGGATTAGTGTTTAATACCTTTGGGAATCAGTGATTGTGGATGTGCCCATAGAGGATTCTCTCTAATTATGCCTCTAGAAAACTTCTACAAGGATCTTGCATGAATGCAAAGACTGATCATCTCAAATGTTTATGGAAAGCTACTCTGGCTAAAGGAAAGCATTTGTTGATTACTGGTGGTAGTGTATTTTAAAGGTTAAGAGGTTAATCTACTGTTACACTGCCACTGAAAACTTTTTTGAAAAAACAAAACAAAAACAAAACTCAACCCGCACCTACTTCCCATGTGAAAACATTTAATTGTTTATAATGCAGTGTAACAAACTGCCAGATCACTAAACAAGTCTGCCAAAAAGAGATTTTTATTTTTATTTATTATCGACTGACAGACTACTCAGGAATCGCTAGGACTAGGTGGCAGTATGCACTTAAAATGTGGACCAGCTCCCAAGTGGTGCAACAACAGCGTGCAAGTTCGAACCCCGATGATGCCACAGCCATCCATGACTGGGAGCCAAGGGAGATAAAATGGCCATGCTCTTTGGGTGTACTCTCTCTCCTCTGTCAATTACACAGACACTAGTCAATTGCAGTCATTTGTGAGCTCCTGTATGTGGAAGAGGGCAGATAGCAGTTTCTTCTGAGTGTGTTATGTTGTGCTGTTGGCTGGCTTCATGTGTCTTGGAGGACGGCTTCACCTCCCCAGCTGGTAGTTGTCATATGATTGCTGGTTGGTGGGTAGGAATTAGCAGGTGACCAAATTCAGGAGGAAAAAAAAAGTGGACCAGTATATTCCCTTTCTTTGTGTTTGGTCCTACAAATCTCATATGTAGTGATTGGAATTATACATACAACTTTTTAAGTCAATCTGACTCAACATTCATATATAATACAATGCTGTACATTCAGATATTTATTTCAAAGACCTCTCAGTTGTCCACTCTCCCTTCTAAAGTAATCAGTAATCATGGAGTCACAAATATTTTGGCCATTTGCCAATGTCTACCCACTAGCTAGCTCTCCCCCATCACATAACAGCTAGCAACCAAAGAGGGTGCTTTTTGTGATACACATAAAGCCGGCCACTGCATCTTTTCCAACTGTTGCTTATGCTGTGTTACATGGCAGCTGAACACTCAGAGGAAAATGCTAACTACCTACTCTTTTGCGTACATGAGCTTACAGATGCCCATGATTGTCTAGTGTTGCTGTGATTGATGGGGAGGCAGTAAGGCCATCCCAACCCCCCACAGAGCATGGCCAATTTTGCTTTCTTGGACTCTCTTGGCCACAAATGGCAGTGGCATCGTCGGAATTCAAACTCACGATCTTCTGATGATAAGATAGTGCTTTTCTGTTACACCACCATAAAGAAGCTTGTATTTAGAAATGCACTGTATTGTAATTGGCTCATGCTCCTTCAACAACTGCTGCATCTGCAAAGCCACCAGTATTATGGACGACCGCTCTCACCCTTTTCACGGACTATTCACCCTCCTGCCATCTGGCAGAAGGTACAGGAGCATCCGTGCCACCACCAGCAGACTCCGCAACAGTTTCTTCCCCGAGGCAGTCAGATTACTCAACACCCTGCTGCCTCCCAACGCTCACCTGGGCTAACCGAACACCTAACCCAGTAAGACTCATACCACTGCACATGCACTAACCCAGTAAGACTCTACTGCACACTGCACTTTACATAGCTGCAGTATTGCTGCTATACTTGTGCTGCTACATTACACAATAGCTTACTGTTTACAGACCATGTTCTGTGTATTTATTGTTTTGTTCTGTGTATTTATTGTTTTGTTCTGTGTATTTATTGTTTTGCACTTGTCTCACACTGTTGTGTATTTGCACTTTATGTAGTCTTGCGTACTGTTCTGTGTTTCACCATGGTCCTGAAGAAACGTTATTTCATTCCAATGTATACACGCTATATAGAGGAATGACAATAAAAACCCACTTGACTTGACTTGACTTGAAAATTTGAAATTGAAATTGAAGAGTCATCCCACTATGTCATGATATTTACTGATACAGTAAGTAAGAACTACACAGTGATAAAACATTTTGGCCATACCAGCCATTACTATCACATATCTTTATTTTATTACATTTTTATTTTTTGCATAAATGTTCAAATGTTGAACAATTCCTATATAAATTTCTTGCAAAGATTTTTGTAGCACAAATAGAAAGTCCTAGTACATATTGTACTCAGAAAAAAAAATCCATTCCTGTGCAATAGCCTTCCCCTCTGTATTTCTTGGAAAATGATTGGTAAATCTTTTGCTTTTGTCTGATTCTTATGAAAGTGAGAAGTGATAGTGAGCTGCAATGTAGTCTGGAGAGCGTCTAGTCTTTGATTGGAAAGCAAATATATGAGAGAAGTTTAGGGGGGAGGGAAAAGTGATAGGTGCTGCCTGGAAAACAGTGATCAAGATGAGCGTATGTACTGGCATTTGTTGGTGTGTATGTGCCTCTAGACTTTGTATGTTGTAGGGGTGGAAAAGCACAGTCATTCGAACCAGTCATGTGAAGTCATGGGTTGTGAACAGGCTTCAGCATGCTGCACATCTGGATGCTAATGTTGTACTAACAACTGTAACAATGAAGATAAGGTTCATGGTGCATTTATGCACGTTTAGTTTTTAATGAGAGATGCACAACAGCTTGACTGGAGATGATTTGGTGTATCAAAAAGGGAAAGACGTAAATAAAGTTGATATCTGGATACTTGTATCTGGTTTGTGAGGGTTTTCAGAGTATGCTCCAGATGTGTTTTTACGTCTGTTGCCAGATATTAAGTGTGGATGAGTCAGGGAGGTCTAATTGCATCGCTGACTTACCCATTCCAACCTCTACTTAGGAAACATCTGGCCTCATACAGTAGCACCAAACACATAAAAATGTGTAGACAGAGGTCATTCATTTTGTGTGTGTGTGTGTGTGTGTG
This sequence comes from Cranoglanis bouderius, assembly GCA_023630585.1. Taxonomy (NCBI): domain Eukaryota; kingdom Metazoa; phylum Chordata; class Actinopteri; order Siluriformes; family Cranoglanididae; genus Cranoglanis; species Cranoglanis bouderius. The sequence continues at coordinate 3,051,149 of CM042554.1, forward strand.
TGTGTGTGTGTGTGTGTGTGTGTGTGTGTGTGTGTTCTAAAATATAGAATCCAGTGGTCAGTTGCAGCAGCTGAGCCTAATTTTGATCGTAAGTCAGGGAGTAAGGTTAATCCTAAACCAGCTAGATTGATAGATAGATAAAACTAGTGGGCTGTAGAGTTTCGGTTGCCCCACAGACACTTAGGCCACATCATAAGTAGTCGACCTAATCTAAAATATAAACTTTGTCGCAGAGTGACATATTTTATCATCACCAGCCAATCAGAAACACGTTCCTACATAAACAGGAAACACTACATTCAAGATTGAGATCGAAAGATTTTTTTTTTCTTGATAATATTTACTTCAAGGTAGTTATGTTTTAACCTTAGATAGATGACCAAAATCATCATGCTTTCCAAAAGTGGTGAATTGTGTTTTATACTGGTAAATGCTTGTTCTGGTCTGCTAAAAAAAAAAAAAAAAAGAAAAGCTTAGCACTTTATTTTAACCTCCCCAGGTTACCACCCCTTGACACTGACATCACACTGAACACTTTACCACCTTAACCACTGAGTACACATCCTTTAAAGCTCAGCTGTCAAGGCATGTTTCACTCAAATGCTCAATCTTTGTTAAAGGATAAACTCCGTGCGAGTTATTCAGTTTATTAATCATCAAGCTGCTCCTTTGGATCTTTTTGATTTGTGGCCATTCCTTGAAGACGGGAGCCGAGTTAGAAACGCTCAGCTTTCCGACGTCCTTAAAGCATGGTGACATTTGCAAATAGTCGGCCTTACTCACCTCAAATAAAAGGTCAGCTTTGTCTTTTTCCGAAAAGTACATTCTGGGGAGTTTCCTTTAGGAGAATACAAAGCTGACAGCCTTTTTATTTAATCGAGTGACAAAGATGGTCAAATTCATGAATTAGTCTGTGTGCTATGGTCATCTTAATAAGGATGTCTTGTTTGTTAGACATCACCATCTATGGACAGGTCTTAGCATTTCGATTTGTTTGCCCTCTCTCACTTCTTCCATTCTGTCTTCATTTCATCTTTTTCTAAACCTGATTTGACTGACAATATTTGGATGTTATTTAGCTGAAAGTCACAGTGGGAGCTACTGTTACTTACATTGTGTTACCTAGTTTTACATATCCACAATTTACAGAAAAATTAAGTTTAATTAACACATGCATAAATCATATTTGGTCATTTTTCAGTACATAGTAAATACATTCAGCAGTTATTTTTTTCAGGTATGTTTACATCCTGCAACAATGGAGCTTTTTGAGCTAGGCAGGAGGAGTAGATTAAGCTTAGGGCCCTTATTTACTAATGGTACATATGCACAAATCTGTGTATGGACTTTTCAACACAAAGTCCATAAATGATATGTAGTTTTTCAACACAAATTGTGTGATTTATCAAAACAAACAAATACAAAGCACTGAGCATACAAAGCATACAAAGTCTGCTAATGAGTTTTTTTTTTTTTTTTTTTTTTTTTTTTTTTAAAATCACACAAAACCTATAAAGTTGTTTATCTGGGAGGGTTACAAGCCTAGCTACTGCCAAAACAACAACTGATGTCAAGCTAACTTGTGACATATATTTGTCAATATTAGACATTAGGAATATTACATTAAAATAACATAAGCACAAAAATATTAAACAGCACAGTGTGGCCATTCAGTCAAAAGGCTGATCTGACTCTTCTGCAAAAAAAAAAAGTTACAAAATGTTTGAGCATTTCTCTATGCCAATAGCAAAAGAATGAGTCAGAGTCAATTTTAGTTCACCATTAAAGAGATATTTGCACACCATATATAGTTAATTGTGACTGTGTCTGACAAACTTGTGTGTATGGCTTGCGTAGATACATTTGATGAACGCCAATTTTATTGTGTGTATGAGAATAAAAAATTATATGCATGAGAAAATATAGATAGATATATAGACAGACAGACAGACAGTCAGACCACTTTATTAATCCCAGAGGGAAATCCAAAGTTTAATCCTTGGTTTTTCTGTCATATGCTCTGCAATTCACAAATGCTGCAGGTATGCTTGTCTGAGTTGGTTTGGTTTGTTGTGTAACATTGACTGACAAAGTTTTTGGTCTGACCTTGTGTAGCCAAACCACTTTCCTACTCCTCTTTTAGGAACTAATTTGTCCCCTGTGTCAGCGGTGAGCTCTCTCTCAGTGAGCCAAACTCTTAGCCATGTTTGTTCTTGTCATGCGTCATGAGCACAAGTGACTTGTGCTTAAGTGCTTACCCGGGTTCTGTCGTAAGCTTTTTGCCAAAGGAACGCTGGTGTTCAAAACTTGGGGGGAAAGCAGGAGCACTTATAAACATCTACGTATAAGCACAAATCATATGAACACTTTTAGCATTTGTCATTAAATGTTAATTGGACTTAACTTTATAAGATTAACTGTCCTAAAATACTCTAACCAGCCTGTTCTGACCAGCTGCCATAACACAGACCAAGCTGGTCCAAATTTATTATTAATTGTGTAAATTAATTCATCTTCAGTAGCCGCTTCAATTTCCTGGTCAGGGTTGTGGTGGATCCTGAGCCTATCCCAGGAATACCTTTAGGGAAGTGGGAGGAAACTGGAGAACCCAGAGGAAAACCCATGCAGATATGGGAGGAACATGCATGGAAACCCCACACATACTGTAATCCAAGCTCTGGATTGAACCAGGGAGCCTGGAGATGTGAGGTGGCAGTGCTACCTGTTGCCTCATTGTGCCTGATTAATCAATTTTATAATCGCTTTACTCTTTTATTGAATCATCTTGTCTACTGTGGTGCATTAGTAGTGGTAATTCAAAAAATTATCTCCATCTATTCGCACTTAGTAACATCAGCAGGAAAGTTATTTATTCATTGTTTCATAACCGCTTTATCCTGGTCTTTATCCTGGTCAGGCTCACGGTGGATCAAAGAGCCTAGCATGGGAAGACCTGGTGTGGGAGAATTCACCCCGAATGGGACACCAGTCCATCACAGGGCACTACACACTCACATATTCACACTTCAGGTGGTGCTTGAAAGTTTGTGAACCCTTTCAGTTTTTCTATATATATCTGCATAAATATGACCTAAAACATCTTCCAGTTTTCACAAAGTCCTAAAAGTAGACAAAGAGAACCCAGTTTAACAAACGAGACAAAAATATTATACTTGGTCATTTATTTATTGAGGAAAATGATCCAATATTACATATCTGTGAATGGCAAAAGTATGTGAACCTATAGGATTAGCAGTTAATTTGAAGGTGAAATTAGAGTCAGGTGTTTTCAATCAATGGGATGATGATCAGGTGTGAGTGAGTGCCCTGTTTTATTTAAAGAACAGGGATCTATCAAAGTCTGATCTTCACAACACATGTTTGTGGGAGTGTATCATGGTACTAACAAAGGAGATTTCTGAGGACCTTCAAAAAAGAGTTGTTGATGCTCATCATGCTGGAGTTTGGACTCCACCAATCCACATTCAGACAGATTGTGTACAAATGGAAGAAATTCAAGACCATTATTTCCCTTCCCAGGAGTGGGCGACCAACAAAGATCACTCCAAGAGCAAGATGTGTAATAGTCCACGAGGTCCATAGAGGTGTGATCTCGAGAAGCCAAAACCTGGACCAGGCCATGCTGGAGGCTTATTTCAAGCTGGTCAGGTGATGTGTTGTAGGCTTGATACTGCAATGGGCAAGCCTCCTACACACACTTACACATACAGCCCCAGGACGAACCTATTTTACTGCTAATTCCTGGGATTATCTGCCCTCCATTTCTATTTTTCCAGTCAGTCCTGCACCGTACACATAATCCCTGACATGCACGCACACACACACACACACACACACACACACACAGACATCAGCATGAACACAAATGCTACTAATAAGCACACTTAGAATATCACACAAATCCAAATGAACAAGCACACATTAAAATCTTTTTGCTTTATATGTGCACTGTATATATACATACAAACAATCTATTAGCAAACACGCCATTGATCATTTGCATATGAGATGTGCTAATATGTAAGCACACACCCAGTTTAAAGTGTGCAGGAGGTGCTATGCAAAAGATCAGTGTGTGTTTGCCCAAGGCACACAAGTGTACATTACGGCTGCAGCAGGGTGAAAGGGCCGCACAGCGGGTGAGGTGACCTGTTTTTCGGGTTCAGTCTCATTCTTTGACTTCAGGTCTGTTCAAAAATGCACTTATACCATAACTGATGGTGTGACTTACTGTCACTACAGAAACTCCATACACACATACACACACACACACACACACAACTGACATTATGCTTAGCCACAGTAACCCACTTGTTAATTATTACAAATAAAAACCTTCACTTTTCCTCAGCAAGACCAAAAGAATGTGCCTGTAACATAAGAAACTACATGAGTTCATATCATAATGGGGTCATGTGGTACATGAAAAAGAGATAATAATTAAAAATCTGGGAGTCACCAGAAAATGTTCAACATTTGAACATTCGGTATTTGAATGTTCAATATTCAAAATTCTGTACTACTGCTAGGTCACTGCTAGGTGATGAAATGTAAGCAGATTTACTTGTGTACTTAACTCCTGTACACAAAAGGTCAGATTTTCCTTGACTCTTAGAACTTTCAGTGGATTTGGTCTAACACGGATCATCAGTTTTTTTTAATATAAACTTCTATGCACAGTCTATGCACAGTGTACGCTGTCATTAAAGTAAGATTGCACTTTTCACTCAAGTTATTGCTGATAATATAATTTGTAATGAAACAGTTTGGATTAAATTAGAAAAGAATACAAAATATAAGCTTTTTTGCTAGTGGTCTAGTTGATTTTGAACCCCACTGTACACAAACAGTATACGAGCCAAATCTTACAAAAGCGTCTGACATTACTCATCAGTACGTACAAATCTTATCTGTTCTATGACTTCCCCTATTAAAACAGGTTTTTGGAGTTCAAAGTGTCAGGAGGTCATTATACTTTATCAACATGTGGTTTCATCTTACTTTGTCATACAAACAACAGATGCCTTCCTTAGATTGTCATGAGCTGTAACCTTGGTGATCTTGAGGAGAGATTTTATGGGATATCTCAGTTATGTGGTATTAGTGTTTGTATTTAGGAGTCAAATGTTTGTTTGTTTTTTTCTGATAAAATACCATATACCTGACAAGTTTAGAGTTTACTAAGGAGTAGCATATAGTGCTGAACCACAATTGTACTTCTCCACCAGTGCTTGGCAGTCACACCTAATAAGCATTTGCAGTCATGATGTCATCTGCCTACACTGACAAGCATCTTGTCTTCATGCAGGTTCCCGGCTCTGAAAGAACATAGAACAAATAACGCAACTACTGGTCGAGTATCAAAAAAAAAAAAAAAAAAAAAAAGATTATGATCTCTACTTACAATCAAGATGACTTCATGCTGTTCCAGCTTGTCTGTCAGGCTAAATGTGAAATTGTAACTGTAACCAACAGAGAGAGAGAGAGAGAAAGAGAGAGGGGGGGGAGGTTTACAATGAGATAAATTTTATTGTATAATCAGATGTTTTTATGACGTACTGATAAGCCGCCATCTGGACTCTAAATCAGGAGATTATGGTGATGTCTGTGGATGAATTTTGTTGTACGTGTGAGCCAGCGACATTGTAACTTGGCAGCAACTGGAGGAGGCAAGTTTGGCAAGAGTTGTCAGACTATAGTTCATAGCCATTAGTGTCCCATTATGCCTGTCGCAGTTAACAAAAGGAGCAGCCTGTGGCAGCAGACATAGATAGATAGGTTGAGCTTCTGACCTTTTGCCCTCAGATGCTATAATAATTGCATTTTACAGTGGGTATAGAAAAGAATCACCCCCCTTTAAAATAATTACATTTTGTTGCTTTTCAGCCTGAAATGAAGACTGACACAGTTTTTGTTTTATCCAGCTGTATTTACTCAGTGCAACTTATAACATCCATGTGAAAAATAAAACACCAACATGTCAGAAAAAAACAAAAAAAACAAAACGGAATCACTGAGTTGGAAAAAGGATCACCCCCCTCCTAAAAATGACTTGTAAACTCAATAAGGTGTTGCTAATCACCTTCTCAATGGCACACAAAACCATTTACTTTCAACTGTGATCAGCTGTGGTGATTTTGATTAGCTCAGCATGGAAAGAGCTTTCCTGGAGCATTTTGTAGTGCAACTGAAGCAAATAATCAATTATGGGTGGCAAGGCACTGTCAAAAGATCTCCGGGATAAAGTTGTGGACAGGCACAAGTCAGGCGATGGATACAAAAAAATTTCAAAGGCTTTATCAATGCCTAGAAGCACAGTGAAGTCTATTATTAAGAAGTAGAAGGTATTTGGTACAACACAGACCCTCCCTGAATCAGGATGTCGCTCCAAACTGGATGAAAGAGCCAGAGGAAACTGGTCAGAGAGGCTACCAAGAAGCCTACAGCAACTCTGAAGCAGTTGCAGGACTTTATGACAAAGAGTGGTCATTGTGTGCATGTGACAACAATATCACAAATTCTCCACAAATGTGGCTTGTATGGGAGGGTTGTAAGAAAAAAGACACCCGCAACTGAGCTTTGCCAAAACGCACCTTGAAGCTGGGCAGTGGTAGCTCAGTGGTTAAGATGGTGGACTACTTATCAGAAGGTTGTGAGTTCAAACCCCAGCACTACCAAGCTGCCGCTGTGGGCCTTTGAGCAAGGCCCTTAACCCACAACTGCTCAGTTGTATAAATGACATAAATGTAAGTCGCTCTGGATAAGGGCATCTGCCAAATGCCATAAATATAAGATTCTGAGGCCACATGGAAAAAGGTGTTATGGTTCGATGAGACTAAAATTTAATTATTTGGCCTCAACACCAAACGATATGTCTGGGGGAAATCCAATACAGCTCACCATCCAAATAACACCATTCCTACAGTAAAGCATGGAGGTAGTTATATCCTGTTATGGGGGTGTTTCTCTGCAGCAGGGACTGGAGCACTTGTCTGGATAGAAGGAAAATGGATGGGGCAACATACCGTCAAATTCTTAAGGAAAATCTGCTGCCCTCTGCCAGAAAGTTGTCAATGGGAAGAAGGTTTACCTTCCAATATGACAATGACCCAAAGCACACAGCAAAACTGACCACACAGTCGTTGAAGGAGAAAAATGTGAATGTCCTTGCAAGGCCTATTCGGAGCCCAGACTTAAACCTCATTGAAAATCTGTGGAATGACTTGAAGACTGCATTCCACAAACGGTCACCATCAAATTTAAGTGAAATTGAGCAGTTCTGCAAAGAAGAATGGGCAAATATTGCAAAGTCTAGATGTGCAAAGTTAGTAGAGACATATCCCAACAGAGTAAAGGCTGTAATTAAAAAAATAAGGCAAATTAAAGCAATGGGGTGATCCTTTTTCCAACTCAGTGATTCTGTTTTTTTATTTTTATTTTTTTCTGACATGTTGGTGTTATATCTTTCACTTGGATGTTATAAGTTGCACTGAGTAAATACAGCTGGATAAAACAAAATCTGTGTCCGTCTTCATTTCAGGCTGAAAAGCAACAAAATGTTATTATTTTAAAGGGGGGGGATTCTTTACTATACCCACTGTATATCACCTCCAGGTGGCTCACAGAGCATAGATGCGCTCCTGGAGTGTCCTTGTGAGCCCTGTGAGTGTGCTGTTATCGAAGAGCTGCTCACATTGACTATTACCAACGATTGCATGACTTATTGCTTTAAAGCCTATGGGGTATTTTGGTGACCAAATATTGATGAATACGACAACAATATTAAATTATGAATTCTGCCAAAACACTGCGGCTTAAAGCCATTACACATAGCCCACTTATTTGATGGATAATGAATTCATACTATGACAAACTTGCAGTACTCTATGGCAACATGAACAACAAGTCCAAAAATATGATGTACAGCCATGAGAAGTCATTTCTTATATCAAACTAAGTTTGATTTTTATGATTTTGGAAGCATTATAACTCGACTGGCTAATGAATATAAAAAATTATATTCAGTTAAAGATGGGGTGTCATAGATAGTGCACTGTTTGTTTTTTTTTTTTAATGTGGGGTGCTAGAATTTTCCAAATGCTGTACTGACATGAGAAAGTATGTCTGCACCCTTAAGCTCTTAATTGAGCAAACAGAAATTGCCACACCTTTTAATTTTTTTTTGCCATGTTCCAAATTGGGTGGGTCCAATAACAGAATTTTATCGTCCTGACTTTTTAATGTTAAAGCAGTCCTCACCATTTTCAGGGATATTAATATTAGTAAGATATTAATACATTACAACAAATAATGTTATTTGTTATTGTAATGTGAAAGTTTTTTGACATACAGTTAATAAATACATTTGGAATTTCCCCTCCATAGTTACCTGCTTTGTCATGCAGAACAACTTTGAAATAGCCCTATATGCAATGCCAAAAGAATGTAGTGAAATAGTCCCTTTCTGTAACATTGTTTTCAGCTTTAGGAATTTAGAAGCAAATAGGAAGACCAAGTATGCAAAAATACCTCATTGAATAGTAAACTGCAAACAGACTACACCTCATCTTACTGGATCTTTTTATGTCCATATATCTAACAAATGTTACAACTTAATAAAATCACACGTCATGAACATATTCCATAATCAAGCAGTTTGGGATAGTGCATTATTTTTTGGGTCTCTGGAATAGAGATAATCATTGTTGAAGATTATGGCGAACAGAACATGATACAATCTGTAGAGCATGAACAGATCTATATGCCTCAGTAAGGTGGTGTCCAGATTGGAAATTTCTGATCTCTGAATGGCACTACACTGGATGGCTGTGGCATAGCTGGGGTTCAAATGCATGATAACGTGATGATAGGGCGAATAATTTTCAGTTGGGATCCTTACATTACATTTTGAAGAAACATGACATCTTGAAGAAACCACTGGTCCAATGTGACTACTGGTCCAAACAAAAGCTGAACACTGACCAACTGTGTTAGCTAAGACTAAAAAATAAAAATAAATAAATAAATAAATGAATGAATAAATAATGTGTTTTAGTAGACTTTTAACAGGCTCATATTGTGCACAGACGGCATGATAATGAATGGTGGTGTGGTAACAGAGTAATGAAAATGGTGTGTGGTGGGTAGTAATAGTAGTATAAATATTTGCGCCTCTGCCTCTACAAAACTGTGTGTACCAGCTTAGGGCAGTGATAACCCTATTTTGATTTATGGTGCTTAACTGGCTACTAAGTACAAAGGAGTGTGCTCTGTTCATGCTGAATACTCTGGGCCAGCTTTGCCCAGCACAAAGATGGCTGCCAAGTGCCTGGGCATGACAGGGTTAGTTTTTGCTCTGGGCTTTTGAGCTTTCTGTGAAGGCTTGTGAAAGAGCCTGGGTCCAACTAATCATAGGCATTATTCCCAGGTAATCGCTCTGCCTCAAAGGCTTGTGGGTAGGAACAGTGATAGTGGCTTTGGAAACAATGATGTAATGGAGCAGAGGGAAAAGGGAATCTAGAGCTGCTGAATTGGGTTTGAGTAAGGGGCGATAAGTAAGACGATAGAGAGTCATCAGAAATGGCAAAGTGACAGGAGTGAGGTGAATCTGGCCCCTTTAAGGATTGTAATTGTATGCGTCAGACAGCATGCTTTAGAAGATATCTTCTTCTGAGCCTTCTTAAAGGTGCATTTTCTTGCATATTTCTTTTTTTTCTTTCTTCTCCTGATTCTATTCACCCCATCATGGGCCCCTTTTGCTACCTCTGAGCAGGCACGTAGCCACCCACCTGCCCGCGTGTGCAGCCACCCTCTTCACGTCCTTCCTGCACAGCCTGCTGGCATTCATCCAAAAGCCGGAAAACAGACTGGTCTAAACACACACAAACGTGTTGTAATTTTTCATTTAGATGCATGACTACAAAGTACATGGACAGCACCATTATGGCCAAAGTCCAGGGTTGTTGGCCAATGGAAAAAGGTGCGCACCACTGATGAAATCTTACTGTAAACCATGAGAACAGCCAATACTGTTGCTATACTGCATTTCTGGAATCATTGTCTCATGGATCTCCAGAGTGACCTTTACTGTAACAAAATGAATGTATGCATGTATTAAGCTGAAACAGCTAGAAGTAACATTTACATAAAAAGGAGTTAGAGTACTTGAAATGAAAAACACCCCTTTTGTATTAAGCAGTCTTACATACTGTGATTAGTTAACTCCCTTAATTATTGCATGTATATACAGTATTTTTTGCAAATCATAGATAAATTTTATTTCATGAGTAAAAATGTTACAATATAGCCAAAGTTGATTTGCCCTTGATCACACCTGGCACACAAGTTTTTTTTTCCCTCATGAAGATATTGAATGTATACAAACTTAATACACACATACAGAATACATTTGGTGGAAAGTTGGCTTTGTGCTTTCCACTGACTGGGGTCATGTATTTATCTATATACAAAGTGGATTTAGTTATACAACAGATCTATCAAATTTGGGTGAATAGAAAATGAAGATTATATATAGATTATAGCTTTGAAAAGCCTGCTTGCTTTCTCTTCCCTAATCTTTTGTTTACTGACTAACTGGTTGGCATGGAATGTTGTACAATTTTCTTTGCATGAAGTTTACAGCAGCTTTCATGAAACAACACATGCCTGCTGCTTTTCTTTGAGTTTTCATGGAGTTTGCATTGAATCAAAATGAGGAAGCAATGTTTTTGATGGAGTGACAAATGGGTAAGGTTGGCTATCTTTTTTAGCGTACAAAAATCTATTCTGGCACATCCAGGTAGGCCTGGTGTTTACAGACTAGGCCCCAGCACCTGGTACAAGTTAGCATGCTTGACTACTGTAGTCTGCTCCATCAGCTGGGCAGTTTTCATCACAGTGGGACTGGAAAACACACACTCCCTAAGAGAGATTCTTTAGCAGGCTTCAGTGTAGCCACACACATGAATTCAGTGTCTTTCTCTGGGAAGAAACGATTCCTTTGCTTTTTATCACTGGTTGGAACCTCGTGAATCTTTTAACAATTCAATATCTAGTCTTTGAGGCCTTATAATAGGTGACAGTCCTCAATAGATGCCCATGTTATCTGTCTGAATGGACAATATGTCTTTCTTTCTTCATCAGACAACCACAACCACTTGAATCTGACCCTGGGCCCACCTACTTGGTCAATCCCCTATTTGGCTTTTCCTGAAACATTGTGAGTGAGAAACCACAGAAGCAGAGCGCTGCCACTGTCTGAGCTTCCCAGACAGCCTCATGCTCCACTACAGCATAGCGAGGTCATGGCACCATGCCTAAGGCAACAATGGCATGTTGTATGGGAACTGTCTCTTCCTCACTCTCACTGTGTAATATCTGCATTAGTTTCTTTAACAGTCCTAAAGGAATACCTCACTCAGAAATGCTGGCTTTACCAAAAGGCAGATCATATACCCCAAAGACAACAGCAGTATTTAAACACTAACTAACATTATAGTATTATGCAAATACCATCCCGCTACTGTACATTTTGCTTCCATGTTCCCTCTACTGCTTATTCACATTATCAAGACCAAGTTCATTTTAATTCCTGAAAACTTGTAAAGGTGAGTAAGCAGTATGCCAATGGAGCCATTTGTTGTTGTTTTTTTTTTTTTTTTTTTTTTTTTTTTAACAATGTGATTGAGGGTCTGGCTAATAGCACCTCATCATCTCTCATCCTTACTGGCATGGGAAAAGGCCTTGCACATGTGGTAGTTCATGACACTTGCAAAAAATGTCAAAAAAATAAGTACACCCCCCATGGAAATTGTTGGCTTTTTTGACTTATTTGAACAAGCAAACATTTGATCATCTTTGAAACAGTGCCTATTAATAAAGTTGATATACTTGAACAAAACCACAATCAAAGTATCTTTTTCAATCATTTATTCCACAGAAATATCAATAGCTGTGATATTCTTCTGTTGGAAAAGTAAGTACACCCTTGGCCTCAGAAGCTAGTATTGCCCCCTACTATAGCAGAAATAACTTCTTGTAGGTATTTTGCATATGTCCACCAGGCTTGCTGGAATTTTTGACCACTCTTCCATGCAATATTCTTTCAGTTGCTAGATGTTTGAGGGTTTTCTTGCATGTACGGCCCGTTTCAAATCCCCCCACAACTTTTCAGTGGTATTCAAATCCAGGCTTTGACTAGGCCGTTCCATAACCCTCCATTTCTTCTTTTTGGGCCATTCCTTGGTGGATTTGCTAGTGTGCTTAGGATCATTATCCTGTTGAAAGGTCCAACTTTGGTTCAACTTCAACTTGCAGAATTCATAGTTGAAGCAATGTCAATCAGTCAATCAGTCCCTGAGGCAGCGAAGCAACCCAAAAGCATAACATTTCCACCACCGTGCTTTACAGTTTGTATGAGGTGCTTCTCCTGAAAAGCTGTCTTTGATCTACGGCAAACAAGTCTGCTGGTACTATGGCCAAACAACTCTATCTTTGATTTGTCTGTCCAGAGCACATTATTTCAAAAGGCCTAGTTTTTTGGCCTATATGCTCATTGGCAATCTTTAGTCTTGCTTTAATGTTCTTTTTAGACAGCAAAGGCTTTTTTCTGGCATGCTTCTCATGCAGGTCAAATTTTGCAATCTCTTTCTGATTGTAGAAGCATGCACTTTGACACCAACAGTTGCAAGACTTACAGTGCTGTGAAAAAGTATTTTGCCCCATCCTGATTTCTTCTGTTTTTATGTATATCTCATATTAAATTGTTATAATTTAATGTTATTACTTAATATTAATATAATCTCATATGTAATTTGTTGTAATTAAATTAAAACAAAATCTAAGATAAAACAAAGGCAACCCGAGTAAACACAAAATACAGTTTTTAAATGATAATGTTATTTATTGGAAAAAACTTATCCAATACCACCTGGGCCTGTGTGAAAATGTATTTGCCCTTGTAGTTCCTAATTCCCCAAATCTATGAAACTGCATTCATACTGGGGTTCAGCTGGACTAGATGCAATCAGGCCTAATTACTGCCAGCCCTGTTCAATCAAATCAACACTTAAATAGAATTTTTTCAACAGCATGAAGTTGGTTAAAAGTTCTTACTCGGTAACACACTATGCCAAAATTGAAAGAAATTCCAGAAATGATGAGGAAGAAGGTGATTGAAATAATCAGTCTGGAAAGGGTTACAAAGCTATTTCAAAGGCTCTGGGACTCCAATGGACCACAGTGAGAGCCGTTATCTCCAAATGGAAAAACTCGGCACAGTAGTAAACCTTCCCAGAAGTGGCCGACCTTCCAAAATTCCTCCAAGAGCACAGCAACTACTCATCCAGCAAGTCACAAAAGAGCCAAGGACAACATCAAAGGGCTTACAGTCCTCTCTTGCATCAATAAAGGTCACTGTTCATGACTCCACTATCAGAAAGACACTGGGCAAAAATGGCATCCATGGAAGTGTGGTGAGGTTAAAACCACTGCTAACCCAGAAGAACATTAATTCAATTCAATTTTATTTGTACAGCGCTTTTAACAATAGACATCATCACAAAGCAGATGCATAAATTTTGGATCTAAATTTTAAATCGATAAATTTATCCCCAATGAGCAAGCCAGTGACGACGGTGGCAAGGAAAAACTCCCTGAGAGGACATGAGGAAGAAACTTTGAGAGGAACCAGACTCAAAAGGGAACCAATCCTCATCTGGGTGACACCGGATAGTGTAATTATAAGTAAATCCCTTCTATAACTGTATGATACATGATATAAAGTGCAACTGTGTAGTCAAGAGATTCGACATGAAGTCTATTTTGCTGAAATCATGAACTGTCCACCGATGGAGACCTGAGCGCAAAATCTGTTTGTGAATTGTTTGTGGAGGCTATCCATATGGGCCCATCCTCAGCAACAGCGAGCGACCCCCAGCGATGAAAAGCCCAGAAGCAGCGCACCAGGACGGACCAGGCCGGCTCAGAGAGCAGAACGGGTCAGGCCCATTGCCACCCCAGGAGCAACACGCGTAGAACTTGTGATGTGACGATTTGATGTTGGTATCGTCCAAAATCTTCGCAGGCGTTGGCGTCATCTGGAATCTTCTTAGAGGCTGGTTCTGAACTGGAGCTGGCACGTTCACTGATTACCTCAGGATGGGCATCCCGAAGGTAGGAATAGGAAACAGATGGAAAAGGATAAGATGGAAAAGCATGGCTGCTGTTCACTGTATGTCAGGCAAATTGACCATGTGCATTTGTTATCATTTTATCAACGATGACAGAAGTACAAGGTCATGAGATGCGGTTAGGTGAATGCTAGGCCAAAGAAATGTGTCTTTAATCTGGATTTAAATTGAGAGAGTGTGTCTGAACCCCGAACATTATCAGGAAGGCTATTCCAGAGTTTAGGAGCTAAATGTGAAAAAGCTCTACCTCCTTTAGTAGACTTTGATATCTTCGGTATAATCAGAATTTTTTTTTTGCGACCTTAAAGAGCGTGATGGATTGCAATGTGATAGAAGATTGGTTAAGTACAAAGGGGCTTGGCCATTTAGGGCTTTATAGGTGGGTAGCAGTATTTTATAATCGATACGGAACTTAACAGGTAACCAGTGTAGAGATGATAAAAAATTGGGGTAATATGTTGATATTTTCGTGATCTGGTAAGCACTCTTGCAGCTGCATTTTGGACTAACTGTAGCTTATTTATTGAGGATGCAGGACAACCACCTAGTAGTGCATTACAATAGTCCAGTCTTGAGGTCATGAATGCATGAACTAGTTTTTCTGTATCAGAAACAGATAGCATGTTACGTAGCTTGGCAATATTTCTAAGGTGAAAGAAGACTGTTTTTGTTACCTGGGAAATATGATTTTCAAATGACAGGTTGCTGTGTAATATAACACCCAGGTCTTTAACTGCAGAGGATGAAGTAACCGTACATCATTCTAGATGCAGATTGTATTCTAGGAGCTTTTGTGTACCGATTTTTGGTTCAATTAGCAATATATCTGTTTTATCAGAATTTAGTAAAAGAAAATTAATGGTCATCCCGTCTTTAATGTCTTTAACACATTCCATTAACGTAGAGAATTTGGAAATTTCATCTGGGCTTGTGGAAATATATAGTTGAGTATCATCAGCATAACAGTGGAAATTTATCCCGTGTTTTCTGATAATGCTTCCAAGGGGCAGCATATATAAAGAAAACAGCAGGGGGCCTAACACCGATCCTTGCGGCACACCATACTTTACTGCCATTATGTCAGAAAGTTCATCATTTAAACAAACAAAATAGTAGTGGTCAGACAGGTAGGATTTAAACCATTTCAATGCCTGTCCTTGAAGACCAATGTAGTTTTGTAATCTATCTAAGAGTATGTCATGATCTATAGTATCGAACACGGCACTGAGATCAAGTAGAACAAGTAGTGAAATGCAGCCTTGGTCAGATGTTAGAAGCAAGTCGTTTGTAATTTTGATGAGTGCAGTCTCTGTGCTGTGATGGGGCGTAAAACCTGATTGAAATTCTTCATAGATACCATTTTTGTGGAGAAAGGAGCATAACTGAGCAGACATGACCTTTTCAAATACTTTAGATATAAATGGGAGGTTTGAGATTGGTCTATAATTTACTAGTTTACTAGGATCTAGTTGTGGTTTCTTAAGGAGAGGCTTAATAACCACCAACTTGAATGTTCTTGGGACGTGACCTGGAGATAAAGAGGAGTTAATAATATTGAGGAGATGCTCTCCTACTACAGGAAGCAACTCTTTCATTAGATTAGTGGGTATGGGATCTAGTATACATGTGGTTGATTTTGATGTGTTGATAAGTTTTGTAAGCTCTTCCTGTCCAATAGCGGTAAAGGACTGCAATTGTTCTTGGGAAATTATATTTGAGGCTAAAACCTGTGATGCTGCTGTCGGTGGTATATTTCCAGTTTTATTCCTGATGCTTTCAATTTTCTCAATGAAGAAATCCATGAAGTCATTACTACTTAGTTGTGTTGGAATATTCAGTTTAGGGGACGTCTTATTATTTGTTAATCTAGATATTGTATTGAATAAAAACCTAGCATTTTTGGTTACTTTCTATGAATTTACATAGATACTCTGCCCTAGCAGCTTTTAGACCCTAAAACATTAAGGATTGTATGAATTTTGCCAAAACACACCTTGATGATCCTCAAACCTTTTGGGAGAATGTTCTGTGGATTGGAACACAGGGGTCCCATTACATCTGGCGTAAACCAAACACAGAATTCCACAAAAAGAACATCATACCTACGGTCAAGCATGGTGGTGGCAGTGTGATGGTGTGGGGATGCTTTGCTGCTTCAGGGCCTGGGCAACTTGCAATAATTGAGGGAAACATGAATTCTGCTCTCTACCAGAAAATCCTAAAGGAGAATGTCTGGTCTTCAGTCCGTAAGTTAAAACTCAAGCACAACTGAATTATGCAGCAAGACAATGATGCAAAGCATTAAGTCCTAGTCCTAGACGAAAGTGAAACACTGATCTCCAGTTATCAGAACCATTTGGTTGCAGTTTTTGCTGCCAAAGGTGGCACAACCAGATTTTAAGTTTAAGGGGGCAATTAGTTTTTCACATGGGTGATAGGTATTGAATAACCTTTTTTGCTTCAATAAAATAAATAATTAAAAAAAAACTGTATTGTGTGTTTACTCAGGTTGCCTTTGTTTTATGTTGTACAGTATTTTGTTTATAGGTCTAAAACTATTTAGTATGATATATACACAAAAACAGACGAAATCTGGAATATCAGGCAAATACTTTTTCACAGCACTGTACTAGCAGATCCTGTGATGAAATTTTGGGGTTCTTGGAGACTTCTTTTTGCATCACATGGTCTGCTCTTGGACTGAATTTGCTGGGACGACCAGTCCTGGACAAATTGGCAGTCATTTGAAATCTGTGCCACTTGTAGATTATTTTTCTTACAGTGGAATGATGTATTTCAAATAATCTGGAGATCTTTTTAAATCCCTTGCCAGACTCATAGGCATCCACAACCTTTTTTTCTGAAGGCCTTACATAAATCTTTAGATCTCGGCATGATGACACCACACACCTCAATAGCAAAGGGAACACCAGACACTAGGTATGAGAGGGGTATAAATAAGACAGCTTCCACCTGCACTCCCTAAGCAGGTTCTAATCACTGGCACCCAATCTTGAACACCTGATTCTAATTTTATGGATTTGAAGGTGTGATAAATGCAGGGGTGTACTTACTTTTTCCATGTGACTGATCTGTTGTTTTTTTTGTAATTGTGAAAATTACTACAAAATGTCAATTTTATGTGTCATTTGATAGAGTGTATCAACTTTATTAATAGGCACTGTTTCAAAAAGGATCAAATGTTTGTTTGTCCGAATATGTCAAAAAAGCCAACAATTTCCATGGGGTGTACTTATTTTTTCACACGACTGCATTTTTACACATATATTTCTAGCCATTTGCTATCCATCACATACATCCAGCACATGTTTCTCTTGCAACAAACCAACAAAACAAACCAGTTGTGAAAGGTGAGATGCAGAAATCTTCCTACCGATCCATGTAAATGTGTGTAGCCTTCCCCCCCTCCTGTAGCTGTAAAGAAAATGGATGGATGGATGGATGGATGGATGGATATTTATATATATAGGAATGTCCGACACATTAACATCAACATCTCAATTTCTTCATTTCTACCTCATGCTTCATGCATTATGCTTCATAATTATTTGTACATTTCATCCATTTTACTTTTGGTCACTCATCCTTAGGTAATGGTAATGCCAGATATAGTAATATATACAGTATATAATAGAATAGAATAGAATAGAATAGAGTGAAAACGTGCAATTTGCATGCCGTTCTTGTTGGGAACACAATTTTCTTTTCTTCTTTCTTTTTTTGTCCTAACATCTTAATGTAAAGCATTTCCATCACAAAAATGTCACGTTCATGGAAAGTAGCTGCCCATAAGCAACTTTCAAAAATATCTATTGACACATTTCCAGTTGAAATTGAATTAAATTTTTTGCTCCTATGGTACTTTAATACTTGCCCAAAATGCTACCAACACCATGAGATACTATTTGTGTACCCGATTACCACAGACTTTGGTGGAGTACCATTAGTCACATGAGCAATTTTGAGTGAGGTATTAGTTTGTAATACATACAAAATATGCAGTAAAGAAAGCAAAGCTCAAGGATTAGCTAGATTACTTTCAAAGTGGAATACGGTTTCTGTTATTGACACGGCAAGCAGTAACAAATTCCTATCATGCACATACTGTAAAATATGAGTATGATTGTTTTTTCACTTTAGGCCATAGCCATAAGTCAAGCGGCTTCTGATTGAGACACCCAGCAGAAAAAGAGGTGGCAGCTTTTTAAAGATGTCTCATTTTGTGGCATTACTTATTTATTTCGCTGGATGAAAAAAAAAAAAAAAAAAAAAAAAACTTCCTGTTTTAAGGAGTGTCATGTTTCTGGCTTGAACAAACAGCTCCTTGTCTCTTGCTGCAGTTTACCTGCCCCAGAGTCATGAGGGCTTGTTCTCCTCTTCTGATTTGTTAGCTCAGTGATCACAGTTCAAAAGGAGGACAGTGTTGACATAGATGTCACAGATATCTGAGCATCCCACCAATGAAATACAGAGGTATTATGCAATGCCACCACAGCACGAGGTTGTGCTTTTTTTTTTTAACTCCCCATCGTCTCAGTGAGATAAGTACGTTCATGCCATCTTGAGTTTCATACGTCTGTTGCCAAGGGCTGTGGGTTTGTTTGCAGTCAAGTAAGGCAGTACTCCCTCCTGCCTCCCCCTTCCTAAATGTATGGGTTATATACTTGTGATTTATCAGGGACTGTTGTTTTCAGATTAAGATGAAAAAGATGACTTTAAAAAAATGACTTTACTGCAGAGAGAGAACTGTGGAAAGGAAGAAAAAAAAAGTATTATTTTTCAGAGAGCTGCAGCTAAGCTTGTCAACTCAAGAATGTGACATTAACAGTGGAGGCGATTTTAATGACTTAATGACATTAATGAATTAATTACCAATATTCCATAAGATAGCTGATTAATTTCCCATAGAATTAAGAATTTAAAAAATTATATCCTGCATGTGAATGATAGGACATAATATGAACTAGTGTTTTGGTATATTGAGCATGAGCATGTTGGAACCTACAGTAGAGGTGACTAAAGTTCAATATACAAAGCGTCCCAAAATTCTCCATACATAGGGGACTATGTTTGCCAGCACCATGTCGTTTATACCTCCATCAGTGGATGTTCGTGGACATCTGTTTTTCGGTTGGTCCGCAACACTCCCAGTCTTTTTGAATTTGTTAATAAATTCGACAGCCGTGTCGTGTGTGATGTGCTTGCCATGTTTCCTGTTAAAGTCCATTGCAACCTTGCAACAGTCAGTATGTTCTTCTTTTATCAAAGGCATTCTTAAAGGCTATATGAAGGGAAAAAAAACCTAATATAAACTAAGTATGTGGAAGACAATTTGCTAAAAAGTCTTAATTTCCCCTATGTATAGGGACTTTTGGGACACCATGCAGTTTCAATACTACAATGTAGTAAATAGGCTAATACTATGTTGACATTGTATTCTGTCTATAGACAAGTTAGATTGTGCATACTAATTTTGACAAATTTGCACCCCTTGTAAAACTTGAGAACCAAGCATTGCCATCACAAATATGCTATTAATTGAAATGCTACTGAATTATTAGTAGTTTATTTTTGAGTAGCCTACTTTTATTCAACTTGCCAACCCATCTGTGTTCAAAACAGAAATGAACAACACAGAGATTCGCACTATAACCTAATATTACCAAATGGGGCTGTTTAAAGTAGAATTTATTTGGTTTCAGGACCAGTAGCATATCTAAAACATACACGTGATGAGTTTTATTAAATATCATACAACTGGTGAATTTGTTGTTTCTAGGAACAATCAACACAAACAAAAAGAGAAATACAATATAGTACATTTATTTGAAATGAGGGATGCATTGATAGCATTTTTTGCAGACTGAGTACAAATGCATGTTTTTGGTACTTGATATTTTTTGGTATATACGGATACAAAAATGAGTAACCTACTTAGTATTAAGCAATCAGGGCTGTCATGGAACATGTTATTTAGCTCTGTTTATATTAAAATGAGCGCAAGGTGCCCTTGATGCACACGCAAAATGTAGACCCTGGTGAGCGAATGGAAAGGAAGCACATGGTATTGATGTATCTCTGTTTCAAACACCATGATGAAAGTTTTCAACTTGCTCCAGTATATATAAGAATTGCACAGTATACTTGGCAGTAGCAGTATCGAGTCAAATTAACGGTCTCGTAACAGACCAAGATGGGGGACACTTTGGTGGTTTTCTGCTCAGTGCCACCATTCTGGGTTGTAACCTGGTTTCCCCTTCCAGCAAGCTTTTACCTGCAGTGTTCCCAGCCCTGGGCAGTGCATAACGAGAGCAGTTTTCTTATGTGCTGCTGAGACTTGCTTGTTTTCCTCTTCTTTCACCATCATATCTTTCCACTGGCGCTGTTAACTCTGACACTCTGTTCAAATTGCCAATATCTGTAAAGTGCTGAGAGAGCTGATTGGTGTGCATTTCAGTGCATGTTGATCTGTTGTCTTCATGTGTATCAGCCTTCATTATATGCAAGAGAGGCCAAGGCACTTTGATCAATCGTGTGTGCTGTGTGTTTATATGTATATGTGTGTGTGCATATACATGGCAAAGGGAGTGTGACCGAGTGGCTGCTGGCAGCACCGTGACCAGCACTGCTCAATCTCAATGAATATTTTGACAGTGGAGACTCATTGACTGATTGGACCTGGCTCAGTTTCCAAACATGTGCAAATGTAACAGTTTAATTGTGCGCTCCAAAAAAGCAATTTTTATAAAGTCTCCACAAATGTGTCCTTGGCTTTTCATCTTTTCCACTGTTTACCAGACACTTGGCCTTCTAATTACAGAGGGGTGTGAAATTTTGAAGAAAACCTTTGACTTCGAAAGGCCTGTCGTTTATTGTAATACACACCTCATAAAAGCTCACTGGTAATTTTACTTCAGTGGAAAATGAATCCACTGATCCATATACAAATCCCTAAACTCCCTCCTTCCCTTGCTTCCAGGTTAAGAGGCTCTTCAGTCTGTGGTAAACCACTGTAATGGCACAAGCAACATTTGTTGGGCAATGGGTATATAATAATAATAATAATAATAATAATAATTAGTTACATTTATATAGCGCTTTTCTAGACACTCAAAGCGCTTTACATAGTATGGGGGGAAATCTTCTCAACCACCACCATATAGTTCTTGCTGTGGCTGATAAGGTCTCTCTCACACACACACACACACACACACACACACACACACACACACACACACACACACACACACACACACACACACACAGGTCAAATTCAAGGTCTGGCTGTTCTGAAATCAGGTCAGTTGATCTATTTCCACAAGTTGGTTTATGTCTTTCACTAAAAATGCATGAAGTGTGTCTGTGTCTACCAACTCTGGCTCTGGGACTGGTAACTCTGCTCTGTATCACTCATGTAAGTTATTGAATTAAAACTCATAGCAGTACTCCAAACAGATACTGAACGTGTAGTGCAGCAGGCGAAATAAATATTTAGTCTCCTTTAGCTCTCATACCCTACATATTTATGTAAAGTGTGCCTGTAGTTCATTCTTAGACAATTACTCACCAAGTGAAAGATATAACACCAACGTGTCAGAAATTTTTAAAAACATAAACAAACAGAATCACTGAGTTGGAAAAAGGATCACCCCCCCTCCTAAAAATGACTTGTAAACTCAATAAGGTGTAGCTAATCACCTTCTCAATGGCACACAAAGCCATTTGACTTTCAACTGTGATCAGCTGTAGACATTTTGATTAGCTCAGCATGAAAAGAGCTTTCCTGGAGCATTTTGTAGTGCAACTGAAGCAAACAATCAACTATGGGTGGCAAGGCACTGTCAAAAGATCACCGGGATAAAGCTGTGGACAGGCACAAGTCAGGAGGAAACTGGTCAGAGAGACTACCAAGAGGCCTACAGCAAGTCTGAAGCAGTTGCAGGAATTTATGTGACAACAATATCACAAATTCTCCACAAATGTTGCTTGTATGGGAGGGTTGCAAGAAAAAAGCCACTCCACAAGAAAGGCCACGTGAGCGCACCTTAAAGATTCTGAGGCCACATGGAAAAAGGTGTTATGGTCAGATGAGACTAAAATTTAATTATTTGCCCTCAACACCAAACGATATGTCTGGTGGAAATCCAATACAGCTCACCATCCAAATAACACCATTCCTACAGTAAAGAATGGAGGTGGTAATATCCTGTTATGGGGGTGTTTCTCTGCAGCAGGGACCGGAGCACTTGTCAGGATAGAAGGAAAATGGATGGGGCAACATACCGTCAAATTCTTGAGGAAAATCTGCTGCCCTCTGCCAGAAAGTTGTCAATGGGAAGAAGGTTTACCTTCCAACATGACAATGACCCAGAGCACACAGCAAAACTGACCACACAGTGGTTGAAGGAGAAAAAGGTGAACGTCCTTGCATGGCCTAGTCAGAGCCCAGACTTAAACCCCATTGAAAATTTGTGGAATGACTTGAAGACTGCAGTCCACAAACGGTCACCATCAAATTTAACTGAACTTGAGCAGTTCTGCAAAGAATAGACTATATGTGCAAAGTTAGTAGAGACATATCCCAACAGACTAAAGGCTGTAATTAAAAAAATAAGTCAAATTAAAGCAAGGGGGTGATCCTTTTTCCAACTCAGTGATTTTGTTTTTTTATTTTTTTATTTTTTTCTGACATGTTGGTGTTATATCTTTCACTTGGATGTTATAAGTTGCACTGAGTAAATACAGCTAGATAAAACAAAATCTGTGTCCGTCTTCATTTCAGGCTGAAAAGCAACAGAATGTATGTATGTACACACTGATCAGCCATACCATTCAAATTAAAACCACTGACAGTGGGTATATGCCCCCTTTAAAATAATCACAGTTTGTTCCTTAGATAAGCAGATCTAGAGGTCTCATGGGCATAGTGTGTTGTGGTGAACTGGGATGTCTGGATGCTGTCACCCCCCCACCTCCATGCATCCACCCAGGTTTGTTGGTGGTGGGGTGGCTGGGCGCCTTGTCCCAGGGAGCTGTCCCCTCATGTCTGTGTTACCTTCTGGCTCTCCCTTTTAGTTATGCTGTCATAGCTAGTCTTGCCGGAGTACCTGCTTTCACTTACACAAAGTACACTGTCCTTAACCAGTATGGGACAATAAGCATACCTAATTATCTCTCTCTCCCTCTCCCTCTCTCTCCCTCTCCTCTTCTGTCGAGCTTCACATGATACTCCTGAGATGCCAGTGATCCCGACCCCTTCTGCTCTCTGGACCTGCCCGATCTATCCTGATGCCCTACTTCTGGTTGGAGATCTCATCAATTGGAAGTCACATGCTGCTGCTGAGGATGGCCCCACACTGTGCAGCCTAAAGATCATTGAGATTACAGTGGTGAAGTTCAACAAAACAGACTTCATATAAAAACTGTAATGAATTTTTCATGGTCTCACAGCTACTATTTGACTGTGTGGTACTGGTACATTTATAGAAGAGATTTATTTATTTATAATTGCACTATCCGGTGCTATCCAGATGAGGATGGGTTCCCTTTTTGAGTCTGGTTCCTCTCAAGGTTTCTTCCTCATATCATCTCAGGGAGTTTTTCCCTGCCACCGTCGCCGCTGGCTTGCTCATTGGGGATAAATTCATAAAATTAAAATCTATGTCCTGAATTTATATACTTCTGTAAAGCTGTTTTGGGACAATGTCCATTGTTAAAAGCGCTATACAAATAAACTGAACTTGAACTTTAACTTGAACTTGAGAAGGTGATTAGCTACACCTTATTGAGTCATTTTTACGAGAGGGTGATCCTTTTCCAACTCAGATTCTGTTTTTAAATTTTTTTTATTCTTTTCTGACATGTTGGTGTTATATCTTTCACTTGTATGTTATAAGTTGCACTGAGTAAATACAGCTGGATAAAACAAAAACTGTGTCCGTCTTCATTTCAGGCTGAAAAGCAACTAAATGTGATTATTTTAAAAGGGGGTGATTCTTTTCTATACCCACTGTATTAGGCAACAAGTGAACAGTCAGTTCTCGAAGTTGAAGAAGAAGAAGAAGCCTTTATTTGCCACATATACATTACAGCACAGTGAAATTATTTTCTTCACATATCGCAGCTTGTTAGGAAGTTGGGGTCAGAGCGCAGGGTCAGCCATGATACGGCACCCCTGGAGCAGAGAGGGTTAAGGGCCTTGCTCAAGGGCCCAACAGTGGCAGCTTGGCATTGCTGGGGCTTGAACCCCCGACCTTGTGATCAGTAACCTGCTTTAACCATGTTGGAAGCAGGAAAAATGGCCAAGCACATGGATCTAATTGTGATGGCCAAATTGTGATGGCTAGACGACTGTATCAGAGCATCTCCAAAACGGCAGGTCTTGTGGGGTGTTCCCAGTATGCAGTGGTTATTAAGTAATAAAAATGGTCCAAGGAAGGACAACTGGTGAACCAGCGACAGGGTTATGGGCACTCAAGTCTCACTGATGCACATGGGGAGTAAAGGCTAGCCCATCTGGTCCAATCCCACAGAAGAGCTCCTGCAGCACAAATTGCTGAAAAAGTTCATGCTGGCTATGATAGAAAGGTGTCAGATCACACAATGCATCGCAGCTTGCTGTGTATGGGGCTGCGTAGCTGCAGACCGGTCAGAGTCACTTACTTGGGGAAGAGATGGCACCAGGATGCACTATGGGAAGAAGGCAAGCTGGGGAAGGCAGTGTGATGCTCTGGGCAATGTTCTGCTGGGAAACCTTTCATCCTGACATTCATGTGGATGTTACTTTGACCTAATGCCCCCTGCAACACTTGGAAAATAGTTCAGGAACAGTTTGAGAAACATGACAAAGAGCTCAAGGTGTTGACCTGACCTCCAAATTCCCCAGCTCTCAATCCGATCAAACATCTTTGAGATGTGCTGGACAAACAAGTCGGATCCATGGAGGCCCCATCTCGCAACTTACAGGACATAAAGGATCTGCTGCTAACGTCTTGGTGCCAGATACCACAGCACACCTTCAGAGGTCTTGTAGAGTCCATGCCTTGACGGGTCAGAGCTGTTTTGGCGGCACATATATATATAGATATATACACACACACACGCACACACACACACATTGGAACTGGAATTGAACTGAAAGAAGCTACGATACAAGCTTGGAAAAGCATCACAAAAAAAGAAACTTGGTGATGTCAGTGAGTCACAGGCTTGATGCAGTTATTACAAGCAAGGGATATGCAACTAAATATTAAGTGTTATTTACTTTAATTTACTTTAAGATCTTTTCCAATACTTTTGCTCACCTAAAAATTGGGTGGTCTGCCATCAAAGGTGCCATGTTCTAAATTATTTAACACAGCTAGATGAAAATATCAGGAAATGAAAGCTGAAATCCTGATCTATTGTCTCATGTTCATTTTTTGATCTCAAACATACATGTCTTCAGTGTATAGCAGTGTTGTTAGAGATCCCCTCGTACTCTGAGTCGCTCGCTAAGCGAGCAGATGACTCTCGGAGTCATTCGCTACGCGAACACTTCCGCATTCCATTCTCCAAACTGCCGTTGAGGACTATTCACTCATGAACTCACGTTTTGTTTACTTTGCTATGTACTTTTGTTTTTGTTTGACGTCATGTCCCCGCCTCGGTATGTTCATTGGTTTTCTGTTCTCTGGTTTACGTCATGTCTCCGCCCCCGTTCATTCATAGGTTTTCTGTTTATTGTTTAATTATGAGTTTCAGGTGTGTCTCGTTTGTGTCTGTTTATTCTGGCTATTTAAACCTCTTCCTGTTTCCGCCTCAATGTGGAGTATTAGAGTTTGTCCTAGCATGTGCTGTACGCCTGCTACCTTCTCGCTTTCTCATGCCCTTAGACCATAGCTCATAGTTCATAGTTCCTAGACCATAGCCTAGTTTCGTGCGTTTGCTTCGGTTTTGTTTTGTTTTGTTTTGCTCTCATGTTCTGTGCATTTTTGGAATTACTGCCTTGTGGATTATCACTGCACTCATTGGATTATTATTTGACTTTTTGCCTTCTTGGGATCAGTGTTTGTTTTCTGACCCTGCTTTTGTTCCGTTACTTTTGAATACTACTGTTCCTAATAAACTGACTGTTTCCCCAGAGCATGCATCCTGCCTCCCTTCGTTTATCGTAACAGAATACTCCGCCCAAAATATGGATGCAGCGGGGAAATTTGGGACATGCCACGTCACATTTCCCGTTCCTCCCTTGGACTCAGTCTCCTTCCCACAGTGGGCCTGCATTCATCCCCCCTCTGCTTACAATGGTTTTTCTATCGAACCCCAGTATTTTCTTTTGCAGGCCCAGGGATATTTTTGTAGTTTAAAGGACCCCAAACCCAGTGAGGAACAATGGGCGCGGTTCCTCCTATCGCGCTTAGTCGGCTCAGCCCGCTGGTGGGCGGAGATTCACCAGGAACTGTACGCAGTTTCGGGTTTCGTGGATCTCCTGATCCCTGAGTATGGGAGCCCGGAATTCGAGCCAGACCTCAACGCGTTCCTGAACCGAGTTCACATGCCAGGTGAGCCCGGCCAGTCGTTCCTGGCCTACTATGAGAGGAAGCTGGTGAACATGGTGGCCGGCACCTCTCAGTTCCCGACCCAGGAATGCGCCACCAAGGGTTGCACCCAACAGGCCAGCTTACAGTGCCCCACCTGTTGGAAACAGGGAAGCTGGCGCTCCTATTTCTGCTCACAGGAGTGCAATAAGGGCAGCTGGCATGTCCACAAACAGCTTCATAGGCGGGCACCCCTAGAGCTCCAGCAGGAGGCTCAGCAGGAGGCCTCCCCAGTGGAACGCCAGCTGGAGGTTAACGTGGCAACCTCCAGCCCCAAGCTCCAACAGGAGGCCCAGCAGCAGGTCTCCCCAGCGGAGCGCCACCTGGAGGATAACATGGCAACCTCCAGCCCCGAGCTCCAGCCGGAGGCCCAGCAGGAGGTCTCCTCAGCGGAGCTGCCCCTGGGGGTTAACGTGGCAACCTCCAGCCCTGAGCTCCAGGCAGAGGCCAGGCAGGAGGTCTCCTGAGCGGAGCTGCCCCTGGAGGTTAATGTGGCAACCTCCAGCCCCGAGCTCCAGCCGGAGACCCAGCAGGTGGTCTACCCAGTGGAGCGCCCTCCGGAGGTCCACGAGGAGACCTCCACTCCTGTCCTGCTCATATCTGAGGTCCACGAGGAGACCTCCGCTCCAGCCCAGTTCCTGTCAGAGACCCAAGTGGGGTGCTCTGCTCCAGTCCTGTTCCTGCCAGAGGTCCATGGGATGACCTCCTCCCAAGCCAAGTCCATGTCAGAAGTCCACGGGATGACCTCCTCCCAAGCCAAGTCCATGTCTGAGGTCCACGGGAAGACCTCCTCCCAAGCCAAGTCCATGTCAGAGGTCCACGGGGTGACCTCCTCCCAAGTCAAGTCCATGTCTGAGGTCCACAGGATGACCTCCTTTCCTAGTTCAAGTCTATGTCCAGATTCAGGTTTCTGTCCTGACCCATATCCTAGTCCATGTCTCAGTCCAGATCCATACCCTAAGCCAGAGTCATGTTCCAGTCCATGACTCAGTTCAAACCCAGAGTCCTTTCTCAGCCCAGAATCCAGTTCAGAATCTAGTCCAGTTCCTAGTTTCCAGTCTAGGTCTCAGTCCAGAATCCAGTCCATAGTCCACCTCTGTCTCCACCTCTGTCTCTACCTCTGTCTCCACCTCTGTCTCCTGTCCGGTTTCTAGTTTCATTTCCAGCTCAGTTTCTCGCTTAGTTTCTAGTCCTGTTTCTAATCCTGTTTCCAATTCTGCTTCTAGTTTCACTTTCAGTCCAGTTTCCAGTCCAGTTTTCAGCCATGCAGCTAACTTTATTCCCAGTTTTGTCCCCAGTTCTGTTCCCAATCCTGTTCCCAGTCCTGTTTCCAGTCCAAGTCTCAATCCTGTTCCCAATCCTGTTCCCAATCCAGTTCCCAATCCGGTTCCCAGCTCAGTTTCCAGTCCCGTTTCCGGTTTTGTTTCAAGGCCAGTTCCCAATCCAGGTTCCAGTTCAGTTTCCAATCCAGTTTCCGATCCAGTTTTCAGTCTACGTCACAGTTCAGTTTCTAGTTTCGGACCCAGTCCTGTTTCTAATTTACTTTCCAACCCTGTCTCCAACCCTGTCTCCATCCCTGTTTCCATCTCTGTTTCCAGTCAGGTTTCTAATTTCATTTCCAGTTCAGTTTCTAGTTTAGCTTTTAGTCAAGTTTCTAGTTTTGTTTCAAGTCCACTTTCCAGTTCAGTTTCTAGCTTTGTTTCCAGTTCTGTTCCCAGTCAGATTTTTGATTTTGCTTCTGGTTCAGTTTCTAGCCTAGTTTCCAGTCCTGTACCCAGTTCAGTTCTCAGTCCAGTTCCCTGTCCAGTTCCCTCTCCTGTTCCCAAGTCTGTCTCCAAGTCTGTCCCCAAGTCTGTCTCCAATCCAGGTGCCAAGTCTGATTCCAGTCCTGGTTCCAGTCCAAGCTTCAAATCAAGCACCAGGCCAAGCACCAGATCAAGCACCAGATCAAGCACCAGGTCAAGCACAGCTTTAAGTTCCAAGCCAAGTTTCAAGCCACGTTCCAAGCCAAGATCTCGACCAAGTTCTCGACCAAGGCCGAAGGGACAACCAGACACGGTCCGCTCTGGCTTCGGGACACTGGACATCACCGGCCTTGGGTCCTGGGGGGCAGATATTGTGATCCTGCCCAGGGGCCCAGGTCCACAAGAGCGGTCGGAACTTTTTGCGCTTCGGGTGAAGCGCCTTTGGGGGGGGGGCTCTGTTAGAGATACCCTCACACTCTGAGTCACTCGCTAAGCGAGCAGCTGACTCTCGGGGTCGTTCGCTGCGTGAACACTTCCGCATTCCATTCTCCGCACTGCTGTTGAGGACTATTCATTCATGAACTCATGTTTTGTTTACTTTGCCATGTGCTTTTGTTTTTGTTTGACGTCATGACCCCCCCTGGGTATGTTCATTGGTTTTCTGTTGTCTGGTTTACGTCATGTCTCCGCCCCCGTTCATTCATAGGTTTTCTGTTTATTGTTTAATTATGAGTTTCAGGTGTGTCTCGTTTGTGTCTGTTTATTCTGGCTATTTAAACCTCTTCCTGTTTCCACCTCAACGTGGAGTATTAGAGTTTGTCCTAGCATGTGCTGTATGCCTGCTACCTTCTCGCATTCTCATGCCCTTAGACCATAGCTCATAGCTCTTAGCTCATAGTTCATAGTTCCTAGACCATAGCCTTCTTTCGTGCGTTTGCTTCGGTTTTGTTTTGTTCTCATGTTCTGTGCACTTTTGGAATTACTGCCTTGTGGATTATCACTGCACTCATTGGATTATTATTTGACTTTTTGCCTTCTTGGGATCAGTGTTTATTTTTTGACCCTGCTTTTGTTCCGTTACTTTTGAATACTACTGTTCCTAATAAACTGACTGTTTCCCCAGCGCATGCATCCTGCCTCCCTCCGTTTATCGTAACAAGTGTATTTTCAATCATTCTGATGGATATGGGGCTTGAAAAACACTTATGTTGCCTCGTTCTGGGTTAAGCAGTGAGGAAGAAGAAAAAATCAGAAACGCTGGCCAAATATCTATTTCTAATTAAAAGGTCATAGTACATAGTTAGGACTGTCAGTACTCCATAATGAAACTGTTAAACCTTTAACAAAATAATGAGCCTTTATTTCATGTCGTGCCTCTGTCTGATGCAGTGGTTTGTTCTGATTGGAGCAGTGCATAGTGTCCTTTGCTGTTCCAGTAACCTGGTGCCAGAGCTCTGTAGGAGAGCATACACCTTACGCACCTAGCAGCTGCGTTTACAAGAGCCCAGGGAGTGCCCTGAGCATACCCAGAACCTCTCCGTGTCCAAGCTCTTTAATATTGCCTCTCTTGTCTGTTCGCCAATCTAGTTCTTTGGCCTTAACTGTAACCACATGCTGTCTACGTCATGTTTTCCAGTGAAGCACATCTCTGAGAGAGAAAAGGAAAGATGTCCCTTCTCTGATACAGTATGGATAAGACACTCAGGGGAAGGACCCTTGAGAATGACCAACCCATTAGAATGATGTAAATGTCAGTTAAAAATACAGATTATCCTTGGGTACTTTGGATAGTTCTCTGGGGATCAATGTTTCATAAGCACACACTCGCATAAAACATGTACACCAGGCAGAACACACTGCCACGCTCTGATGTCACCCTCCAGCTCTTGGACTCGACCACACTTTGAAAATCTTTATTTAATTCACTGACGTCATTGCTTTTTTCTTTCTTTTTTTCCCCCTCCACTTTGGTTTTGGTCACAATGTACTGTATCTATGAAAACAGGGTGCCCTAATCTGAAAATCTGAGTCATCCAAATCATACGAGATGACAAACATTGCTTTCTGAAGTGGAGGGAGGGTGAAATGCTGCAGGATTTGGCATTTTGGTTGCTACTGTGAGAAGGACCAGGAACTGTGGGGGTGCCCCAGCATCCACTTCTGCTAAAGGGAAGTGGTAGAGAGAATTTAGAGTAGAGAATTTGTCAAAAATCCAGTCCTTGAAAACAAATTAAAGGTCATTAAAAAGGTCAGTGCACACACAAATAAACTCTTTGACTGTTTGGAAAGTACAAAAATTGAAAATGAGAAATAAAGATTATGAAGTTAACAATTGTCCGTCATAACACGGCGGATTGTTGTTATAGGGGAATAATCTATGATGGTGTGGCATGATGCGGCCCAAATAGAAGCATTACCATCCTGAAATGGATTGTTTTCCTATACCAGCATGTCCTGAAGTGTTTTCTTTCTCTTACACCACAGCAGTTGGCAATTTTTAATTAATGAATGAATGGTACTTTTACTTTTAATGGATTTTTAACTGTTTATAGTTACATTTAATGTTGAGGAACATCCGCAAGTTAAGTTATTTTCTGTTACCACTTACTTTACAACAGCTCTGTTCTAAAGTACAGAAACTTGAGACTGCTTCCATGTAAATTTTCACCCTATCAATGATCACATTTCTCTTTGTTATAACAAATCCGTTTTCTTAATTGTTTTATTATTAAGCTTAGATTTTGTGGAGAGTCTGCCACACAAATCCCTGTGAATGAGCTGGGAAAATGATATTAGAACAAGAGCATTCAAATAAGACTATCATTTATGATACTGTCAAAACCATGCTTTTATAGGAAATTAATCCACACCTTCAAGATTCAAGAATTCAGCAGGGCTGTGGTAAGGTGTTGCGTAGGGTATGTTTATACAGAGCCGAACCCCCATGTTGCATAAAGTGAGAGATGTTCTTTGAAAGGTGAAGTGGTGTACGTGCAAGAGGAAGTTAGAGACAAGGGCGGGCCATGAAACTTGAGGCTGCTCTACCTGCTGGTGCCTGTCCTGAGTGAGAGAAAGGAAAGATCAGCGGGCAGGAATTCTGCCTTGACAAAGACCTGTCAGCACTTAGAGTTTCTATGGCAACCTTGGAATGTTTTCTTTAATAATAGGTAACTCGGTGGCTGCATGCTCATCTATACTTACTAATCCTTTTAGACATCTGTCAAGCATCATTTGCCACACACACACACACACACACACACACACACACACACACACACACACACACACACACACACACACACACACACACACACACACACACACACACACACACACACACGCGGTTGCTGTTCAGCACTTCAGACCTACTTACAGACACCGGAAAGCTCAAGTTCATATTTCTAACACAAAGAAGCCCATAGGTGGAGGGGAGGGGCAGATGACAACACATTTTAGCCTCCTGTATTTTTCTGACAAAACACTTGACGCACTCCTTTTGGAACTCGAAAGGAGGACATGCAGGGAACAAATTAGTGTGTTGTAGAATGAGAGGGGGAAGGAGGTAGTTTTTTTGTGGGGCACATATGCGATACTATCTTTTGGGCAAGATAGTATCAGAGTGTCTATCAGCTCACTGGATGGGGAGGGCTGAGCAGTTTTGCCTCATTGATGCAGGATGATTACACTAGGCTGGGGAGCTGAGGCTCGCTTTGTTGTACAGCCAGCTTGCAGGGGGTCCTGTGAGGTCTGGCAAAGGCCGATAATACAGATAAAGGCTTCATATTGGAGGCACAGACAGGGTTGCCAGGCTCATGTTTTTTTTAAACCAAATTAGGCTAATTTGAGAGTGGAAACGCAAGGGTGTTTTTTTTGTTGTTGTTTGTTTTGTTTGTTTTTTTTTGTTGTTGTTGTTGTTTTAATTTTGTTTTCTTTTTCCTTTTTAAAGCAAGTTTAAAGCAATTTAAACCAAACAATTGGATTTAAATATTAGAAATTTCTGCAAACATAGGCTATGGCAAATAAAGGAGAAGATATAGATAATGGCTTAAATAAAAGGGTAGATTGCAGATCTACCCTTTTCCAGTGCCTGAACCCTTTGAGCCAGTTATAGGCCATTTGGGTATTTTTGAGATATTTGGGCTGAAAATTTTGCTGAGACCTGGCAACCCTGGGCACAGTGGAGAAATATAAAAGCTTGCATATGCAGAATGATGTATTAATACACTGATCTACTGTATGTTTGAGTTTTTTTTTTTTTTTTAATTATTATTATTATTTTTTTTTAGAAAATTTGAACCAATCTGAACTACTAGCACAGTGTCATTTTCATAATGCTAACTGGTCTCTCCTGTCTTTTCTTTCATTATTAGCAAAGTCCTCTTCCTGTTGTGTAAGGCTGTAAATGATATGTGCACCTCTGCTTTAATGCTTTTGTCTTGGCATGGGAAAGACAGCCCATCCCAGGGTGCTCAGTGCACTGAAAGCCCTGGTCGCTTTGCCTCTCTGACCTGTGTCTTTGTCCTTCCATGGAGGCAGGGGAGCTCTCACAGCCTGATGGCGTACTACAGGACGCTCACTGGTGAACAACACACTCCTGAGGAACCCATACCATGGGAATTTAGCCTGTACAATTAAGTGCCATGGCCATTGTGCTGCAAAGCACTATTGCTGCTTCATCCAGGAGAACAAGATAAGCTTTGTTCTGCTTAGCATTAAAAACAAGTAAGAGCTCAGACAGATCTATCCTCGTTTCTCTTAGCACATGCTTCTTCTTCTTCCAACCAAGGCTTACATGCTGGAGGGTGTTGCAGTGAACTGAAGAGAGCCGGTAGAGCTGCAAGAAAGCAACACAGTACGCATTACTAAGCTCCAGCAGAAAAAAAAGCGCTCTACATTTAGTACTACAGAAGGAATAATATTCAAAGTATAGGGCTGGGAGTTGTAAAAGTGAAATCAGACACCATCTACTGTACATTCCCATGCACACTGTAATCTGACCTGTTTTTAAAGGACTGGTGTTTTTAGTATAGAAATACACCATTCTTATTATGTATTTAAATGAAGTGTTGGAAAAAGAAATATTTTATAGTGAATGCTTTGGTGTGGCTGAAGTTTTAGAACAGAGACTAATGCATAGATCACATAGATTTAGAAAGACAAAAACAACAAAGGTGTTGACTTACCTATAATGAAGTTTACCCAGGTAACAAGGTAGCTATTACACTCCTTGGCACCAACAGGATTTACAGCTCTTAATAATGCCTGGATAATGCCTGGGAAGAGTTATACAATCCTAACTGATATTGAAAATGTTATAGAGCCCAGACAGATATGTATGATATAATGATAGATCTCACAGATTTGTTGTCTTGAAACATCAAAGCCCTACACTATAATAATTTCCCAGATTAAATTTGGATTACGCTCATGATTCAGAGCCCTAACCAATGATCCTGACTCTTGGAACCTGGGATTTCACAGAATTTCACAAGAACAAACATGATTTCAGTTCAGTATATTCTATCATTAAATGAAATGAAATAAATATACCAATTGAACAGTTTAAACAAATGTGCATCTTTTCCTTACTTTTCTGATAATTTAGATCCTTCTATTGATTCCATTCAATGTATCATGTGCTGTGCTGTGTAGACTATAAGGTTAAATGGCTTCAGCTGATGGATGAAAATAGCAAAGTAGTTTTAATATGTTAAACTGTTGTTTTAATATGTTCTATTGTGAATAAAATATGGGTTTATGAGATTTGCAAATCATTGCATTCTGTTTTTATTTACATTTTACACAGTGTCCCAACTGTTTTGGAATTGAGGTTGTAAATAAAACTTACTATAAATGTTTTCTCAACAAAAAACCTTATCATGGTAAAGTTTGCATTAGACAGTTAACCAAGACTGTTGTTTTGATGAACTTCTGAGAATGAGAAAAAAAAAATAGCATAGCTAGCCAACCCAGACTTGAGATGGGCATTTAGCCAGCTAGCATGTAGCAGTAGCATTTTTAAATAGGGAAATTGAACACACTGTGAACAATGTGTAATACTGCATTTGGATGTATGACAACAAGAACAACTACCGCTCAGTTATTATAGACTATTTCATACCTATATGCTGGTTCACAAACAGTGAAATTGGATTGCCTGTGTGTGTGGATTATTCTTTAATACAAACCCAGCTGTAGGGTTTAATGGCTACTCTCTATGTAAAAGGAAAGGAAGTAACAAGTTTTACATTTTATAACCAGTTTAGGAACATTATGTTGGGCTTAGAACATAAGAAGGGAAATGTTAAAATATTGGTTCTGCTTGAAGTGAACCAATTAATTTCGTTTCTGAGTCAAAATGTGGTGTTGGCATGACGTGACTAGATGTGTTTAAAATATTAGGGTTAGAATTAATCCACAGGACTGAATTTGACTCAAATTCAGTGTAGTAATGTATGATTAGATTGACTGTCTACTGCCCTATTTGGATGATATTAGTTTTTTTTTTTTTTTTTTACACATCTCTTTTAATGCTTTAGTTGGTACTGAAATCCTAATTTTGCCATCATGACAATCCGACCACTGACAATGAGTAATAAGAGTTTGGGGAAATAACTTGTGGTTGGTTAACAGAGGGATCTCCCTTATAGAGAATAGGAAAGTTACTGTACTTTAGTGGCATAAAGACACTGCTGCCTGGCTGCACCTTTTTCCATAGAACTTTGCTCAGTGCTGCGGATGTGTTTGGTTAGCAGTGGATCCTAGTCCTGCCTTGAGCTCACTCTCATTACATGCAGTCAATCAGCAATGTCTCTGTCTAGCTACAAAGGGGTTATGTTTCTTTACTTGGGCAGTGGAAGTTTCAAGTAGAGCAGGTGAGCATTAGAAACCGCTTGGCCCTGTTACTCCGGTCTTGCTGCTTTGTCTACATTTGAGCCGCAGCTTTGTGTCCTGATCTCTAAATCAGCCAACAGCCCAGAGCACACGCATCCCAGGCCAGCCAAATCCCAATCCCCACAATTTGTTCAATTATGGGAACTGGGGCTCAAATTTCTTCTGAGGAATCCACAGTTTCCAGTCGAATAGGAAACTGTCGGGTGATTTTTGGCCAAGCAGCATATAGGCATAATCCAGTGGGCAACAGGGCGGGAGGGAAGAGACAGTTTTCAGATGGGGAGAGAGGGAGGGCCTGACTCCAGAATAGAGGCATACTGTAGCTCCAAAACTGGTGTCCCAAGGGAGCTGTGAACAGCCAGGGACCAGACGTTGCCATACTAGTGTTGGTGTCGACAGTAAGACTAAGCGCACACACGCTTGCACGGTCCACTTTAACGTTCACACATGGCGTGAGCCAAGAGGCTTTTTCCAAGAATACCAATTAGACCCAAGTTTGAAAATGTACTTCAGGGAGAGAAAAAAAATCCATCTGTTTCTCGTTCATTTCCTTTCTGCTTCCATGACAGTCATAAAAGGAATTAGTGATTGCATTCATAATTGAATAAAATGAGCTATTATAGTGGAGCGTATAAGGCTACTTCAGCAAATTTTATGGACTATATAGATAAATATTCTAAACAAAATAGCTGTATATTTCACTCTTTTAAGACCTTTAAATATCTTAATACATCAACTTTTTACTATTGATTGTGTCAACATCTATAAAGAACACCACCAAATCAGGCTGTCTCGGAAGTCACAGATTTAGACACAGAGGATCTAAATGTATGTTGTTGTTGTTATTGTTGTTTTGTGTAGTCTACTGTATACACTACAAACTCTCTATAGTCTGTAATTTACCAGCCAGTCAAGTGATTCTCATCATGTCAAATAATGTTTATCTTCCAATAACATGCCATAGATTTGAAATCGTCAATTTATAAGCTCCATGTTGTGAATAGCCTACTTCATGAGAGTCAGCTGACAGGTTGTTAACAGCCTGCAGATGGTTAGTTATTTAAGTGTCTATAGCAGACTGGCCAAATAAAGTGTTACCAAACAATCAAAACCAATTTTTCAAAATCAATTGTGATAAATTATAATGTGTACAATATATCCAAGAATGGTGGTGACCAATCCTACCCATGGAGCCGATTTATTAACATATTAGCATTAATCTACCACTCCTGACCCCACAATCATCAGTGCCTCCAGGACAGACGGGGACATATATTTTAATGACTTCATTTTACTGGTTTAGTCAGATATCTTAAATAAACTATGAGTAATAGTGTTGTCAACACAAAGCTGTGACTTTCCTGCTCGCACAACTGTCGGTCACTCCAACTTCCACTGTATGTGACACTACCAGCAGACTCTCACATACTCAGTCCGCTTTCACTTCCCTGACCTCAGCGTGATGTCACGGCGGGTGCAATTCTCTCAGTCTAACAGAAGCAGTCACTAACTGGCCATTGTTCCAGCTAACTATTTGATGCATAGTCGTGTGGCTGTAAATTACCCAGTGTTATTGCACATATGGTGGGAGACTCTAATTCTTCTTTCCGAAGAATGAGCTGAGTGGTTCAAAAAGTGGCCGTAGATATCCCTTGACAGCATGGCTGCACTAGAGCCTCTTTGCCTTTCCCATATGCTCCAAGGCAAAAGAAGGGCTAAATTCCCCATGCTCATTCTCAGGAGGGGAATTCCCTAACACTTCCCTGGTGCAACCACCAGTCCCCCGGCTTTCCTTTTTCTATCTACTGAATTACACTGACTAGATAGAAACACCATGTTGTTTGCATGGTAAATTGTATGACCTTATAGAATTTGAATTTTGGACTTTTTTTTTTAAACAAAGAGGGGCTTCCTTTTTCAAAAGAGCTGATTTGTTTATGCATCTCAGAGAGCCCATGTATGCATTAATATATGTGTATGCATGCTCCCTGCTCTCTTTTCTTTTTTATCCTCTTGCTTCTCTGTGTTTTCCAGCAGAGAGCTTGTTTAAGAGATGTGGTGGCAGCAGCAACATTGGAGGTTCCCAGGGTAGATTTACGGTGAGAACCCGTCTTGAGAACAAACAGAAAGGAAGGGACTCTTGATGCACCTAGAATACTAATCACTAAACACCCACCCACACACTATTTCTCTCAGGGCAGCTGATTGCTAAAATCTTAACTTCAAGTGAGCAGGGAGGAGTAGCCAGTGCCGTGTTTCCCAGAACACTCACTCACCTGTTTGAGATTGGGGGTGTCTGTGGCTGCCTTTTCCACCATAGGCAATTACAAATATGGTATGTAGGAATAAATGCAGCATTTTGGCTTTAGTTACTGAGGTAATGATGGTACTGGCAAGTACTGCCTGTGGTTGATAGCTGCATTCCTCAATTGGAAAGTGGGCAAAAGCTGATGGCACTGAAAGGAAGATTTTGCTGAAATGATGAACAACCTTGTGGTTGTTCATAAATACCCATGCAGGCCCAAAAATCAGCCAAACTCTGGGTTCACTCTTATTTGCTTGTGTTTGTGTATGTGTGTGTGTGAGTGTGTGTGGAATACTCAGCTCGCACAGGCTTTCAAGCATTGAATATTCCTGATGGTGTTTTAGATTTGTTGGGAGCAGTGAGAGAATAAAACTGTGGCTTGTCTGTGGATCTCAGGGGATTGGTTTGGGGAAAACTGAGCTAGTGTTTATGTAAAGGTCATATGCAAGGTCATCACTATGCTTGCTGATCCTGGCTAATCCCACTACCACTTTCTCAACTTTTATAATCCTATTCTCTGGAGACATAATGAGTCAAGATTAGCATGTGGTGAACACTGATGGTGCCTCCTACTCCTCTGTCTTCAGTGGGAGAGAAGTAGATCAGCTGCCAAGAGGACATGATTAATGGTTGTCTCTTGGTAAACCACACCAAAGCCAGCCTTAGGAAGTCAAATGCAGGGATGTACAGAAAATCCAAACATCGAGAGTCTGCCCACCTAATTTTAAACTCCCTACATATCCAGACCTGCCCTGCTTCCTGCAAGCCAACAGACTTTCCCACACAGGCTAACTGAAAACTCAAAATGTTTACCATATTAAACTCTTCGACTTTATGGAACTGCATTTTGATGGTAAAAATTTGTCCTGGATGGTTGCTGGCACCGTAGTGGTTTCTACTTTGCATGTCTAACCCTGACAAATATCATTTTAGTGTGCATTCGCACTTATCACTTCTTGCCACCTTGATGGTTCAGCAGCAGTGGTGGTAAATTGTGGTGGCACGTGCTTTCACAATGTCTCCTGGACATGAGCACACAGCTTAATTTGCTGGCAAAATATAGACTACTCTGACCTTTTTCCGGCCCTTTGGCTTGCAGATGCCAGCAAAGTTGTTCAGGAGAAATAAGGGGGTGGAAAAAGAAAGTCCATGAAGTGACTGACTGAACAGTTCGATAACTGAGGGCTATTTGGTGGTCACTGTGAGTGAGGAAAAGTGAGGTGTTGTTAAAATGAATAAGATATGGGTGGAGACACATTGACACAATCAACTCTCTAAAGGAGGAATTCCTCTGCTACGATATGCTCTTATATGAAAAATGTCTTCTTAGTTAGGCAGTGTATTTCAGAACAAACACAAACCTCTGCCAAATGTATTCTACCACAGAACCACCAGTTTACTTGAGC
This sequence comes from Cranoglanis bouderius, assembly GCA_023630585.1. NCBI lineage: Eukaryota > Metazoa > Chordata > Actinopteri > Siluriformes > Cranoglanididae > Cranoglanis > Cranoglanis bouderius. The sequence goes on from CM042554.1 coordinate 3,090,308, forward strand.
TGTCCCTTGGACTGTGGCTTAGACAACAAAGGACGTAGTGGTGGATGTTCTGTGGTCATTATGTCATGCTGTTCAGAACCGGTTTATGGAAACGGCCACTGATGCTCTGTTCAAAAGAGTAGACATGTTGAATTGTATTTTCTTGGATTTCATACTGACTCTTTTTTTTTCTCTCAGCCACTATCCTATTCATCTGGACCAACATCATTAATGACTTTCACATTTTTTTTCTGACTGGATGTAGGGAAGTGGATGTATGGCACCAATAAAGTTGCTTTCAGTCTGCACTTTGCACCAGGGGCTTCACGGAGCAGCCATCCATTGAAAATAAGCCTAATTATTTAGCATGGCTTGGTCACAAGTGGTGGCCCCATTCCTCATCTGCAATCCAAGTTCCATATGCAACACAGTTCAAATGTCTCTCTCTCTGTCTCTCTCTCTCTCTCTCTCTCTCTCTCTCTCTCTCTCTCTCTCTCTCTCTCTCTCACTCACACACGCACACACACACACACACACACACACACACACACACACACACACACACACACACACACACACACACACACACACACACACCCCCCTCCTCTTCCTTACAGCATGCTTGCATACTAATGGTGTGTTTCAGGCAGGCTTGACTCGGTCTTTCTGAGCAAGTGACAGGATTAGGACACAGCAAATATGAATTCTGAACATTTCATGATGAATGTGCCAATAGAACATTCTGTCTAAACAATCACAGTGCAAATATTTATGCTACGTAAATGAAGGCAATGATGTGGGTAAAGAAATCAGTTTATTGAGCCCAAGATGAGGAAAGCACGTAGCCCATTACAGAACCTATGGTTATCTAAAACTCATGAGATGTTAAAGCTCCACCAAGGAGACCACTGACACTTAGATGTAATGTAAAGATTTCTCTCTATCTCTTATTGAGGACCTGGAACAAAACTTGAGGCCTGTACAGGGGTAAAAATAAGGAATCTGCAGTAGGAAATAAGGTATTTTTCTGAAATACTAAAAATTCTAGATGCTCTGTGCTTTCCACTGTGATATATGTAAGTTTTGTTTTATGCATAAAACATTTTAAGACTGACCTTGTGTTTTATAAAATTTCTGGCAAAAAAAAAACAAATGACAAAAAGACAATAAACACTTTTTGTCTCTTGTTTCATAAAAAGAATATTTAGAGATAAGACTTTTGTTTCTATAGTGGTTTTTGGAATGCATATACAGTATCTCACAAAAGTGAGTACACCCCTCACATTTTTGTAAATATTTTATTATATCTTTTCATGGGACAACACTGAAGAAATGACACTTTGCTACAATGTAAAGTAGTGAGTGTACAGCTTGTATAACAGTGTAAATTTGCTGTCCCCTCAAAATAACTCAACACACAGCCATTAATGTCTAAACCGCTGGCAACAAAAGTGAGTACACCCCTAAGTGAAAATGTCCAAATTGGACCCAAAGTGTCAATATTTTGTGTGGCCACCATTATTTTCCAGCACTGCCTTAACCCTGTTAGGCATGGAGTTCACCAGAGCTTCACAGGTTGCCACTGGAGTCCTCTTCCACTCCTCCATGACGACATCACAGAGCTGGTGGATATTAGAGACCGTGCGCTCCTCCACCTTCCGTTTGAGGATGCCCCACAGATGCTCAATAGGGTTTAGGTCTGGAGACATGCTTGGCCAGTCCATCACCTTTACCCTCAGCTTCTTTAGCAAGGCAGTGGTCGTCTTGGAGGTGTGTTTGGGGTCTTTATCATGTTGGAATACTGCCCTGCAGCTCAGTTTCCGAAGGGAGGGGATCATGCTCTGCTTCAGTATGTCACAGTACATGTTGGCATTCATGGTTCCCTCAATGAACTGTAGCTCCCCAGTGCCGGTTGCACTCATGCAACCCCAGACCATGACAATCCCACCACCATGCTTGACTGTAGGCAAGACACACTTGTCTTTGTACTCCTCACCTGGTTGCCGCCACACACGCTTGACACCATCTGAACCAAATAAGTTTTTCTTGGTCTCATCAGACCACAGGACATGGTTCCAGTAATCCATGTCCTTATTCTGCTTGTCTTCAGCAAACTGTTTGCGGGCTTTCTTGTGCATCATCTTTAGAAGAGGCTTCCTTCTGGGACAACACCCATGCAGACCAATTTGATGCAGTGTGCAGCGTATGGTCTGAGCACTGACAGGCTGACCCCCCACCCCTTCAACCTCTGCAGCAATGCTGGCAGCACTCATAGGTCTATTCTACAAAGCCAACCTCTGGATATGATGCTGAGCACGTGCACTCAACTTCTTTGGTCGACCATGGCGAGGCCTGTTCTGAGTGGAACCTGTCCTGTTAAACCGCTGTATGGTCTTGGCCACCATGCTGGAGCTCAGTTTCAGGGTGTTGGTGTTATCTTCTTATAGCATAGGCCATGTTTATGTAGAGCAACAATTCTTTTTTTCAGATCTTCAGAGAGTTCTTTGCCATGAGGTGCCATATTGAACTTCCAGTGACCAGTATGAGAGAGTGTGAGAGCGATAACACCAAACTTAACACACCTGCTCCCCATTCACACCTGAAGAGGGAAAATGGCTAATTGGGCCCAATTTGGAAATTTTCACTTAGGAGTGTACTCACTTTTGTTGCCAGCGGTTTAGACATTAATGGCTGTGTGTTGAGTTATTTTGAGGGGACAGCAAATTTACACTGTTATACAAGCTGTACACTCACTACTTTACATTGTAGCAAAGTGTCATTTCGTCAGTGTTGTCCCATGAAAAGATATAATAAAATATTTACAAAAATGTGAGGGGTGTACTCACTTTTGTGAGATACTGTATATGCATTCCAAAAACCACTATAGAAACAAAAGTCTTATCTCTAAATATTCTTTTTATGAAACAAGAGACAAAAAGTGTTTATTGTCTTTTTGTCATTTATGAAGTTTCATCTGCTCAGAGGAAGTTGTAGCTGTCTAGGAAGACCCAGGGGAAGTCCCTCCTCCATGAGAAATAAAGCTTCAACTGCCACCACATGCTAGTTCATGTGCGCTGCCTGGAATGTGATAATGACCAAGCAACCTCCTGAAAATCCCCAGCATGCTGATGACAATAATCTCCTTTGCTGCGCCACTGTTTAGAGTTGGATTGGCTGAATATTGTGCCCTTAATTCTATTTATTTATATTTTCTATGCCCACATTCTCCTTCAGATGAGTACATGCATGGGGGGCTGGAACGGGTAAGTGAGCATTCTATTGGGGTCTTAGTTTGACTAATCTCCCCCATGTGAAAGCACAGGGAGCTTTTGCTGCCATGGAATGCCACCTCCCCTCATGTCACAGGGAACTAAAAGACGCAGATGCTTAAGTGGCTGGGGGCCAGGCAACAAGCCATGCCTCCAAAAAAGCAGTGCTCCAGTCAGCCAAGGGGTGTGAGAGAAAAGCCTTTCTCACTGAACCTTTCTCAGGTTCAGTGGCATCATGAACATCATTATCACCTATTCTCCTCCTCCTCCTCCTCTGCTCTATGCATTTTGAGAGACTCCCCCCTTCCTCCATATATTTTTGCATTCTGTTATATCAACATTGCTTGATAATTTATTTGAGGGTTTTATTGATGTATTTTGCCTGAGCTTACACAATACAATTTTAGACATGATTTTGCTCACACCTAATTTAATTTTTACACTTCAATTTTTTTTTGTTTGTTTATTAATTGTGGCCAAATCACATGTAAATTTGCTGATAAATGTCATGTGAATTGCTATGAAAGTGCAAACATTGGCAAAAAAAAATGTCTTCCATTTTGAGCTGTTGGAGCTCAGAATTAATTTTACAAGTTATACATTTTACTCAGAAGTTGTGTCTACTGTCCGGTGAGCAGTGTCATAAAGACTAATTAGCATGGTCAGTCCCAGATACAGATACACAGCTAGCCAATAATACAGTGATGTCTTGGTTGCTAATAGGGTTGCTTTAGGGACTGCCAAAAGACTTTGGCACAACTTTGTTTTAGATCAGTGTTAATACAGGTTAGTAATATTTCAGTTTATATAGTTTTAGACAAGTTATTTAGTCAGTTGCTGACAGTAATCAGTTGTGTATTATTGTCATCCCAAAAAACATCCCAAAATGTTTGGTTATGTTGATTAATCATGGGAGGAAAGTGTGAAGGGAATTTTAGTTGAATCTGCTTATCGCATGATTAGAATATGGAGATAAAATACAAAATTTCAATACCAAGAGTGCCACCTTACAACACTGACAGAGTTAAATCACGCATTATACTCTAGGATAGCTGAAAGTAGTAGATGATCACAAATCACCATTGTACCAATGTCTACACAATTAGTAAACAAGGTGGTTATGACAGAAATTGTGCAAACCATGATGATGTACAGTATGTGTGCTATCTGGGGTTAAAATTGTTGCTATCGTTAGCGTGGTGTGGTTGCATGGTAACTATATAACTATTAATATGTGCTGTAGGCTATGAAAGAAAAAAAAAAACAATCACAAAAACACCCAGGTGAAGGATACTGTACTAACTGAACAGTGGCAACATTGTCTCCTCTGAGTCTGTATACTTTGTCCTGTCCATTTTGTATTTATTTAATCACATAAACTGTGCAAAATCAGTGCATGCTTGTCAACATTGTTAAAATGGTAGCAAAGGTGATTAGTGGCACCTTTGGCATTCAGGTTTCGACAGTTCTGCATTGCACACACCTATGGTGTGAAGTATCATACTGTGTGAGCACATTTGTGATGCTATCTTCCCCGTTGCGTTGACAGACAGCTCAGTCAGTGTAAGTTGTTGTCAAGTGACAAGACATAAGCTTGGTTTTAATATTCTGTTTTGAGAGTTAGTGTATTTAGTGGGCTTACTAATAAGCCTACAGTGGCAACCTACTGAGTTTACATGTGGCATGACCGAATGATCATCTGAATGATTCTGTGTAGGCCAGGATGGGGATTTAGTGACATCTGGACTGGTTCTGCTCCATTTGTAGAGAAAATAAACAACTTGTCTGTTATGCTATTGCAACTAAATTATTAGAAACAAAATTATTTAAAATCAATTCCAATCCATATATAGATTTTACGAAACTGGAAGCGACACATGCCCCCCTTAGTTTAATGGACAGGATGTCCAGTTCCTAGGAATCACTTGGACTCGTTTATGGAATCTCTCTGTCCTCTGCTGTCTCTGTACCCTTGCTGCACATCTGTTCCCCAGTCTCTCTGTGTACACATTGTGTTCCGGTGAGTTCCAGGACAGAAGAGGGGAGGGGAGCAGCAGGGAGCAGGGAGGCAGCAACACATAACATAACATAATCTCCTGAGGGTGAAACGTCATCTGGGAAACATTGCTTTCTTTCCCTTTTCCCCCTTTTCTGTGTATGTAGTATGGCTCATTGGTGGCTTCATTTTCACCCCTGAGCAACTGGGTTTGGCCTGCTTTGTCTATTTGTCTTCGCATCTGTCTTCCGTTCATTTTCTGACATCCCTTGTACAGTTCCAGAGAAATCATGTTCTTCCACATCTTTTGCATATTGCCTTCATTCATGGATGCAAGAAAGCAGAAAAGTGGTGAGAAAAGTACAATGAAAGGTGCCACCAAATAGACCTTGTTTTAATTCTCTCACTGAAAAAAGTCTTACAACACACTGTGCTTTATGGAGGAATGCCACACTACAAGTAAAAAGGTGATCCAATGTTTGGCAGCTATGTTTACAGGTATTCTTACCTTTTTTCTATTAATGTGATTTACCATTTTTTGTCCTTCCTTCACATTTTTATGTGTATAGTGACATAAATGACATGAGTGGAAGTTGGATGGCCTCTTCTGTTTAAAAAGAGCTGGGATGGGAGAGTGCAACCTCGTCTCTCATGCTTTTCTCCTCCCATGCTGCTTTCACTTACCATCTCCTCCTTCTCCTCCTCCTCCCTCGCTTTAATTAAAGAAACAATCATCGTTTGCATTACAATGGGAGCTGAGAGCATTCGCCATTAGTGACCTGTTTGGCATGGGAGTGGCGGTTCTCCCATTAGCTAGGAGCAGGCAGAAAGAGAAAACCCAGGACCTGGAACCGGTTTAATGCCATTGTATGATAAGCATCGGCCCAGTAAATCTGGCCAGGCCAAATCCCTCTGGAGAGGGGCTGAGTGCCGAGCTGAGAGGAGGTGAGAGAGAGAGAGAGAGAGAGGGAGAGGGAGAGGGAGAGAGGGCGCTGAGCTGAGTGGGTCTGGGCTGGCTCTCACTCCCATACTTCCCCCTCCCTCTAGCACACAAACTCTCAGCTGTCCCACTCCACAATAGGTTGAGCATCTTTTGTGGCATTAACGGTTTGTAGGAGTGAGAGAACAATGTATGAGAAGTGAGGAGCACAGAGTTCCCACACATAGGCCTGACGTCCTCGCAAACACACGCACACACTTGCACACACTCACACACACCATCAGAGACAGCGACTTGTGGACAGATCCGAGTGCCCCTCTGTGTATTCCCTTCTATTAATAACACTTTACACACACATCAGTATGTTTATATATTTATACAGTTTGTGCCACACCTAATAGCATGCACATAATTTTTTGCCCCTTCCTTACCTAAAAGGTTAACCCACCACCCATGCACGCATTCAAAGGCATCCATGAAAACACACATAGCACGTGTATTCACTCTGATGTGAATTTTGATGGATTTCTTTCTGGCCATGATTAATTTGTAGTGTCTTTTAATAGGAGAAATTGGGAGACAAGCTAATCAGTCACAAAACAGAAAGAGACCAAACTGAGAGAGACCGAAAAAGATACGGTTCAACTGACCATTCAGGCACTTTTAACATTCTTTAAAAAACAACCAAGAAAGCTATTGAAAACATCTGATTGATTGGCAGGTGTGGAAACACTTGAGTAATTGTACTTCATTGCTGTACTTAAGTACTATTTTTAAAGATACTCAAGTATTATTGATACTGAATACTTGCATTTTTATAATTGTACTTGTAATTCTACTTATTATATTTTCTCCTTGTTGTTTTTTTTTTTTCATTTTGACCTTCAAAGTACTCATTAAATATCTCAAATGCCATGAGATATTCTTCTTGCCCAGTTGTTATGCCAGTCAGCTGTGTCCTTGTTTTTTTCCCCCCACAAAACTGCACAAAACTGTGATAATTGATCCTTGAGCTAGTAAGATGTTCTTCTTTGGATTTACAAACAATTCATACAGGATGACATGTCTCCTTTGTTTCCAATTTAAAAACAAATGAAAATTTGCCAGTTTTGTTTTTGCTGCTAATGCCACCTCATTCACTCCAACATGGATATTTAACATTAGCTAACTACAAACCAAAAAAAAAAAAAAAAAAAATCATGTCTAAACCGTTCATTTCTGATCAGTTAAAATATTTACTTTTACTCTTGAATACTTGAGTGTGTTTTTTTTTTATATACAGTGACCTCCACTAATATTGGCACCCTTGGTAACTATGAGCAAAGAAGGCTGTAAAAAACTGTCTTTTTTGTTTAACCTTTCGATATTTTGTTAAAAAAATTCACAAAAATACTCTGCTCTCATGGATATCAAACAACTGCAAACACAACACAGGTTTATCCAAAAAAAAAATATATATATATATATATATATATATATATATCTTTGATCTTTGTTAAATATAGGTGTGCAACAATTATTGGCACCCCTATTAATTCATATGAGAAAAATATATTTGAAGTATATTCCCACTGATATTTTTTTACTTTTTTTTTTTAGTACACCTGGCTGACTAGGAACAGGAAATTGTTCAACCATGACTTCATGTTTTACAGGGGTATAAATATGAGGTAACACATAAGCCATAGGACAATAGGCCAAATTCCCTTAGTCATTCATAACAGTGGGTTAGACCAAGGAATATAGCTGTGATGTGCAGCAAAAGGTTGTTGAGCTTCACAAAATGGGAAGTGGCTATAATAAAACAGCACAAGCATTGAAAATGCCTATTTCCACCATCAGGGCAATAATTAAGAAGATCCAGTCAACTGGAAATGTTATGAATCAACCTGGAATTGGACGTGTGTCTATATTGTCTCAACACACTGTGAAGAGGATGGTTAGAGTGGCCAAAAAATCTCCAAGGATCACAGCTGGAGAATTGCAGAAGTTAGTTGCGTCTTGGGGTCAGAAAGTCTCCAAAACTACAATCCGAAGTCAACTACATCACCACAAGTTGTTTGGAAGGGTTTCAAGAAAAAAAAAAGCCTCTACTCTCATCCAAAAATGAAGTGTCTTCAGTTTGCCAGACACTACTGGAACTTCAAATGGGATCGGATTCTATGGTCAGATGAAACCAAAATAGAGCTCTTTGGCAATAAACACCAGAGGTGGTTTTGGCACACACAGAGAGGTAGCCATATGGAAAAGTACTTCATGTCCACTGTTAAATATGGTGGAGGCTCTTTAATGTTTTGGGGCTTTTTTTCTGCCAGAGGACCTGGACATTTTGTTAGGATACATGGCATCATGTATCCTAACAGATATTTAACATATATTAAATGAAAACCAGATATTTAACAGATATTAAATGAAAATTTGACTGCCTCTGCCAGAAAGCTTAAAATGGGCCATGGTTGGATCTTCCAGCAGGACAGTGATCCAAAACATACATCAAAATCAACACAAAAATGGTTTACTGACCACAAAATCAAGGTCCTGCCATGGCCATCCCAGTGCCCTGACTTGAAACCCATAGAAAACCTGTGGGGTGAACTGAAGAGGAGAGTCCACCAGCGTGGACCACAAAATTTGAAGGATCTGGAGAGATTCTGTATGGAGGCATGGTCTCAGATCCCTTGCCATATATTCTCCAACCTCATCAGGCATTATAGGAGAAGACTCAGAGCTGTTATCTTGGCAAAGGGAGGTAGCACAAAGTATTGACTAAAAGGGTGTCAATAATTGTTGCACACCTATATTTAACAAAGTTTTTTTTTAAACCTATGTTTTGTTTGCAATTTTTTGATATCCCTGAGAGCAGAGTATTTTTGTGATTTTTTTTTTTTTAACAAAAGATCAAAAGGTTAAACAATAAAGACAATTTTTCACAGCCTTCTTTGCTTTTATTTGCCAATATTAGTGGAGGGCCCTGTAGCTCCAATTAAATTAATTTTACTTCATTACACTATGGGTACACTTAAAATTCAAGTTTCAATTATACTTTAGGCAGATTTGCAAAGTAATTACGTTTACCACATGAATATTAGTTTTATTCACACTCCACTGGCTGCCTCTAAAATATCACATTGATTATAAAATACCACCATATTGAATGGACTCACACCACAGTACCTGAGCGAAATTGTGGTGCAGGCTCTTTTTTTGATAACTAGAAAAATGAAGACTACAGCAGGGGGCAGAGTTTTTCTTACAAAGCCCCCCAGTTATGGAACAGGCTTCCAATTAATGTTCAGGACTCAGATACAGTCTCAATCTTTAAATCTAGTCTGAAAACCTATTTGTTTAGTCAAGCCTTTTGTTAATAGTTTTTCTCTTAGGTAGAGGCAAATATCTGGAGGATTCATGGGCATAGAGTGTTTTGATATACTGGGATGTTTGAATGCTGTATGGAGTGGCTGGCCGGTTTATGTCCCAGGGTGCCCTCATGCCTGTGTTAACTTTTGTCTATCCCTTTTAGTTACTCTTAGTCTTGCCAGAGTCCCTTCTTGCACTCTGCTCAAACCATTACAGGATGACAGCATACCTAATAATGTGTTCTCTCTCTTTCTCTGTCGAGCTACACGTGCTACTTCTGCTGCCTGATGAGGTGCCTGTCCTGCGGACCTGCCTGATCCATCCTGATGCTCTACTTCAGCTTTGAGTCTCTTTCACCAGAGAATCACTCCCTGCTGCTGAGGATGGCCCCACATGGCTAGCCTAAAGTTCACCAAGAGATTGTTATGAATAGTAACACATGGACACCCTAAAGATGGCTGTGGATATTCTTACTTGGACAGCCTAAAGACTGCACTTGCTAAAAACAGTTTATGCTCAAGTTCCAATCATTGACCAGTGGATAAGTTCACTTTGACACTAAAGACTTAAAGTTAAAACTCTAATGAAATCAAAAATGAAATGTGACTACAAATGTGTATTGAGATTGTTTTGTTGTCTGAAAGCCTCCTCAGGCTGTTCATTTCACTTTCCCCTTCCAGTACACACATACCTCCCTGCTCTTAGTGGTGCGTATTGCTGTCACACATTCCCACACTCTATTATCCCATACCCTGTCAGCTCTAATCCCAAGGCAAATCCATATTGATTTTTAGCCACCTGCGTCAGCCAGGCACCTTACAGTTAGGCTGACCCTGCTGCTCACAACCTCCCAACATCTCCGGGGGCAACTGTCACATGGAGCACTGTGCGGTCCATTTGTCAGAAATTGACAATATTTATTGAAGCAGTGATGGGTGTTCTGAGTGGGATGGTGTTGGATGTGCCAGGAATGGGTGCTGGGGAGCATTTCCTCTAGCCTCCTGCCTCCCAAATACACACACACACACACACACACACACACACACACACACACACGAACCGAACTGGAAGAAAGCCTTAGGCTTTAGGCCACAGCATCAATATGTGTCTTAATCAGCCCTGCTGATGTGTGTGCATACTTGCATGTACAGTAATTTTTAGATGCATGGCTGCACCTGAATTGAACATTGAACATTGCTAATCTTACCAAGACATGGTTTGCTGTCCTTCCCCAAATGTACAGTCCCCTCTGAAACTATTGGAATGGCAAGGCCAATTAAATTATTTTTGCTGTAGACTGAAGACATTTGGGTTTGAGATCAAAAGATGAACGTGAGAGAGAGGTTAGAATTTCTGCTTTAATTTCCTTGTATTTATATGTAGATGTGTTAATTGACAGAACATAGCACATTTTGTATCAGACCACCCAATTTGCAGGCGAGCAAAAATATTGTGACTGAGGCATTTCTGGTTATCCAGGTGTGTCCTGTTAGATTGATTGTTTAAACAATAAATAGTTCTGAACATCTACTCTTGGTTTTAGGCTTCAGTTTAACCATTTTGAAGCTGAGAAAAGAGGGAAAATCAATCAGACAGCATTGTACAAACATTGGGCACAGCCAATACAACAATTTGGAATGTCCTGAAAAAGAAAGAAACCACTGGTGTACTGAGCAACAGACACTGAATGGGTCAGCCAAGGAAAAGAACAACAGTTGATGACAGAAACATTGCGAGAGCTGTGAAGAAAAACCCCAAAACAACAGTCAGTGACATCACCAATAATCTCCACAGGGCAGTGGTGAAGGTATCACAATCCACCATTCGGAGAAGACTTCAAGTGCAGAAATATAGAGGCCATACCTGTCAGAGATTTCCCCAAGCGCCGGAGCGAGCAGCGTGCTCAGCAGCCGGAAGTGTAAAAGCACGCACTTCTGGTTTTTTGACATTGACTTTGTTTACCGTTTCATGTGTGTTTGTTTTGGTTTCTGTCCTGTCTCTGCCCCTGTTATGTTATTGGTTGTCTCCTAATGTGTCTCAGTTATTCTGTGTCTCCCCAGTGATTATGTTGTGTGTAAACCCCTTGTGTTTCATTGTCACTTTGCAAAGTATTGTGTTCAGTGCCTTGCTGCCTGTGCCTTACCGAGCCTTTGTTCTGTATCCTGTGTTTCATGGTTTTTGATCCGGTTTTCGTTCTCGTTTGTGATTCTCATCTAAGGCCTGTTTGGCCTGTTTGCCAGTCGCCTGACCTTGTGCCTGTTTTGTGACCCTGATATTGCCTACGATTTGGATTTGTCTGCCTGCCTCTTAATAAAGCTTTAACTGCATTTGCATCCATCTCCACCCTGTTTACGTGACAATACCACAAGATGCAAACCACTCATCAGCAGTAAGAATCGGAAGGCCAGATTGGAATTAGCAAAGAAGTACAGAGATGAGCCACAAAAATTCTGGAACCAAGATTAACCTCTACCAAAGTGATTAGAAGGCCAAAGTGTGGAGAAAGAACGGACCTGCTCATGATCCAAAACATACAAGCTCACCTGTGAAACATGGTGGAGGTAGTGTCATGGCTTGGGCTTGCATGGCTGCTTCTGGAACAGGCTCACTAATCTTTATTGATGATGTACAGTACCGTGCAAAAGTTTTAGGCACCCTTTTTTTGTATAAACTTTGTTATAGATTTTTCTTTTACTTCTACATTATCAAATCAGTACAAAAATATTTTAGATCCCCAAACATTAGTTTTCTAGCACAATGTTACAGAAAAATGTTTGTATGTCATTAAAGAAAGCAGCATATTACATAAGAGACCACTTTTCAGACAGAAAAACACAATAAAGGCTGCTGGGTTTTTCTGCAAAAATAAGAAGCAAGTGCGACAGTCAAAGTCTCTAGAAGAACTGTGTCTGGTTCTGCAAGATGCTCAATAAAACTTACCAGCTCATTTCCTTATAAAACTGCACAAATTATACCGGAGACTATTTTTATTTTTATTTTTATTTGTCACACCAAATATTGACTTTGTTTCATTTACTACTGCTCTTTATGGTATTTTTTTTGAATGTAGAAACATTTAATTTCATTATTTTGATTATTTTGATCTTTGCTCTACAGCATTTCTTTGCATGTGCCTAAAACTTTTGCACAGTACTGTAACTCATGATGGTAGCAGCAGAATGAATTTAGAAGTTTACAAGAACATTTTGTCTGCCAATTCACAGAGAAATGCATCCAAATTAATTGGGAGGAACTTTATAATGCAGCAAGACAATGATCCAAAACACACTGCGAACTCAACAAAGGACTTCATCTGGGGAAAAAGTGTAAGGTTTTACACAATCACCAGATCTTAAGTCAATTGAGCATGCATTTCACTTCCTGAAGAGGAGACTGAAGGCAGAAACACCCCGAAACCAACAACAACTGAAAGAGGCTGCGGTAAAAGCCTGGAAAAGCATCACAAATGAAGAAACCAACAATTTTGTGATGTCAATTAGACACAGACTTGATGTAGTTATTGCAAGCAAGGGATATGCAACCAAATATTAAGTGTTATTTACTTTAATTTACTTCAAGGCTTCCCTATACTTTTGCTTGTCTTAAAATTTGGTGGTCTGATACAAAAGGTTCTATGTTTTATGTTGTTTAACACATCCTAAATCCTAAACTCTCACTCATATCCATCTTTTGATCTCAGACCCAAATGTCTTTGGTGTATAGAACAAACAAACAGTCTTGGGGTCTAGTCTTGGAGGGGACTATATGTTCTCACACTTTCTTCCAATCCAACTACCTCACCTCTTGTGCCTGCTATCTCACTGACAATGAGATTCTCATGGTCTGTTTCAGTGTGTTTTTATTCTACTTTCATAAAACTTGTTTGAATGCTTTGAGTAAGAATTTACATTTTCAAGAACTGATGGTTATCAGTAAGCCTAGTATTAGGGTTTCACTTAGCATCTGATGTAAAGGAATGTTTGGGAGTATAGTGCTCTCTCTCAGGCCAAATCTGTTGTAAATTACCCAGCAAGGAGCACTCTATCCATTATTCCTAGCTAATTCTCCACACACATTGGTAAGTGTTATTAATTCATTTTAAATAAGCACCCACAAACTTCACACTTTTTCAGAACTCAAACTTATGACACCTCCACAGTTTGCAATGGCTAGTTTGCAAACATTGCCTTCTTGAGCCTGAAATTAACACTTAAAAACTTCAGGCCCCTTGCAAAAACAAACCTCAATAAATCCCCCTGAGCACATTGCGCTCAAAGAGGCAGAGTTTTCTGAAAGGTGCCACTCTTCCGTTGATCTGCTGGCAATTTATCAATGGCAAAAGAAGCATTTCAGCAGCAACAGACACAAGTGATGCCCTTCATTAGCTGCCAGAGCAAAAGTGTTGACTTGGACATGATGCCAGGTGCTTTTAGCAATTATGAAAATATGACTGGTTTGCTGTATATATGAGTGTTTTTCACAGAAGGTCGAAGCCAGAGTCAGCACCCCCTGGTAGCCTAGCTCTGCTTTTTTGGGGTAAGTCCTTCACCTCTTCAGCCAACGTGGCGGCAGAAAGTATGTGTGGGGTGGAATGCACTCCAAATCATGTTTGAGGAGTCAGCGGGTGTAAATAGAGCCAGTTAATGGCTGGGCCCATATGGAAGAGATCAGAATTGGGTAGTGTGATGTCCAGCAAATGGGCCTTGAGGTGATCTTCCAGGATATATCTCTCTCCAATAATAATGCTTTAAAAGAGCTTGGTACAAAAGGCTTTTGGTGTAACTCAGTGCTGTCTAGACAGGACTGGACATCACTTTTTCTATGATTCTAGTGACTACTTCGAACTCAGAAGGCTGGGATTCTGTTTAAGTTACCAATCACCTTCCATAGAATCACCATTTCTATCTATGCCTCTGCTACATAACATAAATGACTGACCACAAGATAAGACAAAAAGAAAAGTAAAGCAGGGTCAGACTCATGAATAGGGAATGATCTGATTTAGAAAAGAGATTAGAAGAAGAGCAAAAGCCCAAGGGACAGATGGGGCAAAAGGAGCAAAAATGGGGTCAGACGTGATGGCCAGCATGAGGCAGGAGCATGCTAGGTGTTAATGAGCAGCACTGTAATTAATGTAGCTTGGCATGGCTGGCTTTGTGAAGGTTTATCCATTATCTGGATGTCAAAACTCAGCAATTGTTTCCTTAGCAGCAAAGTACAGCGAACACATTACCTGCTATCACGTGAACTCTGAATTACTTGTTGTCAATCTATGAAAAGTATAGAAATACTGTTGAATATAAATGAGTATTATATATTGAACACAAGAATAGCATTTCGGTTTGCTAGTATCTGCCAGGCCTGGCAGAGTGATTTCTCTGACTGGGCACAATAGGTTGACCTCCCCACAATGCTGCCCAGTCAATGATGGATGAGATCTTCTTACAACTGGATGGGGAGCCCCAATCAATCACAGCCCGATGAGCCAGCTGACTGCTGCTCCTCTATGACAGTGCCCTAGGTTAAGAGATCAGTCAGGAACACTTCAGCCACTGATTAACCTGCAGAAGTGTGCTAATGTCATTACATCAAGTGTATTTTTTCCTTTCTTATTGTTATTACATGAACAAGGATATATACACATATATCCATATATATATATATATATATATATATATATATATATATATATATATATATATATATATATATATATATATACAGTACTGTGCAAAAGTTTTAGGCACCCTATTTTTTTTTAGTACAAACTTTGTTATAGATTTCTTATTTTATGAGTTCTACATTATCAAGTCAGTACAAAAAACATTTTAGATTCCCAAACATTAGTTTTCTAGCACCAAATTAAATGTTACAGAAAGTGTATATCATTAAAGAAAGCAGCATATATATAAATACTTTGACTTGTTTGTTTTCTTTTTATTGTGTACTAGCCTCCCCCTAACAGGGGGTTAATGGTATTCTTAGACTTTAAACTGATGAACTAGAATGAGGATATGTTTTTGATAGAAGACTGCTTCTATAAGTCACTCTGGATAAGGGTGTCTGCTAAATGCACTAAACATAAATGTGAGAGTAGATTAGGAAGAATTATTATTTTGCTCATCAGCTCTAAGAATAGTATATATTTATATTTGTGTATTCGCTTTCAGGCTCACACTTAATATATTAAAAACTGCATATTTTCAATTACAAAATACTTCTGCAAAGTAACACAAAATAAGCTCAGGACTAGGTAAACTGTTTAAAAAGCCTTTATTACATCTGGGTTGTATTATTAATCTTTTATTATAATGTTATAATATTAATTTGTATTATTAAATATTAATTTGTAATCTCCATCTTGCTAAGATACAGTTGATCATATTAGACCTGTTTTATTCACCCTGTGCTGGCTAGCAATAACATTTGGTATTAATTACAAATCTTGTTACTAACATAAAGCAATATGTGGTTTAGTACACAGCATTTAATCTGACTATTCATTAAGCTCACAAGTTTTAAGTGTGATGTCAAAATGATCTCTAATGATTTTTTAATAGGGATCCAACTTTACTAACACATATGAATGTGTTCTTTAACTTCATTTATCTGTTATTATTGTACACTTTTATAAGAATCTTAATTATTATATTGTCTATTTTACTGTTTTATATTATGTAATGTTTGACTGGTTAGATTCCCTTGCTCTTATAATGATCAAAACAAGCTAAATAAGTATGAAAAGTACTCAAATCCTGCACCATACAGTGTAAGCGGATGGGGAAGTTACTGAAGCAGTGTTGTCCTGCCTTGTGATGTTCTTCTCCATAACCATCTCCAGGGTTTGCCACCCGCTGACAGATTCCGGACTTTGTCTCAGGAGACGCATGCGGTTGAAACGAATGAGCCTTACACATCCTTCTGAAGCAAATTGAACCAAGATGGAACTGGGGACAGCTCGATGGAACCAGTTCAGTTGTCTGTTGGTTGATGACAGCTGTCAGTCAAAATGACAAATGTTGGGGCTAATGAGAGGAGACATCTTGAGGTCTCTAATGAGCAAGGCCACCAGCAGGATGAGTAAGCAGGTCATGTGAACTTTCACAGAGATGGTGCCGAAGAGGCAATGTTTTTTCCTCCTCTTTCTTTGTATGCATGAACATACTAAATTATGGACTGTATTATTATTTTTTAATTTTTTAAAAAGATTTCTATTTGTTTAGACCCCTATGGCCAGCTCTGTGGCATGTGTATTTAGTTACTGTAAAATGCCAATCACACAAAAATCTTTGGCCTTTATTTATCAAAGTTATGTATGGTCAAATATGAACATAAAAATGTACTTACATAAATTCCACTGCCAGTTTCATTTTTCTTCAAGTTCATCTTTGGTGTATCTGTGCTATCAAACTCATGTCGGGTTGAAATGAGTGACTTGCAGTTAAATATTCAAAATTAATATTAATATCAACAATACTTATATCAAGGAAGTAGAGCAGTATAAACAATAACATTTAAAATATGTATGCATACACACATCGAACCTTGGCAGTTATCCAGCGTTCATAGAACCACAGTTACATGTGGTACAGTTACAGTTATATTCTATTTCAACCCTCCTACCCACCAGGAGTGGTGAGAATTACATAGATAATGTGTTCCACATTGTCATGAGGAACCAACACACCTTTGAACTAACTGGAAATATATGGAGAAATGACATGTGTTACTGGGAGGAGCTATGTTAACACTGAAGGGCCTGGACGAGCACACCTTTAAGTTATGCCAATGAGGGGGAAATGTTCCTCATGTGGCATGTCATGGTGGGGGCTGGGCATTTACCACCTATAGGCCATGGTGATGACCCATCACCCAGTGGGCCAGTCTCTGTTTAAACAGGGGAGCAAAGAGTTTTTCCTCTGTGACAGATGAACAGTTGATCTGAGGCTTGAATAGTTACCGTTCTGATCAAATAGTACCACAGGGCATGTACTGGGCACTACAAGGACCCCCTGTCAGTCAAGTCAAGTCAAGTCAAGTAGCTTTTATTGTCATTTCAACCATATACAGCTGGTACAGTACACAGTGAAACGAAACAATGTTCCTCCAGGACCATGGTGCTACGTAGAACAACACACTAACTACATGAGATGACACAGAACTAAATAAGACCTACACATTTTACATAAAATGTGTGCAAACACCACAAGACAGTACATTACTACTAAAACGGGACAATGGGCACAGTAAGTGACAGTGTAGTGCCGAAAGTGTCAGATATAACAGATAACAAAGAACAACGATATAATTAAAAAAAATGCTGTAAATGTAAATGTAACATACTATGACATAGTATACAGCAGATTAGCTTATACCATATATGGACATAGCAGTTATTCGGTACCTTTTTCCAGACAGCAGGAGGGAGAAGAGTTTGTGTGAGGGGTGTGTGGGGTCATCCACAATGCTGGTGGCTTTGCGGCTGCAGCTTGTGGTATAAATGTCTATGATGGAGGGAGGAGAGACCCTGATGATCTTCTCAGCTGTCCTCACTATCCGCTGCAGGGTCTTCCGATCCGATACGGTGCAATTTCCAAACCAGGCAGTGATGCAGCTGCTCAGAATGCTCTCAGTGGTTCCTCTGTAGAATATTATGAGGGTGAGGGGTGGGAGGTGGCTTTTTTCAGCCTTTGCAATAAGTAGAGATGCTGCTGAGCTTTCTTAGTTATGGAGCTGGTGTTGAGTGACCAGGTGAGGTTCTCCACCAGGTGAACACCAAGGAATATGATCTCCACGGAGGAGCCGTCGATGTTTAGCGGAGAGTAGTTGCTCCATGCTCTCCTGAAGTCAACAACCATCTCTTTTGTTTTGTCCACATTCAGAGAGAGGTTGTTGGCTCTGCACCACTCCGTTAGCCACTGCACCTCCTTTCTGTATGCTGACTCGTTGTACTTGCTGATGAGACCCACCACAGTCGTGTCATCAGCAAACTTGATGATGTGATTTGAGCAGTGTATTGCTACACAGTCGTGAGTCAGCAGAGTGAACAACTGTAAGTGTCAATTGGGGAAACCCCATTATGGGCTCATACCTTTCTCCTTTCAGAAAAGTTGTAATTAGATTGAGGCCCCAGTGAGATTCCATCCAAAGTGCTGTGAAGTTCCACAGTGGCCACCACATACACATTTAGCATATATGGCCTACAGTGAGGGGAAAAAAGTATTTGATCCCCTGCTGATTTTGTACATTTGCCCACTGACAAAGAAGTTATCAGTCTATAATTTTAATGGTAGGTGTATTTTAACAGTGAGAGACAGAATAACAACAAAGAAATCCAGAAAAATGCATTTCAGAAAAGTTATAAATTGATTTGCATTTTAATGAGTGAAATAAGTATTTGATCCCCTATCAATCAGCAAGATTTCTGGCTACCAGGTGTCTTTTACACAGGTAACGAGCTGAGATTAGGAGCACTCTCTTAAAGGGAGTGCTCCTAATCTCAGCTTGTTACCTGTATAAAAGACACCTGTCCACAGAAGCAATCAATCAATCAGATTCCAAACTCTCCACCATGACCAAGACTTGCCGTGTTTGGAGGAGGAGGAATGCTGCCTATGACCCCAAGAACACCATCCTCACTGTCAAACATGGAGGTCGAAACATTATGCTTTGGGGGTGTTTTTCTGCTAAGGGGACAGGACAACTGCACCGCATCAAAGGGACGATGGACCGTCAAATCTTGGGTGAGAACCTCCTTCCCTCAGCCAGGGCATTGAAAATGGGTCGTGGATGGGTATTCCAGCATGACAGTGACCCAAAACACACAGCCAGGGCAACAAAGGAGTGGCTCAAGAAGAAGCACATTAAGGTCCTGGAGTGGCCTAGCCAGTCTCCAGACCTTAATCCCATAGAAAATCTGTGGGGTTCGAGTTGTCAAACGTCAGCTTCGAGACCTTAATGACTTGGAGAGGATCTGCAAAGAGGAGTGGGACAAAATCCCTCCTGAGATGTGTGCAAACCTGGTGGCCAACCACAAGAAATGTCTGCTGTGATTGCCAGCAAGGGTTTTGCCACCAAGTACTAAGTCGAAGGGGTCAAATACTTATTTCCCTCATTAAAATGCAAATCAATTTATAACTTTTTTGAAATGCGTTTTTCTGGATTTTTTTTGTTGTTATTCTGTCTCTCACTGTTAAAATACACCTACCATTAAAATTATAGACTGATCATTTCTTTGTCAGTGGGCAAACATACAAAATCAGCAGGGGATCAAATACTTTTTTCCCCCACTGTATCTAGGTGATTTCCACCACCCCTGGCATTTAGGAGAGGTGAAATAAAATGTTTGGCCAGCACTAGTGCTAACGTGTAATTTGTACAGGCTAATAAGAATGCACAGACATGGACCTTTATCAGCTCATTAATTGTGTCATGGAGATAAAGGCACATTTGTGTACATGAGGCACCAATGCTGATCTGGATGTGGGGTCTTTGTTTTTATTCAGCTTAAGCTGATTCATCATTTCCCCTCAAATCACTGCTTGTTTTGATGCTGTATGACTTTCTTCATGATTCAGATGCAGATTTGTTCAAATCTGTGCTACGTAACTTTGAGGGCTATTTTGTGCACATTTAAATAACCACTTACACGCATATAGGTCACCTTTAAATCAGGAGAAAATCTCTTAATTCATTTACATTTATGGCATTTGGCAGATGCCCTTATCCGGAGCGACTTATAGAAGTGCTTTGAAGTCTCTAGCAATAAATACATTCAGATCTTGGGTCACTGAAAGAAAAAGACCACTTAGTCAGTTGCCTGTATATTCTGTAATGCTAAAAATACACAAGAATTAAGTGAGAAGAAAATTAGCACAAGTCAGGCAGTCATTGCCAATATCACCAGAGACTATGGAGTAAAACTGCTTACTGAAGTGAAACTGCTTGGTAAAACAGACTGACATGGCAGATGTCAATCTAAGATCTGATCACCATATCCCAAACTTTAACCCTATAATTCAATTTTGGGGCACCCAGGAATATAACATCAGAGACATGGCCCTTTGTCTGCCAACTGCCAGCAATTTCATCAAAAAACTCTTCTTCGCAGGGGTCACTCAGTGGTTACTGCAAGAGATGCACACACAAGTTAATGGTGGAGTACAGAATGAGTGATGTTAAAAGTCACCATTCATTCATTCATATTCAGTAACTACCCCATCATGGTCATGAGGCAGGAAAGCACCCTAGATGGAATCGCCAGTCCATCACATGACACTGTGCATGTACACATTCATTCACACCTAGTGGCAATTTAGCATATCCAATCTGCATAAGGACATGTTTTTGGGAGGTGGGAGAAAACTGGAGAACGATAGACAGAAACTTGTTTTATTTTTGCTTTTGCCTTTTTTGTTGTTGACTATATTCATTCGTTTACCATCTACAGTTTATGCAAAGATTGTGAGTTCAACAACAAATGTGCAAAAATATTAATCCTATGTTCCTGAAGATGGCTTATGCACACAAGGGGAAATGTTTCAGTTCCTTATAAGGAAACCACATTGCCTTTAACACAGGAAAGATCCAAGTGCAATTTCAGCAAGCGTTGGCAATTTATTAACACATTGCCCGACAAAAGCAAGTCATCAGAGATATGAGACTTCAGCCAATACTGTTCAATTAGCATCATACTACTGAAGACTACCTGCTTTGGTTGAGTCTATGAGCCAGTGATTCTATGATTTTGTTCAGTGAGCATGTGGTTAAAAAGTTACGCAGTTTTGAATTGCTTGAGCAAAAAGCAAGCAAGTATCATGTCAGAGAGAAATCCAAGGCCATGCAGAAATGAAACCGGACACATTGATACTCTGCATTGTGTGTTTTGCAACCTTTTGGAATGAATCAGCACTCAGTGTCTGTCTCTTTACTATTGGTTTATTTTCTGACAAGAAGTGTAGTTTTACTTTTGAAATATCTAATTCTGTGTAAAGCAACATGTTTAAGTGTTAAGTACAGCTAGCCAATCGGAATCCTTTCATTGAAAATGCTTACTTGCGTACTTGAAATGCGTACTTAGTCTTCAGAAAAGAGAGAAGGGTGGTGAGGGGCAGGCACTTGAGAAATACTCACTGAGTCTAGTGTGTAAGCAGTGTTTTGCTGTACGATGGAGCATGCCTGGAGAGAGAGGGGAAATGTGTTTGACACACGGATGGTACACACAGCTAGAGGAGGCTGGAGCAGCAGGATACAATTAATGACCACGGAATAAGATTGTTACAATATGGCCTTCTTCACCCCTGCCTCTTTTTCGGTTGGCCTGTCATATGTGTGTGTGTGTGTGTGTGTGTGTGTGTGTGTGTGTGTGTGGCACTCTTTCATTAGTGAGTTTTTGTACTCTTTTTCACTCGCTGTCTCTCCTTCCTTGTCTTGCTCTCAATCTATTTTTCTCGCTGTCTCTTTCCCTGTTTAGGCCATTGATATGCAACAGTGAGTTCCTGGCCTGAGTTGGATATTCAGTTCTCATGGTTGCTCATTGAAACACTTTGCTTTTGACTAATGGCACCAAAGGTCTTAGAAATGTCTGGCTATTGCTTCTAAGGTCTTTGAAATAATAATCGGGTACATACACCTTTCGAAAAGGCACAAATAGATACAAATATGTCAGATCAACTTATTATGGAATTTGCTTTCTCATATTGTCATAGTTCTTTGTCCTTGTACCCCTACCTTTTAGAATGAATCTAAGAATCATGAATCATCAAGATTAAAACAAAAATATGAAAGTTCCACTTTTTGAATAAAATTACAGGGAAAAAATTAACTTTTCCACGATATTCAAATTTTTTGAGATGCACCTGTATTATGTTAACTCATTGGTTAAATTGTGTATGATTCATCTGTCAATTTTTCTTTGTCAATATTCTCCACTAAACTATAACCCCAATTCCAAAAATTTTGGGATGCTGTGTAAAATGTAAATAAAAACAGAATGCATTGAATTGCAAATCTCATAAACCCGTATGTTATTCACAATAAAACATAGAAAACATATCAAATGTTTAAACTGAGGAAATGTACCATTTTAAGAAAAAATAAGGTAATTTTGAATTTGATGGCTGCAACACGTCTCAAAAAAGTTGGGATGGGGGCAACAAAAGGCTGGAAAAGTAAGTGTTACTAAAAAGAAACAGCTGGAGGAACATTCTGCAACTAATTAGGTTAATTGGCAACAGGTCAGTAACATGATTGGGTATAAAAAGGATATCTTAGGCAGTGTCTCTCAGAAGTAAAGATGAGATGGAATCTGGATGGAAGCATATGTTGCTCTAAAACCTGTATATACCTTTCAGCATTGATGGTGCCTTTCCAGATGTGCAAGCTGCCCATTCCATAGGCACTAATGCACCCCCATACCATCAGAGATATGCAGGCTTTTGAAATGAGCACTGCTGAAAAGCCGGATGGTCCCTCTCCTCTTTAGTCCTCTTTAGTCCAGAGGACACTGTGTCCATGGTTTCCAAAAAGAATTTCACATTTCGCTTTGTCTGACCACAGAACAGTTTTCCACTTTGCCTCAGTCCATTTTAAATGAGCTTTGGCCCAGAGAAGATGGCGGAGTTTCTGGATTATGTTCACATATGGCTTCTTCTTTGCATGATAGAGCTTTAACCTGCATTTGTGGATGGCACGTCGAACTGTGTTCACAGACAGTGAGTTCTGGAGGTGTTTCTGAGCCCATGCAGTGATTTCCATTACTGAATCAAGCCTGTTTTTAATGCAGTGCTGCCTGATGGCCTGAAGATCATGGGCATGCAATATTGATTTTCACCCTTGTCCATTGTGCACAGAGATTTCTCCAGGTTCTCATAATCTTTTGATGATATTATGTATTATAGATGATGAGATATTCATAGTCTTCACAATTTTACGTTGAGGAACATTATTCTGAAATTGTTCCACAAATTGTAGACGCAGTTTTTCGCAGATTGGTGAACCTCTGCCCATCTTTACTTCTGAGAGACTCTGCCTCTCTAAGATACTCTTTTTATACCCAATCATGTTACTGACCTGTTGCCAATTAACCTCCAGCTGTTTCTTTTTAGTAACATTTACTTTTCCAGCCTGTTGTTGCCCCCGTCCCAAATTTTTTTGAGACATGTTGCGGCCATCAAATTCAAAATTATCTTATTTTTTCCTTAAAATGGTACATTTCCTCAGTTTAAACATTTGATATGTTTTCTATGTTCTATTGTGAAAAACATATGGGTTTATGAGATTTGCAAATCATTGCATTCTGTTTTTATTGACATTTTACACAGCATCTCAACTTTTTTGGAATTGGGGTTGTATAAAGACTTTGTCATACCTCTAAATAGTCTCTCTGCCCTCTCATGAGGGTTTAAATTTTAAATTAATAACCAGTTCTATTATTTCATGTTTCATCTTGCCCCTCCCACCTCGCAATCATCAAACAGAAAATGCTGAGTCAGCCTGTGCTCCGGTCACAGCAGCACTAGCCGGATTGTTGCCCACCTCCTCCTCCTGTAACATGGGTGCTGGTGGTGTTGTGGGAGGGAAGCAGTTCTCCATGACTGACTCCAGAGGTCCAGTCCAGAAAGCAGGATTTGTGAGTTAGCCTGATAATACAAGTAAAGATACACAAAAATTCAGATTTTTCTGTTTCAGACTAATTAGAAGAAAAGAAAAAAGAAAAAAAAAACCGTTACCTGGGCAACTTATGCTTTGAAACTAACCTGGAAAATGGCAGGTTTACCAGAGTTAAGACCATCATATTTTTGTTAATAAGCTGAGCATATGGTTAATCAGTGCCAAAAATGTCCTGCCATTTTAGTGAATAGCTTAGACATATAGATGTTCTATGGATTGTAGTGACTTACCCCTTTTAAGAGTTTAATACTAATGCTAAAACTAATCCTAAAACTAGTTCTAAAACTATCATAGCTTTGTCCAACTTTTTTGCACCGCCTTTCACCTTTTTACTTCCAATATTGTATTTTATCGATTTTATAGATAGTGAACTTACACATACATGTATGCAGTGTTTCGTCCATTTGAATTGAACCCTGGTGTGATTTCCTATTTGTTAAGGTTCATTTGTGCCAGTGAGGACACAGAAATCACACTCTGGTGTGGGCCAAAATAACTGACCCAAGGCCATCTGAGCTAGGCCAGAGGACAGAGCTGTGCTGCTGGTGAATGAACAAAAAGAGAAAATAAACAGTGCATCTGATACATAAAATGTTTTAAACTAGTTATTTCTATAATTTTCTAGTAATTTATTGAGCAGGGCTCCATGTTCTTTGTACTCGGGTGATTTTTGTGATTTCCATCATCGTGTTTCTGACATATTTTTCGGGTTTTTGTTCGTTTACCTTTTTTTTTCCATTTACATGTGGGGAGAAAACAAAACAAAACAAACAGCAATGGGACCAAAAGTATTCAGTTTTGCGCTGATTTGGACTTGACAACCAAACTAACAGGTCTGAAAACACCCTTAAGAGAACTGAGTAACAGCACACATCATCTGGTCATGATTAGCATGTCGTATATGTGGCTCTGATTAGCAGACTCATCTTTTCACTTTCAATTTTCACACAATAGGAAGTGCAGATTCCATGTGAGACCTGCAGCATATCCCGATGAAATAATGGTTGTGCATGGAATGGCTTGACTATTCTCATAATAATTGGAAATGAATGAATGAATGGAGTGCAGTAATATGAATTGATATCCCTTAGTCACTGAGGTGTGACATGCAGGTAGCCTCTGATTAATTTTCACTGTCTCCTTCTGACCTTCCTGGAATTTCACAAAAGACTGCAGAAATCCAGTTAAAATTGAGAGAGAGGGCGAGGTGGGGGGAAGCAAGTAGGCAAATCTGGTTTCGGCATCTGGCAGATTGGCCTCAACTTTGAGCATGATTCTTCTTTATTTATTGAATTCCTGCTGTGCAACCCTGCACTGAAAAGACCAGATTAAAATTCTTCTCATCCAAATGATTTCAAAATGACACTTACCTGGCAATGGCAATGCTCTTGCCTTTTTTGGTGTTACTTTCTCCAGATGTATTGGCCAAGTTTTGGTCTAGTTTTCGATTAGACATGAACACCAGAGCAGGAAAGTGTAATGGGATCATCTCCTTTCTGTCTGTCTCTTTTGCTCCAGCTTTCCCTCTCTTTTTCCCCTTCAGAGGGATTTATGACTAAAACATGTGGCAGCTCTTGTCATCCAGCGCATGTGCCCTCTATCCTTCCCCCACACCTGTTCCCTCCAGCTGCCTATAAGCCCTTGATTTTTTTTTATTTTCTTTTTTGGTCTGTGGCTAAGTTTTCTATGTCAGTGGTTCTTAAAGTGGGTTCTTAAAGAAATCAGTTGAAATCAGGATCCCTGATTTCAGGGGACTATGTTTTTTTTATTTTATTTATTTTATGGTTTTTTATGGTTCTTAACAGTGCAACAAAAAGGGTCTAATAAATTTTCTTACGATTGCATAGTTTAGTATGTTTTTGGAATGTTATTAACTGTACATTTCACCCAACTACTTATTACATATGATGCATGACTGATGTAGATGAACATATTAGAAGATACATAGGATCTTGTCCATGTCACTACTAAAGCTTATAATAATAAAAAAATAATAATGAATCCAATCAAATCAGAGCAAATTGTCAATAGGTCAAATATCAACTTGTTCAAGCAGGATGCATACGGTGCTGTATATTCATCTGAAGATAATCATTTTACTTCTAACTAACTGTAACTGTACTGTACTTCTCCATTTTTTTCTGATTCCTGTGGGTGAAGGCCTCTACAGTACAGTCCTTATAATATTTACTGAGAAATACCCCCACTGATGGCAGGAACACTGCTATATTTCACACAGCGTATTCCCAGTGGAAGAGAAGCGAACTGTGACAGGTCGCACATGTTAAACCGAAGACCATGAGCACCAACCAGAAGGAAGAGGAGGACCACAGGGGTGTGAAATGAAACTCCAGACAAAACAACCACTCAGTTTCACTCACTCACACACACACACACACACACACACACACACACACACACACACACACACACACACACAGTGAGCATCTGGAATCAGTGTCTTCACAGTGCAGCCATGTGTGACGCAGGGGCAGAACATAAATTAGCAGGAGTTGTGCTTTTATGGCATTACTCACAGAGACACAAATACACATATACTTCAGTGTAGTTGCACCTAAACTGTGGAACTCTCTACCTCAGAGCCTCCATGACATCTCCTCTATTTCTTTCTTTAAAACTCATCTTAAAACACATCTTTTCTCAGCGCATTATTTGACTAGTACTGAGTGATGTCTTATTTTCTGTTTTGTAATTGAGACTAAACAAAAACTTCTATTGAAATGTATATTAATGTATATGAAGTGTAAAGTGTCCTTGAGCTTGT
The DNA here is from genome assembly GCA_023630585.1 of Cranoglanis bouderius. Lineage (NCBI taxonomy): Eukaryota > Metazoa > Chordata > Actinopteri > Siluriformes > Cranoglanididae > Cranoglanis > Cranoglanis bouderius. The sequence goes on from CM042554.1 coordinate 3,117,304, forward strand.
GGAAAGGCACTAAATAAATAAAAGTTATTATTATTATTATTATTATTATTATTATTATTATTATTATTATTATTATTATTATTATTATTATATACACGCTTATACTCAGGCGGAGGAAGCTTACTAAACCCTAGCTTTCCTTAAACTGTATCAACAATTCTATGAAAATTCACACTTTCTTAAATGCTAAGTTTATAGTGAGAAAAAAGTTGTAGGTAGTAAATTCTTTCTACTATATTCTTTCTATCACCTTTTTCCGACTATCTCAGTTGAACTCCTACGTTTTTAATCTAACGTGGGTTCTATGACACAGTGATGAGAATAACACTAACTTTGCACTTTATTATACAGATAGATACACTAACAGAACAATACTGTGACTTAAAATGTATGTGGGTTAAAATGGAATTTACAGCAGTAAGGCCAATAAAGAGTTAAAGAGTAAATAAATACAATTTTAATGTAACTCTTTAGTGTGCAATAACACAACCCTAATTGAATGCAAGCATATTTAAATGTGTTGTGCTCAGTTTTGTCTTTTTAGAGGTGTTATACATTTAATCATTAAATAGATAGATAGATAGATAGATAGATAGATAGATAGATAGATAGATAGATAGATTTCTTTCATTCTTCCACATTGTAGAGGGGAAAATGCACTGTTTTAATACTGTAGTCATATTAAAATATAAATATGTATAAAATATAAAATATAATTCATATAAAATATAATTCATATGTAGGATCTGGGTGACTTAGTGGTTAGTATGTTTGCCTCGCACCTACGGGGTTGGGGGTTTGATTCCTGCCTCTGCCCTGTGTGTGCGGAGTTTGCATTTTCTCCCATGCTTTGGGGGTTTCCTCCAGGTAGTCCGGTTTCCTCCCCCAGTCCAAAGACATGCACTGACTGGCATGTCCAGATTGTCCGTATTGTGTGAATGTGTGCACGATTGTGCCTTGCGATGGGTTGGCAGTCCATCCAGGGTGTCCCCCGCCTCATGCCCTGAGTCCCCTGGGATAGGCTCCAGGCTCCCTATGACCCTGTGTAGGATAAGCGGTACAGAAAATGGATAGATGGATGGATGTAGGATCTGAATGAAAGGCATGAATGACAAATCTGTTAAAACATAAAATGAGCATAGACACATTCCACTGAATGTTTCCTTATTAATTAACTTTATCATTTGGCGTATCTACACGATCAAGCACAACCTGTAAAATATTCGATTTATAGTTAAATAATCAAAATCAATATAATCAATAACTATAGTATAAGTAATAACAATAAAAACAGCAAGTTAATTTAATAATAAAACCTTGTATTTAAATAAAGGTAATGGAGTGTAGTGTCAACATGTAAATCGTAAATGTGCATCAGAATGCGAAGACATCTTTATAACAGTTGAGTAACTGGTGCGTTTGTGTACATGAGACACAGTGCAGCACTGACTGGGCTGAAGGAACCAAACACTCCCGGGTTATTCAAAGACACATAGATGTCATCATGTTTTTTTATTTTATTACATAATGTTGTGCTTTTTTGTGTCTATTCGATGATCATGCTGAGTGATTGATTGATCGATTGATTGATTCATGGACTGATTGATTGATTTTTATCAGAGAAAGGTTTCTCCTTACAAAGGAGTTCAGAAAACATGTGCAAATAGAGAACAAAAAGACAGGGATGTTTATTTGGCTGGTAAAGTCAAGTGAATAATTCACCCCCTCTGAGAGAACTTCTCTTCAGTGTCTATCTCCCAAAATAGGAGGCAAAAAAGAGGCAGTCACTACACTGGCACACAACCTAGCAATTTGCATTATAGATCAGCAAATTGTAATGCTGGACATTTTAGAAAAATTGGCCTAATAAAGGTCTAACTAAAAAAAGTAGCATACTCAAACCACCTTTAGGCTTTGAGGAGGATGTGCAACATCACCTAGTAGAACATTTAGACGAACAGTGGTATCACTTTCACCCCACAGCTCCACTTGAGCAAACAGTTTTTGTGCATTTGGGGCCCAGGCTGTAAACGGATTACTCCAACTGAGATTTACAAGGTAACAGCAAGAGCAAACTAAGACAAACTATGTATCAGCCCACATGTGTGGTGGAGCCAGCAACTATCATTTTTTAAAGTAGGTAATTGAAAACAAATGGAAGTTCAGGGAAAAAAAGACTCTTAATGACATCAAGATTGCTCCTCTGTATGTTATTGAATAATGGGCATAGAGATGGAGATGAGATCCTTGGTTTAGGCTCAGACTCTGCATCAAATTAAGGCCAAGTGTGTAGTCTACGGCATTTGATTGTGTCCAGATCATAAGTCTAATGCTGGTAAAGAGCACTGCCTGTTGTGGAAGGGCATTTCTGAGAACTGTATAATGAACGGGTATGCACAATTAGCATACAGTAGATGTTTAATAGAAACAGGCAAGGGTTTTCTTTTTTTTAAATCTTTTTATCAAGCATTTTATCATCTGTTTTGAGTTTCTTCACTAATGAATGAATGAATGAATGAATGAATGAATGAATGAAACAGTTTGAACTTCTGTGTGCATAGTGAACAGTATATGTAGGGAGATACTCACGCCAAAGAGGCTTTTTTGGCTGTTGTTTTTTGTTTTTTTGTCTTAGTTCTGCTTTTCGATGAACAGATTTAAACTATCCATAGACAATGGGGGCTTTTTATTCAAATCGTCATGGACAGTGTCATTTATTTCAAATCTTTTTTTGTGTGTCCTGAAAATCCTAATGCACAACATCAGCTCTGATCCCTGTCTCTGCTATAGAGACAACCAAGAGCTGACAGTTGATAGCCATCCTGCTAATCCCGCCTCGATGATGTGTATTTTCTGCTACCTCTATCCCTCACTCTCTACTCAGTCCAGGCCATGTGGAGTGCCTAAAGCCACAGATATAGTTAATGAGATTATGGTAATAGAATTTTGCTGCTCTGACCTGGGGATTCTGCCAACCTTATCCCCATCCTGAGACAAAGAGAAGGAGCTGCTACAGGGTCCCTCAGGCCTCACTGCTGCCATGGCTTGATTTCTTAATGGGGCTAGGCTAGATGAATATTTATTGAGTACAAACCCACTTCCTGAGTAATAATATATGGGTTTACAGAAACAGAGAGAGAGAGAGAGAGAGAGAGAGAGAGAGAGAGAGAGAGAGAGAAAGAGAGAGAGTGCAGGACAGGCACTGGCACATTCAAACCCCAGGCACACAGGGCAGAGGTACTGTAGGAATCGAACCCCGAACTCTAGAGGTATGAGGCAAACGTGTATATAATATATTTACAAACTACTTTCCATTGAAAAACATAAACTAAGAGTCAAACATATGCTAAATAAGCATCACATTTATATCCATGTAAGCACTGTGCTTCAATAATATCTATTTACAGATTTATACTGCAAAGTAAATTTAAATTCAGGTTTATTCACAAAGATACAGAGATATGGTATTTTATAGACTAAACTATAAAATGAAGTATACCTAAAGTATAAATATAAATACTTAAAGTGTACTTAGTACGTTTTTGGACTGGTTAATTTATTCATCAGAAATATAAAAGTGTGTCATATAATACACTTTAAGAGTGGACTGCCAACCAAAATGTACTGAAATCTGTTATACTAAAAATCTGTAACTTAATACATGTTACCAAGGTTGGATTACCAATTTAATTCTTATGTAACGCTGCAAAAATGTGCCATATCCGCTCACAGTCAGTGATTGACAGTGGTGTTTCCCTGGCGACATAAACAACTGACAACAGTGGTGGAAAAGAAGGTCTGCATAACAAAGTAGAAGGTTTCAGCATCGCATTTGTTTTCAAAAACATTGCACTGTATGGTATGTTTTATGCTTTTGTTTTGGGGGTGCCCGTTTTCAGCATTAAATTTATTTGTGGTTAATGGTTCATATGAAAGTGGACACTTTAGGAATTTGCAGTTTTTCATAAGTATTTCTTTTATTTTACCTAGCTTACTAGGTTTAAATGTTATAATTGTATTGTCCCAGTTGTATATGGTGTTTTACTATCAAAAAAGCTTTAGTTGTTCTGTCTATTTCATCTCTGTACCAAAGTTATTGTGGAGAGGTGTGAATTGTTTGCCCAGCAGGGGACTCACACCCCTCCGCTTTCCCATTCACCTGCTCACCAGCAGCTAAACACAGATTCACCATACTCTACACACAGAAACCCAATGGTGTCCTGACTAATCTTATAACAGATTTGTGGCGATAAAATAATTAATTTGTTTATACTGATTGAAAATGTCAGATAAGTCGATTTTCATTTCACCGGAGGAATAGAACACCAGTGTACTGCTAGAAAGAAATAAGTTAATAATCTAATTCAAACCACTCAGAATTTCATGAAGTGGACAGACGCACACAGGTGGATATTTTGTGGGTTTTAGCATACAAACCAAAAAAAGCCAGGCAACCAGAAAAGAGTAAATCAGTAACACGAAGCAGGCTGTGGTCAAAACACTGATCAAGACAGGCAAATAAAGGCTTGGCATCACCACAAACACAATGAGTAAGAGGAGTAAGACCTCACAAAGTAACACTGAGAGTGTGTGTGTTTTTTTATTTTTTTATTTTTTTATTATTATTTTTTTTATTATTTAAGGTAATCTAATAATCAGGGAACTTCTAACAAAGCTTGATGGGTTGTGGGCTGTGGATTATGGGAGTTGTAGTCTGCAGCATGGGAGTTGCACGCACATTCATAACACAAAAGAAAATGTCAAAAATAAATAAGTAAGTAAGCCAGTAAGTAAATTAATAAATTAACAGAACAGACAAATATCATTCTTTTACTGCTGATAGTAAGCTGACCACAGAAGCTATTCAATAATAATAAAAAGCTAATCATAAAGTTGTCATTGCTTTAAGATGCAAAATGAAGTACTGATTTGTATTTCTTTATTTTTTTATTTTTTTATTTTTTGCTTTACTATGATATCTTATGTAAAACATAAAACTTATGAGGTGTTATTTGACATTGTATTTTTACAAGACCATTTAAGGGTTGTTGTCTACTGCTGTTGAGAAATTAATTTTATTTTAATACTCTATGATATTTGATAGGAAATTGAATTGTGCCCTTTTTTTTTTTTTTGTTTGGATAATTCTCTATTTGGCTGATTTGACATTCATCCATTCTTATGTAAATCTTATGAAATTAATGTTATTGCTTATCAGTTTAATCTAAGTTTTGGAAGGTGCTTTAAGCTTGACTGTCACTGAAGACAAGATGACACAAAAATCTAAAGGTGAGCAGACATGCTTCAGTTTGTTTGTCTGCTGTCCAATCCCCACCACACCGCCCCCCATCCTGACTTAGGCTTGTTTCACTTTGTTTTGTTGCTTCTATTGTCATCCAGTTACCAAGGGCTCGATTACTTTGCTTGTTCCCTATTTCTCGTGGGGTCTTAAAAACCAAAAAAAGACCACACATTGGGTCCGGAGGGGGCCGACGTCTGTGTGGAATAATAATGGAGTCCTCCTGGGAAACATGCCCTCACAGAGGCCAGTCTGACAGCAAAGAAAAATTTGGTCTCGTTTCCGATCCCGCACAGGAACATTTATCAGTCCACTCCCACTGTTTGTGGGGTCGTGTGTGGTCACTACGCTTGTACACATTCACAATAAATGGATTAGGATGCCACTAAAGTTACTCAACACATTTTACTAAGCAATTCCTTATACATCACTTGAGATTTTACTGTTTATGACCAGCTCACTTATCAACCATATCAAAAATCAAAACTAGCCTCATGGCTTTACCTTTTAACCTCTTTGGTTGAGGTCAGATGTTGTTATGTCTTGCTCGTTTTGATGTAATTTCCTGGTTTGCTGCACGGTGTCATGAGGCATGTAAGGTAATTACGTCTATGATGAAGGATGTAGGCGCACAGTCAAGTGCACTGTAGGAGTTTTTTGGTGGATGTTGAGAGAGCATTCACAGTTCTGAGTAACACAGAGGCCTACTCCTTCCTCAAAAATATGATACTGATGGCTTTATCAGTCTCATAATGCATTAGCTGCCATCTCCCTCATAGCTACACTTTTTCATATTTTGTGCTAAAAATTTACAGTCGTACATAAGCTAGGTTGCAGTACGTTGAGAGTTTTGGTACTGGACAAATATCTGTTAGCAAACGGAGAGTTTGGGCTTCTATCCGTCCCTTCCATGGTTTCCTGGACCTCTATCACCATTATAGCCAGGGTGAGGTTCTTTCTGGCCAAGGAATTAAACGAATAGTGTCTCTCTCTTGCTCTCTCATTCTTCCTCCTTAGATGGCACATTTTTATATGAGAACTATGATGTTAGAAAAGTTCGGTCCCAGTCCTACTCCTATCCCAATTTCAACCCTTTCCAAATCAAACTTTGATTGTGTTTGTACAGTCTGTGATTTATCGAAGTTTTTGTCATTCCATTATGTGAGACCTCGCAATGAATACACAGCATCCTGCTGTCCGTTTATTTCTTTAAGCAGTGTGGTATTGGTGTCAAGGAAACTCGGCCTTATTCATTATGAAAATAGTGCTCAGTAGTGGACTGTGAGCTCATGGTCTGTCTCACACCAAATGCTCGTTTAAAGCATCTGTGCTTTTTCTGCATATTAGATGGATTCTGTGTTGAGATTATGTTATTTTAAAGACTACATTGCTTTAAACAAAATAATCAGCTGATGATTTGACTTTTCTATTTTGTCTGGATGTTTGCTTTTAAGAGTCTACTAAGAACTTTTAGTGCTTATGAAATATTCTGATATGTATAACTGATAAGGGAGACTATGTGTTAAAATCAAGGAATAACTGTTCATAATAATAATTGCCTTAAGGTCAAATTCATCTCCTTTTTTTTCCCCAAAAAGCTGAAGAAAGCCATAACAAACATTTCGGATTTATTTTCTATATGTTTTCTTTTTATTGCAAATGGTATGATACAAAAGATAAGCTTTTCTTAAAACAATGGGGTTTTCAAAAAAAATCACTGCATTAATGAATGCCATGAGATCTAAAATATGCAAAAATAAACGAACAAAAAACAAACAAACAAAAAAAAAAGAATATGGAATAAAACTTTAACAAAAAGCTATGCTGGTGAATCATTAAAGAAGAATGTCTTTACAATGTGGCCGAGGCCTCCAGTAATCCATATTTGTTAGAATTAATTGAAAAATAAAAAATAAACACTTCCAGTTCTTTCTGTTTTGATCAAGTTTTATCACAATTATAAGATTTCTGTACACAACTAATTAAGAACATATAAATGGAAACATTTACAAATGATAAATAAAAACAAGACGGATAAAATTTGCACTGCAACTAAACTGTGATCCCAAGGATGGTAGGATTTCATCTCAAATTAGTCAGACAGAGGTGAAGGTAAAAAAAAATGTAAAAATCAAATGCAAATAATTATTACTTTCAAATAAAGTTATTACTAATTAATAAATTAAAGAGGTCAAGATTTGATGGGGGTGGCAGATGAATGAGCAAATGATCAATAGAGACCTCTAGGGAAGTCTCAGGTCAAAGGGCACTTCCTGGTCCTCCTCAGACATGAAGAGCGAGGTGAGCGATGGCTATTGAGGCACTGCGGATCTCTACACTGCTTAACCAGGCACTGACGGCACGCAGACAGACTTGTATCTTGGCTAAAACAAAGGCCTCAGGTGCAACTAAATGGCACTTGGTATGGCATTTCCAATGCAATGACTGCAGATAGGAAGCAAAGATTTTCCAACAATTTCATGTCAGCTTTGCCCAAATTTTAAAAGACCATGGGAATCACAATAACAGAGGAACAACGAGGGAAGTGTTGACTTTACAAAAATACATTGGTGAGAAGTAAAGACCTCTCGCATCCTCTCTAAATGTACAAAACCCCCAGAACAACCTGAAAACAACAAAAAGAGATAATACATACACAGTACATACTAACAAATATTTATAATGAATATGTCCTCACAGAGGATTCCTCTCTTTTCAAGCGAGTTTCTTTTTCATCATAACTAGAAAAATATAGTCGCAACTCAGAGCTTTTAAAAAGGCACTGTCGGGAGCCGTTTTGATATTTTCATTACTTAAAAAAAAAACAGTCCTGCTTGTTTTGTTTGTTTTCTGTGTTTGCTGGTGCAGGGAGTGGACAGCAGGTCCTCTGAGGCTTCTACGTATGAGCAATGTCTTATGGATATGGTGGTGCTAATAGTTTAGTCTGTGCTCTCACCCCTCTCACTCTCTTATTCTCTTTTTTTTTTGTCATTTAAGGCCGGGAGAGCTGGGTATAGACTGGCTGCTGCTCCCACTGGGGACTGTGGGACTGAGGCACATTTGGAACACCGCTAGCATCAGCGACAGGAGTGTACATGGGCCTCTGGGCAGGACTCATGTAGCTAAATGTGGAGTAGAGGCCTGAACCCTGGTTGTAGTAAGAGGCAGCACCGCCCTGGTGGTCGCTGTAATCATACTGAGTGCGAGCAATGGATGGGTACGTAGAGGTGGTGGCAGTGTAATGCTGTAGGTTGAAGGTACCATATGCCACGTGCTGGGGTGAACCCTGGCTCTGCTCACTGTAGTGGCTCGGGCTGAGCTGCTCTGTCTTGATGTGTGCTGGACGCTGCTGGGCCTGGCCCTGCTCAACAGCTGTGCTAAGCGGGGTCAGAGTGTGTTGCTGAGGCTGCTGCTGAGGTTGCTGTTTGCTCATCCAGCCATGCCCGCTGGTGCCTGCTGTCTGGCCCATACCATACCCAGATGAGGAGTAGGCCTGGGCCCCATGCGTCGGCAAGTACTGGTCAAACTCGTTCACGTCGAATGCCTCCATGTTGGAGATGACGTCAGTGCTCAGCTCACCGATATCCACATCGCGGAAGTCAATGTTGAGCTGGCGGCCCGTTCCCTCGGGAAGTGGACGTCCCTCACGCTTCAGGTCCGGTTTCACACTCGGAATGTCTGTTTTGGGAGTCGTGGGGGGAGTTGGAGGGCCCTGAGACTGACCTGTTTTAAGGAAGAAAAGACAGGGTTAACCACCTAGCCCTTTTGTTCTGTATGCTACTAGAGTGCAAATAACTATAAGCAGTGAAATTAAGAAACTGGTGATATGGTTTAGAAGAAAAGGGATCTTGTTCGCCTTTGGGATTAGTTGCAATCATACCGTCATTTAACATTTACACTGGAGATCTTTTGAGCAACGACAAACCACTGAAGTAAAGAGAATTAGAAAGTTTGCATCATCCTTCTGTAATCTTTAACAGCTTTATTTTATTTACAGTTGCCCAATGTTTTAAAATGGTGATCATCACAATATAAACAAGCATCATTTGGTTTTAATCCCGGTTCATAAACATTACTGTGAAACAGTTGATACAAAGTACAGACAATCCTTTAGAGTATATTGTTTATGAGACGATGGCATATACTGATGTTTTGGATAAATACCTATAAAATTCACATTATAATTTTAAAGCCAATTTGTGTTTTAAAGCATTTTAGGGACAGTGTCTTAGCATCATGTTGCCTTTGCTTCAGGTCGAATGGAATGATCCATTTTCTTAGCATTATGCAACTTTAAAGCGAAAAATCAGAACTGATACTTAAAAAGAGTGATGAGTTGCTATATATATATATATATATATATATATATATATATATATATATATATATATATTTTTTTTTTTTTAAACAGCGTTGTTCTACAATGCATCATGCTTCACGTATAAGCTATATGTTTGTATGTACATAAACATTACTATAATGATTCGAATAGTTACAGCGTGTGTTGGAAAGGCATGTCGGCTGTTTTTGTTTATTCCTCACCTGAGTGGTCTCCGGGAGAGTGTACCTCGCCCATACTGGAAGCGGGAGAGTCGGCTCTCTGCAGGGCTTTAAAGATGGCGTTGGGGGAAATGTGTGTGTGCTCGGTATCCTCGGTTTCTCCCTGGCCGCTCTTCACACTCTTCCGCCGCCGCGGCTGGTATTTGTAGTCCGGATGATCTTTCTTGTGCTGTACTCGCAATCTCTCAGCCTCCTCCACAAACGGCCGCTTCTCCCCTTCATTCAGCAGCCTGAAAAAGTAAGTAAGAAAGTTAAGTAAACCTTTTAGACAGTTTTCCACTTCTTAGTATTTCTTTTATTTTTGCTGTTTAAATTAAACCCTCTACTGTATGAAGTAGCAGAGTTGCTGTTGTTATTATTATTATTATTATTATTATTAATAGTAGTAGTAGTAGTAGTAGTATTAGTGTTATTATTACATAATGTTGCTGCTGCTTTATTTTATTGCCTTTTAATAATAAATTATATAATCATTTCGCTATTGAAAACTTTGCCTATGAGTGTATAGGCTTTGTTTATTTATGGGGTGATCACTGACATATAAATAACAGGTTAATACTACTACTACTACTACTACTAATAATAATAATAATAATAAACATTTCTTATACTCTATTTAACATGACATATTAAAACAATTAAGAATGAACTCATTGAGTATTAAACACTATTAAGTTGTTACTTCAGATTTATTCACGTGCAACGAAAAGGTGCATAAAACAAAGATGCAATGCATAATAAAGCTCACCGCCAGAGTTTGCCCAGGGTTTTGCTGAGTTCTGCGTTATGAAGGTGTGGGTACTGATCAGCCAGCTTTCTGCGCGCCGCCTGCGCCCACACCATAAACGCGTTCATGGGCCTCTTCACGTGCGGCTTGTTCTTCCCCGAGCCGTTCACGCGCACCGGCATGGGCACGAGCGTCCAGTCGTAGCCTTTGAGCACCTGTGACACGGCGTCGCGGATGCACACAGGGAACTTGCTTTCATCCTCTTCGTCCTTCTTGAGCCGATTCTCGGACGGCGGCCGCGTGTTCTCGGTGTCGGAGCCCGAACCGGACGGACACGGGGAGGCTACAGAGTCTTCCGACATGCTCGGACTCGGCGCGTCGGAGAGACATTTGTCCTGCTCGTCGGTCATCTTCACGTACGACTCGAGGAGATTCATACGAGTGAGGAAAAAAATGTAAATAGAACAAGAAAAGTTTTTCGGACTAAAAAAAAAAATCCTGCACAGAGCGTGCAAAAAAAAAAAAAAAAAGTGGTTGGGTAAACTTGCTGTCAAAGTTGATCACAAGTCCATCAGAGCGCGATCAGGTCCGAGCGCTTCTGAAACTTTCTTAAGTCTTGGACCGGTGATTACTGAAGAATCCCGCTCCTTTAGTCTGAGCTCAGGGGTTGGAGTGGTGGAGATGTAATGAATACACTCTCTCATGCTGCTCGCGATTTTATAGAGTCGCATTGAAGAGGCGGAGACGGAACATGATCCCCCGCCCCCCCACCCCCTTCCCATCTCACTGTGTGTGTGTGTGTGTGTGTGTGTGTGTGTGTGTGTGTGTGTGTGTGTGTGTGTGTGCTCGTGCGCACGGATTGAAACAGTAAAACGAAATCTTAAAAACTTAAAATACATCACTGAAGTTGAACAATTTTGTGAACGGATTGCGACATAGATTATTAATAATCTCTACATGTGCTATATGGCTACCATTTAATTTATATTATGGATACACTAAGAGCTAGATTATGTGTAAATCTATAACTATAGGCTACACATCAAGAAAAGTTCACTTTAATCTTAGACAGGTGCTGTCAGGGGTAAACCAAATTTATTTGCACTGAGGTTGTGTATTTGTTTCATATGCATAATAGTGTACATTGTTTATATAACCTACCATTCACATTAAATTAACAAACCACTAGTTGCTCTTTAAGGTTAAAAAAGTATTCTTTATTTTTATGCCTTTGCACATCTACATCTAACTCAAGGCTACACACGAGCAGTCATATTTGGTTCACCTAACTGGCTGTTTTACAGTTTCATCATCATCATGAATAAAGTTCAATGAAGTTGCTTGTTTGTTTCATACGTATACATTTTAAAATAACAACTCAGTGGCTAAAGGGAAAAAATATATATATACACTGATAAGTGTTCCTAATAAACTGCCTGCTCAGGGTATCATTGTGTATGAAGTTCCATGTTGCTGAAGGCTGCTGAAACACTTTTAGTATCACCAACAGGGGGAGACATGAGTTTAAAAACTCCTACTCCTCTGGACAAGGCCAACATCCCTCTGAAACTTCAGTGTGGAGCTTCCACAACTCCCTAAACACAAGCAAACACCACTCTGAGTTTGGCATCAGTAGACCACGTGTAAATTGGAGAAAATTTACCATATTGGTCTACTATTTTTATTATTATTACTCATTTATACAGACCTTAGTTTTGTGGTCTTTACACAAGTCTTTTTCCCCCCAATCAAAAAGATCACAAACAGACACAGCAAATGAGAGATTTCAATTATAACTGACAATCGTAGTCATCGTAAGTATAATTTGATTTGTTTGAAGACATTAAAACAAATTTAAAACAGGGATTCACAAATGCTCTGGAGCCAGGGATTACTTTAACTGTAAAATGAGATTCCCACGGACCCCCTCAGTACAACTTTAGTTCATAAACATTATTAACGTGTACAATAATATTTTTTCTATTCATTAGAACCATCCTCAAACTTTGCACTCTGACAGAACACATTACGTCCAGGTTGACAATAATTATAGCCTACTTATTTTTGTGTTATTAATGTTTTGGATTAAACCTGTTCAAATCAATTCACCAGTCAAAATGTTAATCATTATAAGCAGCCAATAATAAATATAGGCTAACAATTTTGATAATGGTGTGTTTTAATTTCCACCACCGTATATATATATATATATTTTTTAAGTTTAAAAAAAAAAAATCCTGGACCCTTGGCTGTACTTCACAGACAACTGGTGATCCTCAGACCCTAGTTTCAGAACTATTGATTTAAACAACACAGACTGAGAAGTAAAACTCATCTCTTCAAAGTCTCAATCCTTGTAACTAAGGTGAGTGAGTGAGTGAGTGAGTGAGTAAGGGAGTGAGTGAGTTGCAGTATGTGGCTTCTTCCTGCCCTAATGTTTTAATGAGACAAGTCTGATTAGCCTGTCAGCTGTACCAGCGATTACTACGTTCAGCCACTCCAGCAGAGCGTGGCCGGTCAACCCCCCGCTGCTGTGCTACAGAATGACCATTACAGCCTGGGGCTGTTCTCAAAGAGAGACACTCACAGACTCCTTCACTAAGCACAAAGCCAACATTTAGCAGTGTACATTTCATCTTTATATTGTCCTATTGCTATTACGTTGAGTACGTTTGAATTTCATAATTGTAGGCTTGAAGAGATCTTCTAGAGGCAAAGCCATCAGCCTGTGGAAAATATTTTTATGATGGTGAGTCAAAAGAAAAAACTTAAATGTGCAACATAAATTACAACTGAATCAATTAATTTCTTTCTAAAGGAATCCAGACCCTCATTTAGCACTGGAACATTCAAACAAAATGGAGATTATGTAGAAAAATGATACACTTTTTTGACCTATGCGCAATAATCAATAAAAATTTTAAAATCTAAATGTAATAAGGTTTCATTTGACTCACCCTCACAGATGTATCATTTAAGAGATGTTTCAGTGGCCTTTGTATTTCAATTATGACTTTGTGATCATAAAATCATGTTTGATGTTCGTGGTAAAAGCACAGGAATTACATAAGCAGTGGAGTTTTTTCTTTTCTTTATCACAGAAGGTGACTGTATTGATATAGCATTTAACTATTTATGCTTCAGTAGAACATTAAACATTAACACTTAACTTACAAAAGCTTATGCTAATGTTAAAGTGTAAATATTATTTTATTTATTATTTTTATTTCATTATAAATAGTGTCCTGTGCTTATCCCATGACTCCTATGTGCTAAATATACTAAATATTATTTCTACACACACACTGCAAAAAAAAAAAAAATGACAGCAGGTGGAAATATCTTGAATATTTAAGTTTTTGTACTATTGTAAGATTATAATAAACTAAATATAAGATTATTAAAGATTATTTCTAGACGTTCGTTTTACTAATTTCAAGCTTGAAATAGTCATGTTCTATTGGCAGATAATTTGGCTAATTTTATTATTTATATTGCATTTTTATAGAGAGGAGCAAATTTATCTGGCAATAGAACAAGAAGATAAGAAATTAGAAAGCTTGAAATTAGTTTAAAAAAAAAAAAAGAGTCTAAAAATATGTTTAAAAATCTTTGGTTTATTGTAATCTGGTAATAGGAAATACTAGATAAATCTGACTACATTCAAGATATTTTCACTTGCTAAGATGCATTTTTTTTTGCAGTACACTTAGTACTATTTGCCTTTACTTTTCTCCATTTGTACACTGTAATAATTTATAATCTCATTATTCTGTGTCACCAAGAAGTTTTCTTCTTCATTTCATCTCAGGGAGTTTTTTCCTTGCTCATTAGGGATCCAAACATACATCCGGTTGTGTGACAATATCTATTGTTAAAAGCACTATACAAATAAAAGACTTTATATTTGCTTAAAGTACTTTAAAATAAAGTCTTAAAAGAATTTAATTGAATACTGGCTCCCTCCGTCTTTTTTCTTCTGTTAAATAGTTAGTAGAAAATTATTTATACTATGCATTGCATTACACACTGGAACCTTCAGTTGCATATCTGTCCTGTTGGAACTGGAACTAATGGATAAACTAAAAAACACTCAGGACTTCACTTGAGCAGCAACGGAAACTGACACTGGGCTAAAAGCCGTGTGGGTGGGCCATGTGACGACACTGGCTCAACCACACATACGTACAAACACACATTACGGGTCCCCCTGGTCAGCCCTGGACTACACGGCAAGCGTTTGCACTCGCCAGGCCTTGGGAAACTTCTCAGCTCCACCTCGAGCCCCAGCGTCAAAAACGGGACCCAAACAGTGGGAGTCAACTGCTAAATCATGTCTTCTGTCTGCTCTACTTGTTCAGACTGAATACGTCCGAAGAAATTTAACAGATTTATTTATTTTTTTTAATATTAAGATAAAAAAAATCCTTTTGGCTACTGAGGATAAGATTAGGTTTCGATGTAGGAATTGCATTATATTGTGAATCTACATTAATGTGAATCTACATTAACACACAAGTTCACGTAAATAACTACAAAAAATACAAGACTGTGTTTGTAAATATTTGTGCTTGTCAAGTACTATTGATTGTAGCCCACAATTAGTAGCTTCAGATCTTTTTCACCTATGTTGTTTGTGTATAGGTATAAGTGACGTCTCCAAACAACGTGAGCACAAAGAACAAATACTGTTGTTCTGAACTGATGCATGCAATTTCCCTTTCAGTGTGATTCTGCATTGTCCTAACAAGCCTAAAGAGCACACTGACAAGAGGATAACTATTTTGTATGACTGTATAAGTTTGAATTTGCCTATTTGAATCTCATCTATCATTTAGGAAGAGATTTTTCAGAATGAGAGACAGACATACAGAAAGAAAGAAAAAAAAGCCCCTGATCTCAGTGGGAAGTTACAGACACGTGGCAAATTAAAGGAATAACTGGTGTCTTTGTTATGCTGTGGAGATATTTTACTCGCATGGTTTGGATCCACTTATCTCCTTGGAGAAAAGAGTCACTGTGAATCAATACAAAATTATTCTGATTGTTCACGTTTATCCTATGCTGAAACATTTCTATCCTGATGGGAGTGGTCCCTTCCTGGATGACTTTGCCCCCATCAAGCTTCATTGAATGGCTTGATGAATGTGAAAATGATGTAATTCACATGCTACAGCCTTCATAGTCATCAGATCTCAACCAGTTAAACACCTATAGGAGATTGAGGACTAACATGTCTCCAACACTATAATCAAAACACCAACTGAGGGATTTTTTTTATTTTTTATTTTTTTGAAGAATGGTGTTCATCCCTCCAGTACAGTTCCAGTCAATTGTGGAATCTGTGCCAAGGAGCATGGAAGCTGTTCTGGCAACTCATGATTATCCCACACTTTATTCTGTTTTGTTTTTTCTCTTTTCATTTTCCAGTCTTCTTGAGTTGAGAATTTTAGAATAATGTCCTAGGTTAAGACACATCTACAGCACTGTAGATAGATTTATGAAGTTTATGACTAGAATAATAGCATAATGAATTCCATCAAGTACCAAGATGTTGTTTTTTTTCCCCAAAACTTTTTTTCCTTTGTTATACTATAGATAGATTTTTCAAAATGACCCAAACATACATCCAAATCCACACAGACTGGAACAAAAAAGTTGATTTATTTATTTATTTGTTTGTTTGTTTGTTTGTTTGTTTGTTTATTTTAAATAAGGCTTTTTCAGTTTTCTGATTTGAAAACCCTTGTTAAACACTACAGAAAGAGGCTCAGTGCTGTTATTCTCTTGCATTAAATGCAAGGTGCCAATAATCTAGTTTTGGAAAGAATATTTTGTGTTAACGTAAAATTATACAATGTCCCCATGCTTCAATTCAAAATATCACTCATTGAATATTGTATTCATTTTATATATCAACTTTTTGTCTATTTTCACAAATGGTGCCAGTAATTATGATTAAAACAATCACACAATTAAGAACTAGAATTCCTCATAAAAAGAAAAAGAAATAGCAAAAGTACAAGTTAAAAAGCTTACAGAGCAGAGAGGTAAAAAAAAAAAAAAAAAAAAAAAAAAGGTGGTCTTGGATTTGTGAAAAATGACTTTACACCCATCTGCCACTTTCTCTGAAAAGTACACAGCATTCTGTACTAACAACCCTTCCCCATAAATGACACTCAGGTCAGAGGTCACCCTGTGGGTTTTGGTCCCACCTTGCTACCATGGCTCTTTCCTCAATCCAACTTTTGGAAGACCTCAGGCCTGACTGATGACTATTCTGGACTTTTGCCTGGCCAGATCAGAGCTACAGGGCACGGGCAATTGTTGACACATCGCATTTTGGAGAAGGTGACATTTAAACAAGACTTATCATGCCCTCAACACCTTGGAAAGGCCAAGCTCATACAGCCGCCTTCCACCTTCTCACACATCTCTGCTACTCCCTGGCAGAATCTCACCGGCTGTGGTTTACAAAAAATCTTCTGCCTTAAGTGACACTCACTTACCAATTCTGGCAGCAGAGGTTCTGGAATGGAATAATACTGGAATAATTTGAGACAGATATGTTTCAGTCCACTTTGAATTAGAATGTTCTGATTTATTTATTCAGCCTATTCATTTTTCTATAACTAATCTAACAAGAGATAGTAGACATTGTGTTGCGGGAATCTTTCATTCTATATCACAGAGGAGACGGGTGGACAGATCACCAGCCTGGGTGGCCAGGACAATGAGTAGTTGCACCACAGATAATTAGGTTCATTTGTCTTCTGATATCACCATTATCAGTATTTTCTCCCATCCAACCAGAGGGCTGAGCCTTCCCTCTCTTTCAAAGAAAAAAAATACATAAATACATAAAAAATAAAGCTTTATTTTTGCCAGCCACATCATCTTATTTGCTGTTAATAAGTTTTTCTGTTTACCATGCTTGTTTCTGAATCCCACCATCTGCCAACTATGTTACACACATCAGCCAAGGATGTATTGTGGCCATTAGTAGGAACCATATTTAACAGCTGAATTAGCTTGTATGGATGACAGAACAACTTTTTTAATGAATTAACAACACACAGGCATGTGGAAACTGTGCTTAGCAAAATACAGGACAAGCACAATACTATCATGAAGCTCCCCTAATAGCATGTTGAGTCAAAATAACAACAGACTTGAGTAGCATATTTTACGCGTGTTGCAAGGACACCACAACTCATATTCAAAATTTTAGACAAAGACTTGCTGCCATTTTGTTGAGAGCATCTATAACATACTACATCAGATACATTATCAGGATAAAATAAGCACTATGGATTCTTTCATGGTGCTACACAGAGCTCTTCACAGGAATTCAAGAAATTACCCATTTTCATTAGTCTGTTTTAATGTAATTAAATGCCTACATAGCTTGTCATGTCTGGTGTTACATTACTCTAACTACAGCTTCTTAGTCTATTTAATTAGGTTTCTAGGCACCCAAAACTTGAGACTGGACAAGCATATTGGAACTTTCACTAGCTTTGGACTAGCTAATACATTTATAATTTGTCCACCCCTGTATTAGCCATCCCTGTATTTAAAAAAATAAAAAATCCTGTAAATTGAATTACAATAATAGTCAGGAGTCAGGAACAAGTCAACTGTCAAAAACAAGAAAAAAATACTTTGCATTCAACTTTGTGAGCAACTTTACAGTTGCACTACAGTTTCTACAAACTGATGCACGCTGGCCACCTATTAGATTTGCAGGGAAGTGTGTGGACTGCTGCTTGCTGATATGATCTCATCCTTTGTTCACTGGACAATTTTTGAATGTGTGGTAGGGATGATGTGGTTAGCATCCAAATCCATGGCAGCTGGATGTTTCTAACTTTGGTATGGTACAAATCTTTTGGCCTGCTGTGTCTGTCTGGACACTGGTACTACTGCACAATGATGCAAACGCATTAAATTTAATCACTTATAATGCCTTGACCTTGGTTTAGTGGATTTATTTTCCACCACTTGGATGATGGTGGACCACAGCTGCATCAAGTGAATCTTTTCTGTTCTTGTAATCTCTCATCTTTTTATTTCTGAAAGTCTGTTTGCTCTATTCCTTACAGTAATGTGTTCCAGAAAAAGGATGCAGCCAGTGCCCAGTTGTGCCAGCTTGGGACAGGGAGAAGGATATCGCAGGGGGCTGGGCATGAGCACAGACAATTCACTTGAGAACACACAATATGCTGTACCCTCTCAAGAGTTTGCTTTTTTGATGGCTTCAATCTAATCCAGGACTAGTCATTGTCTTCAATCCAACAACATTAATTTATCCCACCTAGGGGCAGTTTAGAATCACCAATATACCTACATGTGTGTTTTTGGGAGGTGGGAGGAAACCAGAGAACCCAGAGGAAACCAACAGAGACACAGACAGAACATGCAAATCACCACACAGGCAGTAACCTGAGCTCAGGATCGAACTGGGGGCCATGAGCGCAGAGGCAGCAATGCTACTCACTGCACCACCATGCTGGTTGATTCAGTAAGAGATCATGTTAATGTGTTTCCTTGTGCATGCTTAGTTAATGTTGGGACAAAGAATGGATTTATTTATTTATTTATTCATTTTCTCAGCCTTCCAGTCAAGTACTCGTGTTTTGGGCCAAACCCAATAACATGGAACTCTCACGTACGCAATATATACATTTTAGATACTGTAAGTACTGTAAGAAATATTATAATGAAGCAGATCAATAATATAACAAAGTGTAGTTCCAGGTTCTGTTGGTGTATATGTTTGGGGTAAGAATGTTCTTCAACTTTGATTCTTTATTTGATTTATGTGATTCCTTATTTCTCATAGCTGCCATTTCAGCCATTCAGTCATTTTACTAAATGTGTTTCCCTGTTCATGGAAGGTGGCTTAACATTGAGGAAACTGAGAGCAACATTTCAGTTCAGTGGACAGCTCTATGATTCCAGAAATTATGCTTTTTAATCAAGGAAACAAATAAATAAAGGCTACAGAGATAGCACATGCAAAAAACTGTATTACCCTGCTAATAACACACAATGCTTTTTCCTGTTGAAAACAGAAGACCTTTTTTTTCTGTCATTCACTTCCTTAAAATATTCCCATATAACACCAACTGTCTTATTTACCTTCAGGTTACTGATTTATTAACTTCATTCTGAGCAGGTCAGTACTGTATGTTATTGAACATGCAGTTCATTTGTTTAACTATCAAATGGTGATGCAAAGGGAGAGGCAAGCTTTGATCGAGACAAGTGTTATAATGTTACAAACAATGTTATGTTTGATTGTTTCAGTATTTCTACCTTTCTCTCCCATCATCCCATCCACAGGACACACTCTTAAATGCATAGCAGCATCTATGGCTACAGGTAGCGGATGAAAAACTCATTTCTTTTTGTACAGACCCCATAATGGCGGAGAAGAGATCTCAATGAAGGAGTGATGACATCTAATGACTACCTTGGAGGTATCACCTTAACCCATCGGTAAGTAGTCAGATGAGAAGCAGATCTCTGTTTGTCCCGGACCACAGCTATCTCTGAGATCTCTCCTTTCCAGATTATCTGCCCCCAAAAAAGAGCAGTTCTTAGATTAAGCCCATGTTTCAAAAGAAAGTAAATCCTCTGAGGTCAAACGAGACCCTTAGGTCATTTAAGAGCAAGGCTGGAGACTATACCTTTTCTTAAATATTCAAGGGGATTTTAGCATTAGGACATGGTAATGGGATTATTTCAGTTCAGGGATATTTCCAGTTTTGGGGAAGGGCATGGGACCTCATGAACAATAGACCAATTGAGAAGACTTTGACAAGAGCACCAAGTTTATCATTTGATAAAATCCCATTTCAGGTAAATAGAGACAAATGAACATAAAAACCAGTTGCACTTATTTACAGCAGATTTTGTAGCTCGAGTTGAGTGTTTGGGTAAATAGAGCTCCCTTTAATTTGTTTGTTGGTGCTGTCTGTTATGTTTGTTCCTTGTCCTTTCAAAGCATGTGTACAGTATGTTCAAAGCATTGCTAACTTCTGCAAAACAGCTGTGACAGCTTAATATTAGTTTTTCATTTTTGTAGCACCAGGCACAGGAAAAGCTTCGATTGAAATCAGGCAGGTCCGAGAGTTTTGTATGAAATGAAGAGAACCCAGCGTGAGAGCACCTGTCTTGCTTTTCTGTTGAAGAACACCTCTTCTTCTAGCTCATCCATCATCACTCATGAGTGTGTTGGAGTATAAGTCAAAATTGTTCTACACCTTAGAGACGTGGCATTGAAACCAACGTCGTCAGTTTATTTTTTCTGTTTCTTCCACTATTGTTCATAGATATGGTGCATGATGGGCCATGACTGGATTCCACTCACAAAGGGGAGGATGAAGGTAATTGGGTTAAACCAGCAGTGATGACTCTGCAGCCTCTGTGACTCCAAGCTTCTGCATTCTAATGTTACGTGGGGAGGAAATTGTCGTCCCAGATTTCCTGAGACTCAATACGTGAAATTTTGGTGTAGAGGGAATGGAATGGAATTTATTCAAGTTTTGTTAGCTTTGCCAGAAATTCAGCTAATGTCATAGGTGGGGGAGGGGTGGGGGGGCCTTGTGTATGGGGCGGATGAGCTTTCTCTTGACTTGGCCTGCTGCCCGGGTTTCTCTCAAGGTTAACGTGAAGCAGACAGATCAGATTTGACTGAGTTGTGACTGAATGTCAGAGCAAAGAAGAAAAGGTGTAATTCAGTCTTGTCACAGTCCTTCCTCTATGCAGCTTTGACATTAGGTAATTACACGATGACATCCAAAGGCAACTGGGGGTAAAAAATTTTAGCTTCCAGATTAACTGTCTGGTTTTGCACTGTTGGAGCAGACTTTGCTCAGTGACTCAGACATGTGTCTAGAGTTGGCTGGAGGTGTGTGTGTGTATGTGTGTGTGTGTGTGTGTGGGTGGGTGTGTGTTTGTATATTGCCAGTTTGAGTATGTGTCCCATTTTCTCAGGTCTTGGTCTGCACTGTGAGTCACTTAATTTACCAGGAAGTTGTGTGATCTCTTTGATCAGGCCGCAACAGTTGGACAGCTGTAATTAAAACTCTAGAGTTACTCTCCGTATCTTCTCAGGTGCTTTCTCGTGATCTTCTTCTTCTTGCTCCATTGAACACAACTCCATGCAAGCCCGGTGGTCCATAATACGGCTTCTGTGTTACATAGGCATTAATGTTCTTGAAGAGTAATTCTGCTGGGCATAAAGCTTTATTTAAAAAAAAAAAAAAAAATGTTCTACCTCTAGCAAACATTTTCAATGGTCCAGTTTGACCCATACAAAAAAGTTGAAAGAATCTAGCCTAGTGATTGAGTGAAGATGAATCATATACTATTATGTTATCAAAACTAAAACCCTGACTTGGTCATTGTTTTTGCAAGTGGCTTTAATTAGCTTAATTTGCACCAGCATGTTTCTTAAGATGCACTTTCTAAATCGGTGATGATTCTAAGGAAGCATTGCTAAGAACAACATTCAGAGAGTTTTGGCAATAGCCTCGGTCAGTGTCCCTGGGGTCTACATTTGAGCCTCACTCTGAATGGGAAGGAAGAGGAATTTCTCACTAACAGGGCTCATACAGAAATAGAGCAGTGAGGACAGGAGGACTGAAAGGCATTTGAATGAGTGTGACCCCTTTAGCCTTGAGGCCCTTGAGAGGAACGGTTTAATGTGAAATGGAAAAGAAATATCAACAGTGGCAATGAGAGGCAGGCCAGTGCACTCAGGGTGGTACTGATGATGATGATGATTATGATCATGATGGTGGTGGTGATGATGATGATGACGATGATGATGGTAATGGCCATTGAGGTTCTTCCTGTGGGCCTGCAGCTCACACAGTTGGAACCTACTGCCATTTATTTAACATGATCTGTTGATAAAATTTATATGTTAAAGCAGCTGTTTTAGTTTTAGTTTTACTTGATACACTGTCATGGTGGTTGGATTTATCAATATAAAAAATAAAAAATAAATTTAAACATGTATGTTTTAACCCTTGGGCGCTTGACTCTTATTAACTTAATTAATTCCTGGGTTTAATCCTTCTGGAATTTTAATAAAGTGGAAAAGAACTGGGACAAAATTAATGCATAATATTATGTAATATTGCATGTTTTTTTTAAACACCAAGACACAACTCATGGTATACAGTACTGTGCAAAAGTTTTAGGCACATGCAAAGAAATGCTGTAGAGCAAAGATGCCTTCAAAATAATGAAATGAAATCTTTCTATATATTTTTTTTTAAATACCATAAAGAGCAGTAAACAGTAGTAAATGAAACAAAATTTGAAACAAAAATTAAAATAAAAATAATAGTCTCCGGTACAATTAGTGCAGTTTTATAAGGAAATGAGCTGGTAAGTTTTACTGAGCATCTTGCAGAACCAGACACAGTTCTTCTGGAGACTTTGACCTTCGCACTTGCTTCTTATTTTTACAGCAAAACCCAGCAGCCTTCATTGTGTTTACTGTCTGAAAAGTATCTCTTATGTAATATGCTGCTTTCTTTAAAGACATACAAACATTTTTCTGTAACATTTAATTTTGTGCTAGAAAACTAATGTTTGGGAGTCTAAAATGTTTTTGTACTGACTTGATAATGTAGAAATGATAAAATAAAAAAATCTATAACAAAGTTTGTACTAAAACAAATAGGGTGCCTAAATCTTTTGCACAGTACTATAAATGTTATTTACTCCTTCTCTTGTCTCACTGCAAGTGATGTTGCAGCTAAAATTGCTAATATTTTGATCTTATCTTAGAAAATCCACTGTGACATGACAGGATATGAGATGCATGTGGATAAAGTCCTGGGAAGTTTAGCTTAAGTAACTTTCTGACTTCACAAGTTATGTGTGGTATATTAAGTTTTGTAAGGTACTGAAGAGGTACTGAAAACATAAAAAGAAAAACTACAGGAAACAAAATGAGTTTACATGTTGAATCAACAAGTCTAAATATATATTTGTATATAATATACTGATTTTTGTGTACAGTTTTGTTAAGCCGTTGTTTATAAAACTAGTTACTAGTTCTCTTTTTCTGCTGTACACTGTGCGTGTGTCGCTTTCTTTATTTTTAAACCCATCACAGGAGATTTAAAGGAACTTCCTAGAAGCCGCCAGCTGAAATTTATCATGAAAGAAAATTGCCTTAATTTCCCAAGTGCCCTAGCACGTGCATGCGTGGACACACACACACACACTCTCTCTCTCACTCTCTCACTCTTTCCCAATCCATGCATACATTTCATATAGTCACGAAAGAAAACAGGTAACTCTATATTACCCCCAAAATTAACAAATTATTACAATGAATTAATATTTTTTTTCTGTCATTCAATAAGCTCTGATTATTTTTACTTAATTTTTTGGGGCTCACTCTAAGCATTTCAGGACCCCAAGTTTGACACAACATGATTAGAGGTCTGACTGTATAGTGGTACAAAGATTCAGTTGTCTGCAGGTAACTGTGTGTGATGTTGGGTATGAGTGATAGATGATTTATTATTATTATTATTATTATTATTATTATTATTATTATTATTATTATACAAAAGCTATAGAGACTTTGACATAACTATTATTATTATTATTATTATTATTATTATTATTATTACAGTGTTGTATTGAGCCCTGTTTTTTGTTGTTGTTTTGTTTTTCAGCATTGTGGTTGGGCTTGATTAAGGTTACACTACTAACTGGCAGGGTTTGTCCAAGATGCCAGGATTTCAGTCACTCAGAAGGAGCCACTGAATTGCTACAACCATTTTGTGGCTTGCCTCTGACACCCTGTACCCCTCTTTATTTCATCTCGGTTTATCAAGCAGTCATAACATCATGTGAATCTGTTGATCTGGACAGGGATCCAGTTGTGATATAACACACTTGTCCACAAAGATATACTATATATGTACAACAGGAAGTGATATACAATCTCAGTTTACATGCCATATAAGCTGTGATCTCCTTTTTTTATAGTGCATAATCAACATATGAGTTATGAACACCACTGAAGTATATGTCTCATTCTCTGAGTTACGTAGTATTTATCTGAGGTTTTCTAGAAAGTAGTTTAGATACGAAGTAGCCAAGCACACTGACCCTTAATCTAAAGCTTCCTGTTACAGATGCCCTGACAGGCATTTCTCTCAACACCTTTCCCAGCACCCTCCAGTCACTGAATTTAATTAGAGCCAATGAGGTCTTCTTTTGAGTCCCCGCTGACCCAATGTGAGTCTACATGCCCTGAGCCAATTACTGCGCCAAACTCACACACAAATCACTAGTCTCAATATGAAGAAGTGCAACTGGCTAACCATGAGCACTCTGGAAGGAAATGTTCGTCCAAGCAGTGCTTTTGTGGCTAATTACTAATAGCTAGTATTGCTAGCTCGTAGCTCATTATTAGTGATATTATCACTCTTATTTTAAGTGTTTCTTTTAGAATCAATATTCAATTCATATTTACCATGCAAAACTGCACAGACCTTGGACATGTGGTTCCCATAAACCAAAGCAACTGATCAGCCTTTCATAGTTGTCTCCCCAACTATTTCCAGTCCGTTTTGACCTGTGTGGAATTGACTATGAAGAGTACAACAATTTTAAATGAATACCACGTGGCAGTAATGACCGCTCAGCTCATAGGGTATTTGATGACATTGTTGTTTTGATGAAGAGTTATTGATGTGTCGGTGCTGTGGGGTCAGACTGGACCAGGGTTGGCAGACAACAGCAAGTGCTGACAGGAAACAAGGAAATACAAATGTAGAGGTACTGCTAATTTCCTCAGAAGTACTTGCAGTGCTCTCTCTCTCTCTCTCTCTCTCTCTCTCTCTCTCTCTCTCTCTCTCTCTCTCTCTCTCTCTCTCTCTCTCTCTCTCTCTGGAAAGGGAAAGCATCGAGCCAGGCTGGACTGTACACCAACTGTGCACTTTTGGTGGCAATATACAGTAACTATTGTATAAACTTTTCTATGTGGCACACTGGCATCCCCATCTCACAGCTCCAGGCTCCTCAGTTCCTGTCTGTGTGGAGTTTTTCCTGTGTCTATGTGGGTTTCCTCCAGGTTATCTGGTTTCCTCCTACCTCCCAAAAACTTTTCACTAGGTTGATTGGCTATGTTAAATTGCCCCTAGGTGTGAATGTTTGTATGCATGGTGCCCTGTGATGGACTGGCATCTCATCCATGGTCGTGCCTCACACCCTGTGTTCCTCGGATAGACTACAGATCTACCACTATCCTGACCAGCACTGGTGAAGCACTGAAAATGAATGAATGACTAAACGTTTCTTACAGCATCTTATCCATTTGAGTCCTATAAAAAGAAGTAAGATGCTGTTGTTGCTGCGGTTATGCTCTTTTACATTTCACTTCCCCACCCACTCTACCCTTTGCTTACCCACCAATCTGTGACTGTGATTGTGTGTGTGTATGTGTGTGTGTGTGTGTGTCTTCATGTATAGATCAAGATGTGTGTGTAGACTAAGATGAAGAACAGAGCCCATGGCTCTTGATTTCCAAATCTAATTTGTGACACATTGTTCTCTATCTCCACCCATTCTCCCACCCCCAACCCCAACCCCACCCAATCGGAATCATTTACAGCCAACAGAAAGCAGGCCCCTGTAGCCAATTTCCTCCCCCCTTCCTCTCCGGAGCAGGCACTTCATGTCAATTTGTTAAGATGCCTTATTAAATGCGCCAGACCAAGTGGACATACTTTGCATGTTGCCGTGCCAGTAAACAGGGTCAAAGTTGAAGTGTGGACTGTTCCTGATTAGAATGGCTTGCTAGCTGATATTTTGCTGATGTAAGACACCAATTCCCTCTGGGACAATGCAGACAGCAGGCCATCAGTACCTTGTTATGCAGTGCTACAATAGATTTGTCCTTAATTGTAGGTTACAGGATACTTTGAAACTGAACTTAAGTGGCACAATTTACCTTGGTGAGTTTTAAAAGAAGCAGGTGTGTGCGTGTGTTTATTTGTTCAAAACAAAAAGTGATCTTACTTGAATATAAGAAGTCAGATTCTTTGAAAATGTAAAACCATGATGTTGCATTTGCTACTATGAGTTTCGTATTTCCAGCTTTGGTTTAACATCATTACCCATACCTCTCAGCTGCCCTCATGTTAATAATGACCCTCTGCCCCCAGTATACATATGGTATTGGCTTAGGTAATGGCTGTGAAAATCTGCTTATCTCTTTTTTTTTTTTAATGGAAGACGTTTGTTATTATTTACAGAAATGATGTGATGATGATGCGTAACATGCAAATGGGTCAGTATAATTTTTTATGAGACAACAACAATTAATTTAATTCAATTCAATTTACCTTTATTCGGATTGTGTTTTTTTTAAACAATATATATTGTCACACAGCAGCTCTGGAAGGAATCTGGAAGAAGATTTAGATTTAGATGAGGAAACCAGACATGTTACTGGCAAGGGAAAACTCTGGGATAACATCAGGAAGAAACCTTGAGTTGGACTAGACTGAAAAGTTCTTCTTCTGGGTTACACAGGAGAGTGGGATTATAAATCATTATAGTATACATTCATATAGAGGTTACCATTTTAATATATTATACTGTATAACAGTCATTTAAAACTTAAGCAAACACTGTACAAACAGAATATTCACATATATTTCAATTTTAGACACGGTCTGATCAAAAATTATTTTTTGATGTACATACTGTACATTCAATCTTCTAGGAATACATAGTATCCATAGTGATGGTAACAATCAACTGTTAGTACTCTCTGACATTTGGATGATTTTCATTATTGTAAATATGTCAACTTGACATATTTGTTTTCCTGTTTTTGTATTGTTGTGCACCTTTGTAACATTCATGCTGACAGATGTGAAAATGCCCAGAGCATCTTCATGTGAATCCGGAGCTGGCTGTGCATGGTTGTGCCCACCTCTCATAAAGTTTCCTGTAAAATGCTGAAAGGGATACTTATTAGGGCTTTATGTGTTAGTGAACTTTATTTTATAGGATTTTAACTCCTGCCTCATGGGGGCCATTAGTTGCTGGGATATTCGTAGCACAGCCCGTTTTTCATTTACCATGGTCCCTTATTGCCTGTTCCTCAACTGTCTCTCTCTCTTTCTCTCAGCCTCTCTGTCTCTCATTGTTAGTGAAATGGTCTCTGTAGGGCACCCTTGCACCCCATCAATCATCATCGCCTTCACTTGCCTTTTCACAAAAGCCCAATTTTCATGTGTCATACGCACTCAGCTTCCCACAATTATATGCCTGCTTGCCCTCTATATAGCAACAATATGGCAACAAAATTGCAGGAATAAAATTGAATAGTGAGGGTCTCCTCCTCCTTCTCCTTCTCCTTCTCCTTATTATTATTATTATTATTATTATTATTATTATTATTATTATTATTATTATTATCTTCTTCTTCTTCTTCCAATACCAGTCCAGGCTCTGCAGAGAGTCTGGTTTTAACAGTTTATAGCACCAACTAGTCCACACTAGTTTTGTTTTGTCCTTTTTATTTATTTATTTATTTTTTAAAAAAAAAAAAAAACTTCTGCATAATTTAAACTTTGTCTAAGCTAGTTTTGAAAATTGCACCATGTTAAATTTTATTGTTGCATATGTTGTTGCATGTATTTACATGGGGAAATAAATTCGCATTCAGTCGGCATTCAAATAATTAAAATGACCTGCTTTTCTTGAGTAAGGGTGTCTGAGATGAAGTTTTTTACTAACATCCAGACCATCACCTTTATAGTCAAGCACTTACCTTCATTCCCAGAAGAAAATGTGGACTGAAGAAGCAGATCATGTTTCTTTTTTTGCTGTGACAATACGATGTAACATACTGTAATTGTTAGTTCTCGTCCAAGTTCTCGTCCAAGGTCTCGTCCAAGCACTCGTCCAGGGCTGAAGGGAGGACCCGACACGCTCTGCTCTGGTTTCGGGACACTGGACATCACCAGCCTCAGGTCCTGGAGGGCAGAGGTTAGGATCCTGCCCAGAGGCCCAGGTCTGCCAGAGTGGATGGAACTTGCGGAACTTCGGGAACCGCGCCTTGAGGGGGGGGCTCTGTTAGGCTCTCTCTTTCTCCCGCTCTTGCTACGCTGCAAAAGGAAGTGTAGCCTATTTCCGCATTCCACGGAGTGCATTCCGCTTCCTGTCAGAAAGACTCTCGCTTTGTCTACCTTGGCCATGTGCATGTGTTATTGTGTTCATGTTATGTCTCTGTCCCCGCCTCCTTGTTTCCTCATTGGTTCTTAGTTTAATTTGTGATGTTCATTTCCAGGTGTCGCGGATCTAATCTTGTTAAGTGTTAATGAACTCTGCTACTTAAAACCCTGTTTATGTCCGCTTCAGCGCGATGTATTGGGTTAGCTTAGTTGAGCGTAGCTTTGTAATAGTTTAAATTCTGTAGCGCTTTGATCCGTAGTTTTTTGATCCTATGTCCGTAGCTCCGAGTTTGTGGTTCCCAGACCACTTCCTAGTTTCGAGTGATTTTCCCTGTCTTTTGGATTACTGCTTTTTTCTGTTTGTATTAATAAACTTTGCTGCATTATCTGACGTCTCCCCAGCACATGCATCCTGACTACTCTCCCCTGATTCTTCTGCCTGCACCGGCAATACATAACAGAATACACCGCATAAAACATGGATGCAGCGGGGAAACTCCGGAATAACCGCGCCCTAGCTTCTGTTCCCCCCTTGGACTCTATTTCATTTTGGGCCTGTGTTCCACCTCCTACTGCCTACGACGGCGTCTCGTGGCACCCAAGGTATTTTTTTTTACATGCTCAAGTATTTTTTGTTGGCTTAGAGGGTCCAAAACCCAGTCAGGAACTATGGGCGCAGTTCCTCCTCTCCCGTTTGGTCGGCTCAGCCTGCTGGTGGGCAGAGACCCACTTCGCCGGCGGATACAAGGAACTGGCAACAGTCCCAGAGTTTGTGGAGCTCCTATCACGGGCATACGGGAGCCCAGAAACTGAGTCTGACCTCAACTCCCTACTAAACTCGGTGCACCTGCCCGGGCACCAGGGCCAGTCGTTCCTGGATTACTATGAGGGGGAGCGGGCTAACAGGGCAGCCTGCACCTTTCAGCCCCGGACCCTAGAGCGCCACCTGGAGGTTAACGTGGCGACCTCCAGCCCCGAGCTCCAGCCGGAGGCCCAGCAGGAGGTCTCCACAGCGGAGCTGCCCCTGGAGGTTAACATGGCAACCTCCAGCCTCGAGCTTCAGCCGGAAACCCAGCAGGAGGTTTTCCCAGCGGAGCTGCTCTTGGAGGTTCACGAGGAGACCTCCACTCCTGTCCAGTCCCTGTCGGAGACCCAAGAGGGGTGCTCCGTTCCTGTCCAGTTCCCGTCGGAGACCCAAGAGGGGTGCTCTGTCCCTGTCCAGTTCCTGTCAGAGACCCAAGTGGGGTGCTCAGTTCCAGTCCAGTTCTTGTCGGAGACCCAAATGGGGTGCTCCACTCCAGTCCTGTTCCTGCCAGAGGTTCAAGAAGAAACCTCCTCTCCTGTCCTGCTTATACCTGAGGTCCACGAGGAGACATCCGCCCCAGCCATGTTCCTGCCAGAGGTTCAAGAAGAAACCTCCACTCCTCTCCTGCTCATTTCAGAGGTCCTTGGGATGACCTCTTCTCAAGCCCAGTCCAGGTCTGAGGTCCACGGGATGACCTCCTTTCCAAGTCTTAGTCCATGTCCCAGTCAATGTCCAGGTTCCGACCCTGTTCCTAGTCCAGTTCCTGATTTAGTTGCTAGCTATATTGGTTTAATTTCCAACCAATTTTTGATTTTGTTTATGGTTCTGGGTCTAACCTAATTCTCTGTCCTGTTTCCAAGTCTGTTTCCAAGTCTGTCTCTATGTCTGTCTTGAAGTCTATTTCCAAGTCTGTCTCGAGGTCTGTTTCCAAGTCTGTTTCCAAGTCTTTCTCAAAGTCTATTTCCAAGTCTATTTCCAAGTCTTTCTCAAGGTCTGTTTCCAAGTCTGTCTCGAAGTCTGTTTCCAAGTCTGTCTCGAAGTCTGTTTCCAAGTCTGTCTCGAAGTCTGTTTCCAAGTCTGTCTCGAAGTCTGTTTTCAAGTCTTTCTCGAAGTCTGTTTCCAAGTCTGTCTCTGATCCAGGTGCCAAAGCTGTCCCTGATCCAGGTGCCAAAGCTGTCCCTGATCCAGGTACCAAAGCTGACTCCGATCCAGGTGCTAAAGCTGACTCCGATCCAGGTGCTAAAGCTGACTCCGATCCTGGTTCCAGGCCAAGCATCAAGCTAAGCACCAAGTCAAGCTTCAAGGCAAGCTCCAAGTCAAGCACCAAGTCAAGCACCAGGTCAAGCACCACGTCAAGCACCAGGTCAAGCACCACTCCAAGTTCTCGTCCAAGTTCTCATCCAAGTTCTCGTCCAAGCTCTCGTCCAGGGCTGAAGGGAGGACCCGACATGCTCTGCTCTGGTTTCGGGACACTGCACATCACCAGCCTCAGGTCCTGGAGGGCAGAGGTTAGGATCCTGCCCAGAGGCCCAGGTCCGCCAGAGTGGATGGAACTTGCGGAACTTCGGGAACCGCGCCTTAAGGGGGGGGCTCTGTTAGGTTCTCTCTTTCTCCCGCTCTCACTATGCTGCAAAAGGAAGCGTAGCCTACTTCCACATTCCACGGAGTGCATTCCGCCTCCTGTCAGAAAGACTCTCGCTTTGTTTACCTTAGCCATGTGCATGTGTTATTGTGTTCACGTCATGTCTCTGTCCCCGCCTCCTTGTTTCCTCATTGGTTCTTAGTTTAATTTGTGATGTTCATTTCCAGGTGTCGCGGATCTAATCTTGTTAAGTGTTAATGAACTCTGCTACTTAAAGCCCTGTTTATGTCCGCTTCAGCACAGTGTATTGGGTTAGCTTAGTTTAGCGTAGCTTTGTAATGGTTTAAATTCCGTAGCACTTTGATCCGTAGTTTTTTGTTCCTATGTCCGTAGCTCCAAGTTTGTAGTTCCCAGACCACTTCCTAGTTTCGAGTGATATTCCCTGTCTTTTGGATTACTGCTTTTTTCTGTTTGTATTAATAAACTTTGCTGCATTATCTGACGTCTCCCCAGCGCATGCATCCTGACTACTCTCCCCTGACTCTTCTGCCTGCACCGGCAATACATAACAGTAATACTGAGTGATAATCTAAAAAAAAATGTTTTTTAAATTGAGGCTAATATTTTTATATAAAATTAAGAAAATGATAAGCATTCAAATAAACATCTAATAGGAGTCTAGTGTATTGCCAATATATAGCTGCATGAATTGTCCTAGTTGTAATTATCACATTAATCACTGCAAATTTGTTTTAATTTAACAATATAGCTTATTAATATTATTATATAGCAGCTTAATCCAGTATATCCTATTATTATGCACAGTGAACTAGATGTACAGTGGCAGAAAGCATGGCTTAGGCATGGGTGAAAACCTCTATGTTGACAGTTACAGTGAATAACTGGATAGGACATTAAAAAATGTTTGTTTATTTATTTGTTAATCTTATATCATGTGCTAACTATTAATTGTGCACACAGTGGGGCCACGAGATACTAAACTGAGGTCATGAATGCCATGATGTGTAAGCAATTTTATAACACTTTAATTCATTATTTTGAGTTGTCAAATTCAAAAAATAATGACAATGATTTTTGTTCATTTGATTCACTCTCCTCAAAAGAAAACATGGCCAAGTGTTCTTTATAATTTTATCCAGTTAAAATTTGGTTCTCCTCTGATGTCCTTTGTGCCAGAAACAAAAAGATCCTTAGACAATATGATTAATTAATTAATAGTGTCATTTTTTTTATTTACTATTTTTAAGTGTATTTACAGCCCTACACATAAATTTCAGGCTGATATATTGTAGTTCCAACAAATTGTCAGACAGTGGTACTGGACATAATACTGATCCTCACTTGAGTTGAAATAGCTCAAGGAGGGTCAGAAATGCATGTAACTGTCCAACTAGCACATAAGTCTGTACTTATGTCTAAAATCAAATGCAACCCAATATGCAAAACTCTGCTCAATAATGTTTTAGGATGAAACTAACATCAAAGCAGCAAGTTTTTAGCATCCCTTTGATTATTAGAAAGCAGACATCATGCAGGGGGTCATGGTGGCTCAGTGGTTAGCATGTTTGCCTCACGCCTCCAGGGTTGGGGGTTCCAATCCGCCCTGTGTGCCTGGAATTTGCATGTTTTCCTCAAATTTCCTCCCCCAGTCCAAAGGCATGTGTTGTAGGCTGATTGGCATTTCATTGGCAATTGTCCATAGTGCATGAATGTGTGTATGATTGTGTTATGTGATGGGTTGGAACCCTGTCCAGGGTGTCCCCCACCTTGTGCCCTGAGTTCCCTGGGATAGGCTCCAGGCTCCACCACAACCCAGCTAACCAGGATGCTGTGTTACTATATCAATCATTTTTTTTATTGTCCAATTAAAAAAAAATGCATCTCATCTGTTAGATTATTACAGAAGTTAATCTCTCACACAAAAACTCCTTGATTACATTCAGACACCCACTGCAGTAGGTGAACCCTGCCAAAAAAAATAGTGGCTTGCAGCTAAATAATTGTTTCCATATTGCATATTCATTTAATATTTTTGTTGTTCCATAGCTTTATTGGAATCCCATTAGGCAGCAAATTATTGAGTGATTACTACTGAATTCTGTTTTCTGAGTTTGTGGCACGATAATATCCTGAGACATGAGGTGTACAGCAAAATCTGTTGAATGCTTAAGCTGTAATATGACATTTCATCTGTTTGTCACTGTTAATATAGTTTCCTCTGGAAGCTTACCAGACTTAGTTGGTCTCTCTAGCTGGCACAAGATTATATGACATAGACAGGAGCTCCCAAAGGAACAATGATTGTTCCAATGGCAAGGGCTGTAGCCCTTTAACCATTTGAGCCATTGCTTGATGTCAAATGCCTGGAGCATGCTAGCCGTGGCTATTTGATGTTTGAAAATTACAAAGAGGGGTGAAGTCATGGACCTGCTGAGCATTATTCAACATTATTTGGAAAAGTGGGGCAAAAGAGCAGCATAAGAAAATGTGATATTCTCCCCAAACCTAAAAACAAACCACAATCCTATAATATCTACCTTATTACTTCCTTGAGGCTTCAATTCAATTTTATTTGTGCAATACAGGGTGTCCCAAAAGTCTCCATACATAGGGGACTATGTTTGCCAGCACCACGTCGGTTGTGCCTTTGTCAGTGAATGTTTGTGGACGTCCACTTCTCCCAGTCTTTATGAATTTGTTAATAAGTTTGTGTGATGTGTTTGCCATGTTTCCTGTTAAAGTCCATCGCAACCTTGCGACAGCTTCCCAATCCAGCCATGAGAATGATCTCAATACATTCTTCTTTTGTCAAAGGCGTTCTTAAAGGCTATCTGAAAAAAAATATATAATTATAATATAAACTAAAAATGAAAAAAGCCATTTTGCTAATTTCCTCTATATATGGAGACTTTTATGACAGCTTGTAGATGACAGATGAAGATCTAGATGTAGATCCATAATAAGCAAGCATACTGTGAATATCTGTCCTGGGATGAGCACAGGATAGTCTTTATGATTACAGCAACTGTGCTTAGAAGATACAATCTACAGTACCGAAGTAAGATTATCCACTGCAGCCAGGGCGAGTCTTGGGATTTTTAGGGTATCTATCTGGGACCATACACAGCAGCAGAAGGTGAGTCACAAGTGTGGAAAGCTCCAAGCAAAAGTACTGCATCAGAATGAATCAGGCAGATCTGGAGGGTGAAAGGACACATAGCAGTAGAGGTGTGTCAAAATCAGGCAGCAGGAGTACACATACACCAAGAGAACAAATTATCTTACAATCGTTTAAAAGGGTATACAGAGCTGCCAGATGTACTCATTGTGATCAGAGTGCAACCAGGGACTCTGTCTATGTACAGTATGACAGCATAAAAGGGAGAGCCATAAGGTAACACAGACCTAATGGCACCCTGGGACATAAAGCGTCAACAAACCTGAGTGAATGTGTGAGAGTAGGGGGGTGACAGCTTAAAAATAGCCCAGTTTACCAGTTTAAATCTCTCTATGCCAGTGAATTGTACCTTTACCTAAGAGAAAAGAAAAGAGAAAACAAAATGCTGGACTAAACAAATAGGTTTAGGATCTACAGAGACTGTGTCTAAGTGTTAAACACTAATGATTTTTTCTTTGAGTGGGGCAGCGTTGTCTAGTGTGAAATGTTGACTTTAAACTCTTAGTCCCTTCATCAAGTTCTGTGGGGTAAGAAGACAATAAAGTCAATAAATCTGGGAGATTATATTCATATCCAGATTTCTGGGTAACGCCTAGAGTATTGTTATAATTGTGATGCCTCCTCCTTGGCGAATTAGACAACAGTGGTGTATATACTGTACAGTAGCTGTATAGAGGGCTAGACTCATTTAAAGCTACATACTCATCTGTCTAATCGAAGTTTCTATTAAACAAACTACATTAAATCCCGGATCAGTTACTGTTTCGTTTGAAAATAAGCGCTTTAGACATAATGGATCTAATGTTGAGCAATCCTAAATTCAGATCAAAAGTGCTCGTTGTGCATTTCTTATGATTGAATGTTATGTTAATTAGATTTCTAGAAGAAACGTTCTGAGATTTTCTGCATTTTTGCTTATGTTCAGCTTGAAGAACAGACACAGTCCCAGTGTGGTGGAACCAGGGTGATGCCTCAAGGCAAGCTAACAGAGGGCTGGTTTTGTCTGATGCCTGGCCCTGGCTCTGGATTGTCACCGATTAACTAGGCCTGTCATAAGACTATAAGCTACGTTACAAGAAATGAGAGCAGCACTTTCCCCAGTGGGATGGATACTGCCCCACCCTAAAAGACCAGACTTGCCTGGAGAAGTAGTCCAACTATCTATAAAGACCACATTGTTTTCTCTTTAGTTTCTTGAGTCTGCAAGCCAGTCTCAGAAGGACAGAAATCAATGCTGGTAGGAAATAACAATACAGATATAAACATTTCAGTTCTGTCTTCGCACAGGCTATTACCTAATCTAAAGTGAGGCTGGATGTAATTTTAACATTATGCATTTTTCCATGGGTCATGGCAAATACTAGAGCTGTCATGAGGAAGACATATACAGAAAACATTCATCTATCACTTTGAAGGCAAGGCAATTACAGTGGTGCTTGAAAGTTTGTGAACCCTTTAGAATTTTCTATATATCTGCATAAATGTGACCTAAAAGCAAGATGTGTAATAGTCCGCGAGATCACAATGGAACTAATGGTAATTTTGAAGCAACTAAAGGCCTCTCTCACATTGGCTAATGTTAATGTTCATGAGTCCAACATCAGGAGAACACTGAACAACAATTGTGTGCATGGCAGGGTTGCAATGAGAAAGCCACTGCTCTCCAAAAAGAACATTGCTGCCTGTCTACAGTTTGCTAAAGATCATGTGGACAAGCCACAAGGCTATTGTAAAAAAAAAAAAAAAAATTGTGGACCAAAATAGAAATTTTTGGTTTAAATTAGAAGCGTTATGTTTGGAGAAAGGAAAACACTGCATTCCAGCATAAGAATCTTATCCCATCTGTGAAACATGGTGGTGATAGTATCATGGTTTGGGTCTGTTTTGCTGCATCTGGACCAGGACGACTTGCCATCATTGATGGAACAATGAATTCTGAATTATACCAGCAAATTCTAAAGGAAAATGTCAGGACATCTGTCCGTGAACTGAATCTCAAAAGAAAGTGGGTCATGCAGCAAGACAACAACCCTAAGCACACAAGTCATTCTACCAAAGAATGTTTAAAGAAGAATAAAGTTAATGTTTTGGAATGGCCAAGACAATGTCCTGACCTTAATCCAATAGAAATGTTGTGGAAGGACCTGAAGCAAGCAGCTCATGTGAGGAAACCCACCAACATCCCAGAGTTGAAGCTGTTCTGTACTGAAGAATGGGCTAAAATTCCTCCAAGCTGATGTGCAGGACTGGTCAACAGTTACTGGAAACGTTTATTTGCAGTTATTGCTGCACAAGGAGGTCACACCAGATACTGAAAGCAAAGGTTCACATACTTTTGCCACTCACAGATATGTAATATTGGATCATTTTCCTCAATAAATAAAAGACAAAGTATAATATTTTTGTCTCATTTGTTTAATTGGGTTCTTTTTATCTATTTTGAAGACTTGTGTGAAAATCTGATGCTGTTTTAGGTCATATTTATACAGAAATATAGTGGTAGCTCATTGATTAAGATGTTGGACTACTAATCAGAAGATCATGAGTTCAAACCCCAGCACTGCCACTGTGGGCCCTTGAGCAAAGTCCTTAACCCTCAACTGCTCAGTTGGCATAAATGTCAAATTATATAAATGTAAGTCTCTCTGGATAAGGGTGTCTGCCAAATGCCATAAATGTAAATATATATTTCTATACAAACTTTCAAGCACCACTGTAGAGAAAGGTGGTGAGAAGAGGGAGAGAGAAATCTTGTAGATAATAATCTTTAGGAAGGATGGGACCCTGAAGTGCTTTTTTTGAGAAGCTGTGTCATTTTACAGATTTGGGTTTATATGAGGACTATGCCACAATGTGTTAACTGAAGTAAAGAAGGGATGCAAGTTGCATAGTAGTGGTGAAGTAAGTGGAGAATAGCCAAATAAACACCTTGCTGACTTCCCATAAGAAGCATGCAAACATGTAGCATCTGGATGCTAAGTGTTGACCACCAATTAGACACTGAAGATTGAAAGGAAAGGTTTTCATCTTTGTTCGAGAGGAGGTGTTGTTTTCCTGTAGAACTGCACCTAGCTTGTGGGACTTATGTTTGTGGTTTTTAAGCAAACGTACATAAAATAAACCATCTCTTGTAGAACGCAACAATTAGCTCATCCTTCTGCAAATGAATGAATTTCCTTAAAAATGTGTTAAACATTTGGCAGATTGATTGTGAACTGAATTTCAGCTAGTTGATCTAAGGGGCTAGAAATGAAACTGACTCCAGCTCTGTTAAACGTTCTATATTTGTACTCAGCAAACACCTTTTATCATATAAAAGGAACTAGTAGGCATGCCTTTAACACTCTACTGTCTCGTGTAAACAGGGTCATTGTGTGTCATCTAATGAGGAGAGCACGATAACTGGGGGATCCCCATCCCCCTGACCTGAGAACGGAGGAGAGGGGAAGCTCCCAGCTGTGGTCCAGAGTACTCTTATAGGAAAGGTCAGAGGTCAGTGAGCTTCTCTGGCTACTGCCATGTCTCCCACTATCCTAATTTCAGCTACGAATCAGGCCTGCTGTGTTTAGCCCCAAGCTATGTGCAAATAGTCATTTCAGAGCAGTTATGAAGTGCAGTGTCTTCACATGATCTGATGTGTGTGTGTGTGTGTGTGTGTGTGTATCCTGCATGCTGTGTGGAGATTGATTGCTCTCTTGAATTGCATTGGCAGTTTGGGTGCTCTGTGTTTTGCTATACAGCCTTCATTGGTAGACAGCTCCAACTTCAGCACTGCATTCCCTCCATCTCCTGTGCTGTTCACCCATAGTCCGAACCATATGTGGGGGTTCTGTGGCCCAGAGAGCCAGGACAATGTAAAAGCGTGACATGAAGGACCACACAAGCTCATTCACAGGTTGTGTAGGGTATTGGACGTGATTATTGGTGAATGGGTAGAAACTCTTTGACGCTTTACAGAATCCTGGAATTGCCTCACACATCATTAGGCAGCTGTTGCTCTTTAAAGAGATAACTCACTAAACATGCTAACATCACTAATAATGACTTAAAGCTAGTCAGTGTCATTTAGCATTAGGGAACATACATCATACTAACTGGTCCTAATTAACTATCATTCACTGTTGACCTTTTTGGTGTTTGGTGGGATGGATTGCTTTAAGACTGGAATAATAAAGCTTAAGCCAAATTAGGGCCCGAATCATTATTTTGTCAGGCATGTGGAGAACACAAAGGCACAACTGGCATGGAGTCAGGTTACAAAGCCTGTATTAATGTATGGAAGGTAAAACCCCTTAACTCATTTCTGAAAATTCATACTTTTTTATTTAATGTCATGCAAAAATAGTGTTTAGCATTCATTCTAAGATTCTGCCTTGGCAGAGCTGTGTTTATTCTCTACTGTTCATGAATACATTCCTGTTCCCATAGCACTATATGTGTTTGGTACAACTAGTATAAATACCAATACTACAACCCCAATTCTAAAAAAGTTGGGACACTGTGTAAAATGTAAATAAAAACATAATGCAATGATTTGCAAATCTCATAAACCCATATGTTATTCACAAGAGAACATAGAAAACATATCAAATGTTTAAACTGCGGAAATGTACCATTTTAAGGAAAAAATAAGGTAATTTTAAATTTGATGGCCGCAACACGTCTCAAAAAAGTTGGGATGGGGGCAACAAAAGGCTGGAAAAGTAAGTGTTACTAAAAAGAAACAGCTGGAGGAACATTTTGCAACTAATTAGGTTAATTGGCAACAGGTCAGTAACATGATTGGGTATAAAAAGAGTATCTTAGAGAGGCAGAGTCTCTCAGAAGTAAAGATGGGATGGAATCTGGATTGAAGCATGTGTTGCTCTAAGACCTGTATATACCTTTCAGCATTGATGGTGCCTTTCCAGATGTGCAAGCTGCCCATTCCATAGGCACTAATGCACCCCCATACCATCAGAGATGCAGGCTTTTGAACCGAGCGCTGATAAAAAGCTGGATGGCACCTCTCCTCTTTAGTCCTCTTTAGTTTAGAGGATGCAGCGTCCATGGTTTCCAAAAAGAATTTCAAATTTTGAATTCGTCTGACTACCGAGCAGTTTTCCACTTTGCCTCAGTCCATTTTAAATGAGCCCAGAGAAGACTGCAGAGTTTCTGGATTATGTTCACATATGGCTTCTTCTTTGCATGATAGAGCTTTAACCTGTATTTGTGGATGGCACTGCGAACTGTGTTCACAGACAGTGAGTTCTGGAGGTGTTTCTGAGCCCATGCAATGATTTCCATTACAGAATCAAGCCTGTTTTTAATGCAGTGCCAGGCTCGAAGATGAGGGCTCGAAGATCACAGGCATGAAATATTGATTTTCACCCTTGTCCCTTGCACACAGAGATTTCTCCAGGTTCTCGGAATCTTTTGATGATATTATGTCCTGTAGATGATGAGATATTCATAGTCTGTGCAATTTTATGTTGAGGAACATTATTCTGAAATTGTTCCACAAATTGTAGATGCAGTTTTTCGCA
Source organism: Cranoglanis bouderius (assembly GCA_023630585.1). Classification (NCBI taxonomy): domain Eukaryota; kingdom Metazoa; phylum Chordata; class Actinopteri; order Siluriformes; family Cranoglanididae; genus Cranoglanis; species Cranoglanis bouderius. The sequence continues at coordinate 3,157,237 of CM042554.1, forward strand.
GATTGGTGAACTTCTGCCCATCTTTACTTCTGAGAGACTCTGCCTCTCTAAGATACTCTTTTTATACCCAGTCATGTTACTGACCTGTTGCCAATTAACCTCCAGCTGTTTCTTTATAAAGTAACTAAGTGCATGAATGTGTGTGTATGTTTGTGTGTGTGTGTCTGTGTGTGTGTGTGTGTGTGTGTTTGTGTGTGTGTGTGCCCAGCAATGGTCTAGCATTCCATCCAGGGTGTGATCCATTGAGGCCCTGACCAGGATAAAGCAGTTACAGAAAATTAACTAATAAAAAACACATTTATCTTAAGGTATCTTGATATAGTGGATTATTCCTCTAGATTCTTCTGTTCAGAAAGGAAAATCTTCCAACTGGTGTGCTCTTTGGTAGTTTATCCGAGACATGTAAAGACACCAATTCCTCACATTTGGTAAAGGGTAGAGGCGGGCTGGCAGTACTTCAAGAAACCAAAGTTGAGCCTGCTTCCTGTCCAGCTAGACCTGAGATCAACCCTGGGCAAACAAGCATCTACAGACAGCAAACACCAAGCTTTCTACTTGTAACAGTGACACAGTGGAAAGGAGGAGTGGAAGGAAAGAAGGATTAGAAGAGTAAAAGGGCCTACCAGGTATTCCAGCTCCCAGAATGTCTGTCCATTTGGATAAATGTTAATCTTGTTTAGGTAAATCCAACCACCCAGTGAAATGTAACGGTATGTATGTGAATGCCACAACTTATGTGCAGCACTTACTCACACTGGATATGATGCAGGATTCAACATATTCATTCAGTGTTCATTCGATCTACACTGCATGTGGTGCGCAGACTCTACTGCCACGGCAGTTCACGTCATTTTTATCAAGAAAACTAATGTCTATATCTACAGCCATAACAGCGAAAGTCAAATAAAAGATATTGGACCAGGTGTAATTACAACACAGCTCAAAAATGTGGCATGAAACAGTGGGAGAGTGAATAAACAACCTATGCATAATTCTTCTGGTTTTCCATGAGTATCACTACTGTAAAGTTCTTTTCTATGAAACTACAAGCAGCATAGTCATGACATTGCTGTAGAGTAGGATTTCGTATTAAAAAGTTCACAGCATACAGAAAGTGTGATTTCAATGGATTTCATGGAGTATGCTTCACTTACAAATGTAAGTCGTGTACAAATGAAAAAAAGAGACAAAATGTAAAAAATAAAAATAAAAAAATAAAAAACATCACGATGCATGGATTTTTTACACCCCTCTAACGTGCCCCTAATGCAGCTGCTGTGAATTGAACTGGTCGTTAAAATGGAAGCATAATTGCCACATGCGACACGTGTTGAAAAAAGCTTCAGAAACGTGTCTGGTGTGAATTGGCCGTTACAGTATGTAGAGCTGTAGAGGAATAGGACAGATGGCAAAGATAGCTACTATTCAGCTTCTCCTTACTTTCCGTATTGACTTGGAGCACCTAGACTCTGACTCCTGAAACCAATAAGAATCAAGGTGCTGGGGAATGATCACAATGTATGTATGTTCCATCTGATGTTTTGCTACTAAAACCTGTCAAAATATGCTTTTCTCACTTCCTCCACCCCCACAGACATACAAAGCAATGGCAACATGACCTCTGCAGTAATTTCCAGAAATCTGTCCAAATTGCTTAACTCTTAAATTATCTTTAATTGGCCTATATGTTGGGTTACTGGGGGTTGCTCCCAATCACGGTTAGGCAGCCTGAAAGACCCTAGTCATTTCCAGCTGTTTAATGACAACCAAACGAAGGCTTACCAGCAGCACGCCAATTGCCAAAGGTTACCACGGATGAATATCAGTTCCCTGAAAGGTTTATTTTAATAAACGGCTACAGCAGGGGGGGCTTAGATGTGCCTCACAGTGAATCTGAATAATTTTGAAGATGAATGCTATCGATTTATTTTTTTAACAAAGCTGCAAAGTTGTATATACAGCTGCAGACCTGCATGTATATATTTAAATATTCTACTTCTAAGGTTTTATTATTATTATTATTATTATTATTATTATTATTATTATTATTTTAATAGAATGTGAACTTATTCAGAAACAACAATAAAAACAGGAATATTAATTTAACATCTCAACAGGAATTTTGTCATATGAAAATCCAAGTCGCAAGCTTGGATCTATTTTCGAAATATCAGTACAGCCTTCATCAAACATGCAGGTTTGATCCTTTTTAATTCCTAACCTACCTGTAATGTGAGGAGAAGAGGAGAGACGACTCTGTCAAGCTCCCAACCAGGGGATTCCTATTACCTTATGCCTTATGGACTTCTACTGGAGAAACAGAAGCCCCTTTTGTGATCACCAGAGAGGCAATAAACAATCCAAACTGAACCTGCTAAATTTATCATGAAACTTTTTAACTTGTGCTTTCTGCGGATGGCTCATGACCCAGCAGCTTGCATCAGTGCCTCAACCTTAGCTGGGATTGAAATGGGTCAGAGAAAGAGGGGAGTGGAGAGAGGCATGGGATCAGGACATTAATCAGCGCTTGACAGCTTCCAGGCTATAGGTTCTGACTACATTTATTACCAACATATGATTATGAGAAAAAATAAGATCTGTGGTGTCTCTTTTTCACAGGCAAACATTTGCATCTCTGTGTAGTTGTGTATTCAGATAATTGGGAATCCCTTGTTGCTCCCAGGCTTTGTGTGTCCAGGTGGGCCTTTCTCAAAATGTGTCCCGTGAAGCCGCGTGAACTCTCCATCGTTCTCTTTCTCTCGCCTGATCACTCGTTCTCTCTGGTGATTTACCCTGCCCCCAACTCTGTCTTGCCATCTCCATATTGATCTGGTCCACAGTTGCTTTTCCATGCTGCACTCTCTTTAGTCCCCGCCCCCCTCAGCAATCCCCAGCAAGCTGCTTTACATCATGGAGGCCTGACATTTCCTTAATGTCTAATTAGCTATGGGTGGGCATGGGCGTTGATTATAGGAAGTGCCTAAGGGTTGGAGGGGCATAGGCAGCAAGTTTTTCACCAGAACCCAACCTGATCAATCATGAGCCTGACATTTTGTTTTGTCCTGAATTTTTGGAGCATTGCCTGATCTGATCTGTTTCCTAGTCATCAGTGTCTTAATGAGATCGGCGTCTTTCATTCTTTGTTTCTCATTCTTCGCTCTCTATCATTGATACTCTGGCTCAATTCCCAGTCCTTCATGGATTTCCTCACACGCTGGAGCCCTTATGAACCATGTGAGCTGCTCCACTTTTCATGCATGCCTATACATTATGCTGTCTTAGTTCGTCTTTTCAACCAAAAAAAAAAAGTGAACTGGCATTGACATGAAGAAGTTAGGGTCAGGATACAACTGTAATCTGGGAATGAATAGTTTCTGTATGCGAAGCTGACATGTCTACAGCTATGCATTTTCTTTTCTTCATTTTTTCATTAGATAATTATAGATTAAAGTAATTAAAATCAGAATTAAGATTAAAAGGGCTGTCTCAGGTATCTGACTCAGAGGAAATCCCTGACCATGTTTATATTTATGGCTCTGTCTGATTAATACTGACAAAGATAAATGTTTGTTTCTCTAATGCACACGGCATATCGGAGCTGTGTTCAACCCACTTTTCTGTGTATTACCAGTGCATGCTGGGAATCACTGATTTCAGTCACTGCTTTATTTTATTAGCTTCTGCACTGTTGCTTGAACATTGGCCAGATGGCCCATGCAGGCGCATTTCCCCCCCTTACGCTGAGATTATGCCTGCCAGATCCATAACAGCCCGGCTTACAGAGATGACGTGTAACTATGACACAGTGATGACAAGTGTATGGAGGGATTAGGAAGGCTTTTGCAGGAAAACAGAGCAGGAATTAATTTTTGTAGCCAGTTACTACTCAACTGAACCACTCTATTTTGCTGTAAGAAACTTTTTCATGCATATATTCCAGCTGTCTGTGCATTTTCTCTATTCATTCTAAAGTTAATAATATTCAATTATTCTGTTGCCAGGTGAGTTTTTACATCTCACACCTGTTGGTCCTTATGTGGAGGTGAAATGTTTCAGTAGGAGAGTTTCGTCACCTGAGGAAGCCGGTTTCACTCATACCCCCCTGGGAGTAATAATGCCACAGTCCTCAACGATGGACAAATATCAATCATTACAGCTTTATTGGAGCCAAGGGTCAGAGGTCGGCACAGTGCCCATTTGACAGCATGCTATTAGTCAGTGCTAATTGAGGCTTTGCAGCACCGTCTTGCAATTATGGAAGGAGTTTTAAGCAGGTGGTGATGAAACTTTCTATTCTGTTTAACTTTGCCCAAGAATTTGCATGTGTATTTCTTTGACAAAGAGCTGATGTCCATTGTGCAAAACAAAGACCCTCATTTTATTCTTTCACCACAAATTTTGTTGTCAGGAAGGTAGAGATTAATTAAAGAAAGTTGTACATAAAAATAGTCAAGTTGACAGTTATGTTGCATTTTTCACATTTTTTAATAACTTTTTTTTTTTTTTTTTAATCTAGATGTCTTCAATCAATGTCTTTAATCTTTTTGCACTTCAGGAGCTCCAAAACAAAGTCATGTTTAACCCTTTAACTTATGGGGAAAATGATAAAGAAGGTAAATGTATTTATTTATTTATTTATTTATTTGTTTGTTTATTTCACTGACATTGTTCAATGTAGTTTTACCTTCCAATCCTTTCGCATCTTCTTCCATATCTTCATTTTGCCATTCAACTCTTCGCATATTGCATTATTCTCCTATTTATTTCTGTATATGTAGAGGAACTTTGTACACAGTTGGTCATTCAATGTATGCACACTCACATGCTAAACACCCATACATATGGAACAGTGGCTGCGTGCATTGGAAATAGTCATGGAGTTTCATTTTGCAGGTGTACTACCTTCCCCCACCCATCCCAAGAATCCGTTCCCATGCATGTCACTGAGCTGCGGCGCCAGCCCCTGAGAATTGGCCCTGAATCCTCTATCCAATATCGGGTATCAATCAATTAATGGTGGAGTAAATGGGCCCTACCATTTGCCGGGGTTCCTTCTATGTCCTGCCTCCAACGTTCAGCAAACACGAACTCTCATTTGCAACATTATCTGTGAGAAACCTCTGCCAGGCAGCTTTGTGTGCAAGGGGTGAGATGCTATCGGACACTGGTTGTGAAAAGCGGGCGAACCTTTTGTGTATTATAGAAGCCCAGTCTACAATGAAATCCTCAAAAGGAGCTACCTGGCTTCCTTTATCTAGTATCTACCTGAAAGTGATAAAGAAAACTATAAAATGACAGAAGCTCAGAGGTAGCTGAGAATGACTTGGGATCAGTAAGCACCTCCATCTTTGTTTTCGAAAGTGTATATATGGGCAGCATAGTGTTTGACATTCCTCTCCTATCAGTCTGCTAGGAAAACATGTTTGCTCATGGGAACTGCCAGAGATATGCAGGCATTGATCGTTAAAGTCCATCTTGGTTAATTGCATTCTTGACTTAAGGCAAACAGAGCGGATTATTTGAGCTGGTAAAGCATTTTAGTCATCACCACATGCCTTTAATATCAAGGTCATTGCTCATAATTTCATCATTTCAACATAACAAGCTGGGGTTTTTTCCATATTAACTTCAAGAGAGAGAAAAAAGAGAAGCTGGTGAGGAAATGGCAGTTTATATCTGCTATAACATAAGTGACAACAGGAATGAACCTGTCTCGCAGACATTCCACAACACTAAATGTAACTACAAATGGTTAAAATGCATGATGTTTTGCTCATTAATGAATGAGCAAAACATCTATGGTATGGTATAAGAGGAATAAAACACTTTCCTGAAGTCAGGACATCTTACACCACCATGAATTGTTTCCTCTAAGAGCACACCTCATAATTTTTTAAAAATTCTTTAACTATTTTTTTTTTAATAATTAATTTATGTTGAGTTAATTGGCTTAGAGTAGATGAGGCTATGGGCTTCCCTCTGATGCACATTGCACTGTGGAAACATTTCTCATTAACCCTCTTATATGTCCCGCCACTCTCTTTCGAAGCATGGAGAGTGACTGAGAAGAGAGCTATAATTAACATTAGCTCATTAGCTGTTAACAGAAGAGCTACCCTATAATCACCTGTGTTGCTCATGCAGTGGTTGTGTAGTTAATCTACCCCCAACCCTGAGTACCTCCCCCTCAAACACCAAAGCAGTGACCTGCAACAGTAAACAAAGAAGTCCTATTGAGCTCTTTCACTCTCCAAAGCTTTAAATACAGTCCAAAGACTTACATGTGCTTGGGCCATTGTTGTGATGATAACAGACTCGATCCACTCCCAAACCACCTGTGACACTGACCCTAAACACGAACCTTTTGACCCTTGATTTCCACTCAAGAGCCTGAGAACTGGCTGATACTACACACTATGCCTCAATACAGACAAAATGGAAGTTTGTAGAAACAAGGCTTAACATTGCCAAATTGTTATTTATTGAACAAGTGTTAATAGATGGTTTGTGGCCTCAAACTGGGAATAATTTCTGACATAAATTTAATTTTATGATCTGTGATATGTGCCTGTTCTGATTCATATGAACATAAACAGGTCTCAGATATATTTAGCATCATATTTTCCTTTGGGGAGGACTCCCAAATTTTTCAGTTCATTAGAATTTATAAGAATATGCACATATATGCTCCCTCTTTTTTCAGTCTGGGCAGTTTTATGGCAGCAAAAACAGAATCTGTGGTCCTGCTGGCCGAAGTTGGACACACAGAGCTGTGGAACCTTTTATGCAACCTGGCTTCCAGGAGCCTTAAGAAAATATTTTGTTTTCCACCCTTTCTCAATGTTTAGCCTCAGCTTAAGGAAAAGTGTGAGCTCCGAGAAACCACACTGTGAAAAAAAAATATATCTCCGCTAGGTCAAATGTCCAAAATGGGCCACTCGCCAGATTTATTCCACAGTCGTTCTTGAACACACACACAAAATGTGCCCATGGCCTCAGAGTAGGGGGTGAGGGGTAGAGCTCACCCTAGCAGTCCAAAAGAACACAATAGTTTTTTGGGGTTTTTTTTTTTTAATTTTTTAGATAAATGAACCAATTACAAGTCTTCCATGTAGATTAGGGAGTGTGTTCTGTTGGGTCTGGATTGGCTGAGTTCATTATAGTGGTGTGATTAATTCATAGGACATCCCCTTTGCTAGACAGACAGGCCACGTGTGTTCATTTGTATTGTCTTTTATTGCATTAACAAGGATCAAATATGAGAAACTCTATATTGTGACTCCAAAAATAATATTCATTCAACATGAAATTTAGTTTGAAATTTCATTTGAAAAATGTAAAGGTTTCTGAAGTTGGGCATAAGAATTTGGTAATACAATAGTAAAATGCAGATCCGGGGAATAAACCCATAAAATAGTATGTGGTTTTTACATGATAAATCCGATGTTTACACAAGAGGACTTGTTAGTTTCCCCAAGGATTTTCAAACATCATTATGGTAGTGACATGAGCACAGTAAATACTTTTTTCTAAATTCTGTTAAACAGAAATATAGATTACTGTGGGTACTAATCCCAAAGCAAGGCTGTTGATTTTTGTTTTGGAGCATGACAGTTATTCTGTAAAACCTTGTGCACACTATACAAATTCCTGCCATAATTTCCCAGTCACTGACTAATTTTGCAGCTCAGCAACAACTACCGCAGCACTTTATGTGACATGGTGAGGGGCAAAATATACATTTACATTTATTCATTTAGCAGACGCTTTTATCCAAAGTGACTTACAAATAAGGAAATACAAGCAAAACGATATATCAAACAGAGAACAATACAAGTAGTGCTACCATGCAAGATTTTTTAATTGAGTTCTAGAGAAGCAAAATGCACAGAGTAAGACTTGTAAGAGCCAGAGTAAGTGCAGATTTCTATTTTTTTTTTAAAATTAGGGATTAGTTAAGTGTTCGCAGAAGAGGTGGGTCGTTAGCCATAGTGACGGATTCTGTGATTCCATCACTGAGGGACATTCATTTTGAAGGTTCTGGAAAGGGTCCTCATGCCTCATTGAGTAGGCACTACCAGGCATTTGTCGTTAATTGATCGCAGGTTGCATGAGGGAACATAAATCTCAAGGAGATTGTTGAGGTATGGGGGTGCTGTTCCAGACAAGGTCTTGTATGTGAGTATCAAGGCCTTGAATTTGATGCGTGCAGCTACAGGAAGCCAGTGGAGGGAGATGAAGAGGGGTGTGACATGGGTCCTTAATATAAGTACAAAAATATTTCTTCTATAAGAAATTATTTGGTATGGCTTACCCAATGAACCGGATAAAAATAGCAACTTTTCTGCACTATGCCTCCGGTTCTCTTTGCAGAACAGACAATTCTTTCTGCTTGCAGGACAACTAACCCTCCACATGTTTCTCGTATATCTCATTTTTCTTGCTTCCATACAAGTCACATGCTAGATAGCACTTGCATTTATTTTTGTTATATATTTTGATAATGGGATTTGGGGATCCAGCAAGCTCATCTGTGATCAAATATTGTGTAGTCACATATATCAGCAGCTGTATCAGAAATATACTTACCCTACATAATGCTAAGAAACTACAACATGCTTTAATAACTTCTAGACTGTTGTGATTTGTTGCTATCTGGCTGCATTGCTGCCTCTTTCTGGAGGCTCCAGCTACTTCAGTTCAGCCTGCATGCTTACCAGAAAAAGAAAGTCAGAGCATTTTACCCCGCTCTAATTCAAGCTACACTAGCTGTCTATTAAGTTGTGCATTGCATACAGCTCATGATGTTTAAAGCTCTGAAAGGTTTAGCTCCAGCATATCTCACTGATCTCCTGAAATAGTATAGTCCAGTCTGACCATTTTGCTCAGCAGAGGCAAGCTTACTGTTAGTCCTGTGGATCAGTCACAGCTCAGCTGGTGAAAAATATTTTTCTTACATCATCCCTAAAGAAAAAGTGTGACAGAAATGCTAGCTCAAAAATTGTTTTTAATTCCAGATTAAAAACATACTTGGGGCCTGTACCATGAAGGTAGTTGAACAAACCTAGGGTTACGGGATTAGTTTTGTGTTGACAAAACCAAACCAATAAAATCAGGCTTTATTGGTACCATGATGCTGGTTATCAAATTTCTCCGTCAACGCAGGCTTTGATCCTTAAGCTACGATTAGACCACGAGTGTGTGCACATAAAAGCGTGACGTCGGCACCGAACAACCAATTGCGTTCAACATGGAAAAAAGCAGCATACTTCCGGTTGAAAAGAAAGATATTATTATGCGGAAATATGAGGAATTTAAGCCTACACTAGCAGCAAAAAGCAACAGCGTTGCAGCTGCCAAAGCTCAGGAACATTGCTGATTGTGTAAATGCCTAAGTTTACTTTTATAGACGCACAATGAGAATAAATGGATTGAAAACTTATAACCCCAACATATTTCATGTAATTTCATTTGTGTCTCAGGTGGTAGAGTGGGTTGTCCACTAATTGTAGGGTTGGCGGTTTGATTCCTGGCCCACATGACTCCACGTACCGAAGTGTCCTTGCAGGCCCCGGGCCTATTCTTAGTCTTGGGACTTATTTTGCCAATATATATATATATATATTATTTGTAGTATTTCCCACAGATGTATCAGGAGATCAGCAACAGCTTTAATGGCCAAGTGTGCTCATACACACAAGGAATTTGTCCCAGCTTACAAGTGCTTCTGGTACTTACATGAAGTGCAACACAGAATGGGATACAACATTTAAAGAAAAAATACATAACAGCATAAAAAATTTAAAAAAAAATATATCAATACAATAGATAAGCAACACACAGTATTTCATATGTACAGCAAAGTTGTTTGTGCAGGTACTATATGTGCAAAACAATAAACAAATAAGTAAGTATATGTTACAAAGTAACAAAGTAAAGTAATATAGTTAATCCACTGATGATTCTTTAATGGGTCTTTATGACAAATACCTTGATTTGACCATCTAATTTTCTGTGTGTGAAATTTCTGTGATTTTGAACTCTAGATTTTGAAAACGATAAGTGCTATATAAAATGATCTCCCCAGCTCCACACAGGATTTCTTTTGATTCTGGTTTGTTTGTTTATTCAAAATTAATCTATGGGACTGCTCAAACATGTTTTGACTCTCTTCAGTGGAAAGGTTCCAGATTATTTGTTGTTTTTTGCCTGGACTGTAATATATGATGTGCTTTTCAGTAAATTGAGGCAACCCTCTGTGGACAATCAAACTAACGTTCCACTAATGGTCTCTCGGCACTGTTGTTGGGTTGGACTAAGCCTGACTTTTGAAATACTATAACTTCTATCAGTAATTTTCAACATTGCCATTCTTCCTGTGTGTGTGTACAGATCTGATTTACAACACAGCTTCAATGCTGCCACCATATCAACATGTCACATAGCTTCCACATTTTCCTGGTTTACAGAATGATTAATGGAATGATTCCTCCCATTTAGGTGAGTCGACAACCTCTAGGCATTTCCACATTTGATCAGATAAATGATGTTATCACAAGCAATGGATCATCTAAACACTGCTTGCAGTTTCCTGTCTGTTAAGAGAGAGAGGAAGAAAAGGAATGGGTCAGCTGGCTGGCTGGTGCTCCTATTGTCCCTTCTCTCTGCCTACCAATCAGAGGCTTATGGTACCCCCGGCTCTTCTCCCCCAGCTGGGTAATTAAATCACATCGTCATGTGTGACAGCAGCCAGTCCTCAGTCCCACACGGGGACATTTGACGATGCCTCATATCAGCAGCCTTAAACAGCATGGCGCACAGTCAGAGGTCATGCCCTTCCTGGGCCTGGAGTGTCCATGCCTTTGGCCCTCTCCAGGGTTACCTCCCCCCTCTGACATGCCCTCAGGGGCACAGAGAGAAGACAGCAGAGCTCAAGAGCCCTGAGGAAATATATTTAATGACCCGGCCTCTAAGCTGAGCCTGAGACAGTGGGGGAGAATGGGATATAACCCTTTAAACTCCTAGATGCCCATAGATCTTACTATTCTAAGCCTGGTCACACACATCCAAACTCATATAATCCAATGATCGCATTACACAGCACGTCAGATCCACTTAACCATAGACATTGGCAGTGTCTCGACTAGAGTAAAGACCCCTGGCTGGAGGGGGTTAATAAGTGGCATCTACCTGAGGGAGCTATGTTGGAATCAGCATCCATCTGCTGGTTTCAGCTTAGCTCATGTTGCTTCTATTTTGTGATGTAATTGTGCATCATTGATGTTTTATGGCAATGGGCTGTCAAGTTTGTCAAACGTTAACTATTTGACACACCCTGCTGGCACATAAGCTGGTCTGGTGACAGGGGTATTACTACATATATTTTTGCAACTTCACTACCTGACAAGTGGAAGCAGTGAATAGCACAAAATTATGTGCTTTTTTCCCCTTATAGGTTTTATATATTCACATGAAAGTATATAAATCTCATTATTTCACACGTTCACTCAGAAATAAAGAGGTCAAAATATTGCTGCAATTAATCTTTGCATACAATGTGAACAACCAGAATCTACTACTTTGTTTCCTCCATCCATTCTGTGTACTACAGGGAAACAAGAATTTTCTTCATCTTTTTTTGGCACTGTCCCTTACCACACATGCTTTGCATGCAAGCATGTTATCAGACACCGAGGAATGAACCCACCAGACCTGTCCAGAGGTCTGGATTGCACTACGTCATGTTCTATACACTAATACCTAACAATCGGTAATTTCTGTCTGTTGAGCTGTTGAACATCTGCCCCTGGTGTCTGGTCTCAGCTAGTGCAAGATCCTGATCCTGATGCTGCATGATCCCAATGCATACCTGCTGTGATTCCTTTCAGCTGCTCGACTTGCTTAAATTGACACCTGTGCATGGCATGACCCAAGAACTGTTATGCAGTACTTAAAATCAAAGTCCCACTAGGCAATTTTGCCCAGAGGAGAATGGATTACTCATATGAGTGTGGTTTCTCTCAAGGTTTCTTTCTTATGCTCACTCAAGGGAGTATTTCTTTGACACACTTGCCTTTTGGGCTGGTTTTTGTATCTGTTTTATGACAATATATGTATATAGTTAAAAGCAACATACTGTACCTATAAAGGTTATTTTAATCAAATTACAGTGACCTGGCTACAATAAAGAAACACACTGCTAACATTATAATTGTAAGACAATGCTAACATCTTTTTTCTCTCAAGTATTCCCTTAAGCAGATAATACTGGTCTCTATGAAGAGCTTCCCACTGTGGATTCCTTCAAGGCTCCAGCTGGGCAAACATTAAAGTGACGATCATTTAAAGCGGCAAGTTTCTCTGATCCCCATATCCCTAGACATTGTGCTGTGGTGTCTGTTTAATGGTTAATGTCTTTACCACCCTCCCACTGTGTTGGGCATCCAGTCTCACGGGCCTCGGCAGAGAATCAGCCTGAGGCTTCAGTCTTCAAGGAGTTCTTATAGACTGAAACCTCCTGCAAAGTGGAGAATTATTGACCTCCATGGAGCCACAGAAAAGCCTGAAGATCGAAATGATGATGAATGACCATTAATTACATTTTACTGGCTCTCAGTGTGATTAGTTGGTCTGACATCTACAAGCATCTGATCAATTGATACCTTTAAAATGATTCAAATGTCCATTTTAAAGAGCCCATAATTGTTTTATTAATGCTGTCCATGAAAATATAAGGGCAGTTTAACTAGGCTCAGGGAACAGTGTCTTGAGTTTTGGACATTTGGGGTAACAAAGAAACCCTCCAGAAACTGGCCCCTGGAGACAGATTGGAAACCCTGGTAACAAGGCCAGTGTTGGGAACTTATGACAAGGTGATCATGGAAGGCGAGACAGAGTAAGACAGAGACAGACAGATTCTCCACTGGTGAAGATCATGCTAACTAGGGCCCACACACTGCAACAAAATGGCTTAATTGTACCGAGTTCATCCCATGGTGGAGCACAATGGCTTGGGAAGGACTCCCATATATAGATTATTGTAATCCCCAAGTAATTACTGAAGTTGCACCATCTTCTCATGGCAGAGATGTTCTTGGGGAAGGGGGCCTGCTCCTGCCGTTCAATTCACACACTTATTAAGGAAGTATCAATTCCTTTAGCAAGAAGAGACACAATAGCACCACAAAACCACATTCATGAGGTTTTTATTGGCCTTTATAGTGGTGACAGACATCTACAGTGTTCAAAGAAAGGCTCATTCACAGGCAGGTCAGCGCTAATGTCATCTGCAAGGGAACTGAAAATGTGCAACAACACACATGGCTTTACTATGAGTTCGAAATATGGGGCATAAATGTGCTGTAAGTATTGCAATGTTTAAATGCTTGGCCAAAGTGACAAAAGGCACAACTCCACAACTGCAAAGGCCATTTTTAACTGCTTCTGATGCCATAGACATCTCTCTCTCTGTCTCTCTTTCTCTGTCCTTGGCTTTTGACAGGAAGCTCATGATTTTTAACACCCCACTGCATGCATAATGTAGTAGGCTGCACAATCGCATACAGGATGTGAGAGCCAGTAGCTCCAGTGAGCACCTGTGTCGAACAAAGATGGCCTTTCTGCCATGGCTGCCTGCCCTGGTACCCGCTGTCACCATTTCCCTGCCTCAGCCCCAGCTGTGCTGCATTCAGTTCTCCCCTCCCATGGACTCAGCCGTCCTTAGTGCTCCAAAAAGTGACACTGTCCCCTGCCATAAAAGAGCTCTTTATCTAGTTATTAATGATGGGCAGAATGTGGCAGACAAATGTTTGAGGAAAAAAGTTCCAGCATGCATGTATGGGTGTGTATAGGTAATCAGGCTATAGACATACAAAGAAAGCAAGATAAATGTACCCATCGTGACAAACAAGTCATCATGGTATCATCTTACCTACAGCCAGAACACTTGACAGATTATTAAGTTGTCATTTACGGACAGTGTGAGGTTGCTTTATTCCAACCCTTGTAGCTATTGTGTAAACTCATGCTTATATATCCCCTTTACTTTACAAAGACAGAGTCTAATGCAATTCAAGGCATTGTGTTGTGTGGTGTAATTAATTACCATTTTGGAGGCTTTTGGACTTCTCTTGCTTGGTTGTTCCCTCCACTAGGATCTGACTTCCACATGTCTGGCTATGCAGTATGGACAAAGAAAATTGGTCTGAATAGATGAATTAGCAAGTCACAGTCTGGACTCTCTTTTAAGGCTAGTCTTTGTGGTTCATGATAGATCTTTAAAATATGCACCATGCAAAAGGCAGACAGCACAAAGGCACAACAACAATAACAACAACTCACGCTGTCACTCAAAGAACAGCACAGTCATTTGTATATACATGGATTTGTGTGTATGTTAGTGTATGACAGCATGTTGGAGATAAGTCTAAATGTTAATATGAAGAAATGCATGTTGTGTTGTGTGTGTGTGTGTGTGTGTGTGTGTGTGTGTGTGTGTGTGTGTGTGTGTGTGTGTTGGGATGATCCGTGCCAGTGGTATTGTTGCAGCATTTAAGACAACTACAAGGCATGATTTGTGTTCATGGGGGCATGGAGGAATCTGGGTACTTTTACTGGACCAGCTGCAGAACAAAATGTCGACCCAGCTGCAGACATTACTCTCTCTATCTCTCTCGCTCTTTCTCACATCACATGACTCCAGGGTCGCTGGGTCCTCTGTTCCCTTGTTATGCAAATGATTCTATCTCAACTGTTGAAATAAAGACCAGGGAACAAGTTGATGGCAGTCACAATATATAAGAGCATAGGGGCAGCTCAAAGAGGCACCTGACTATCATCACTCCTCAATTAATAAAATAAAAAAAAAATTCTCATTTCAAAGTCTATACAAGTCTATACAAGAGAAAAGTAAACTAAATGGCTGTGTATACAAGTAGACTATAATGTTTGCAACACTGAAAACATGCTACATGGGAAACATCATATAGATTATTTTCCAATAGTTACATTTATAATTTAGTAGCAACAAAAATGAATTAGTTAGGCTTGTTTGATTTTGGCTGTGTTTGAGGGGTTCCCCACCTATAACTATGCTTGCTAGGGACCTGTGGAAAAGATTACTTGTGACACTAAACATATGGCAGCAGTTACAAGAGAACGAGTTAGAGGAACCCAAACAAAGATTTGGTTCAGTTTTTCTGTTCTACCTTTTCTGGACTTTCAGTCTTTAAAGCTCAATGTCTCTGAAAACAAAGAGAGAGAGAGAGAGAGAGAGAGAGAGAGAGAGAGAGAGGAAAATCGAAGATTGTGTGTTGAGTGAAATGCAGGCTATGCGTGAAAATCCGTCTCTGTGTTGCATTATTATGGTTAGTTTTTTTGGCTGGTATTGGATTGCCAGCACCAATAGACCCATAGATCTCCTGGGTGTTTCATTTGAACACGGGGAGTCTGGAAGCTCTCAATGTATGTATGTGTGTTCATGTTTCTAAAGCAAGAACCTGCTCTTTATTGGTTTTGCTGCTGGGTTCATATTCCGCAGTCAGTTTTCATGCCTTCCCATGTTTTCAGTCCACTTGGCCTTTATCCTGGCTAAGTTGAATCAGCATAATCACTCACTGGGTTACATTTCTATGGTTTCAAACTATAATATCAATAATGTAGAATACACAATGAGTAACAGTGTGACAGTAAGAGTCAAAGATAAAATACATGCCTTTTATGGTTATACAGTACTTGCCATGATGACATAGTGACAGTGTACTGCATAGTATACAGTATAAAGAATTTAAGCCACACATATAAACAAGGTACAAAATCAGTACAAATATATAAGACCTATACATCTTCTCCCCCAACATGAATTAAGATTGCATAATAGAGAATCTGGAATAAGTTCTTATAATTATTAGCCTGTTTGACTGGTTGCATGAATTGAATGGGTTTAATCCAAACCTCAGTAAGTGAAAAACTTGTAGACTATAAATAATGTCACTTTAGACCTAATGTGCTCTGTCAGTGGGAGGTTCAGAAATATAAACCTCTAATAAATATGAGTAATGAGCCTAATATTTGAAAAGTTAATTAAAAAAAAATTGATAAAGCATAAAGGGTGGCCTGACGGCAAAATGTTTGAGAACCACTGGTCTAGCAGATACATCCATACTTATAATGTTATAAAACACATGGTAACAGGGGAGGATCCCAGGAGGCACAAGGCAAAGGATACCCTGGAAGGGATGCCAACCCATTGCAGGGCATAATCGCACTCACACTCACACACTATGGACAATTTTAGAGATGCCAATCAGCCTACAGTGCATGTGTTTCGACTGATGGAGGAAACCGGAGTGTCTGGAAGAAACCCCCAATGCACAGGGAGAGCATGCAAAAGTGCTAACCTCTAAGTGTCTATTGTGTCTATTTAGGACTCACTATTAAAACATGTTATTCTTTATGAAACTTGTAGAATGCAATTAGCTCTTGAGTGAGTTTCAGATTAAGCATACTGACTTTCTTATACCTGGTTTCATAACAGTTCACAAAACATTGTCTGCACAAACAGCCTATGAAGTGAAAGCAAATTAGGCTTCTGTGTTTTCTCTGTCTTTCCCGGGCTGCGTCAGCTGCCAAAGCCCACACTTGCTGTCCCAGAATTCTCACACACACACACACACACACACACACACACACGTTTATTTTATTTGCACGGCTGTCTGAGTGCTGTCCCATGGTGGCATGGAGCTTGCACTTCCTGCGGAATGCGTAGCGAACGCCTGACAGCCGCTGGTTGATAAACAGGCACTGCAGCAGGTGGACAGATATTGGGTATGTGAATGTGTATTGGTGTTGTGTGTGAGTGTGGGGGAGTTTGTGTGTGTGCACATGATGAAGAAAAAGAGATCATTAAGGGAAGTGATATATGTGTTTATTTTGGACACACACACACACTCACTTATGCAAGCATTCAGTTGGAGATGATGTACCATAAGGTTCATAGTGTACACGGGTTGTCACCTCCTCCCTCTCATTTTACTTCACCGTCAAACCAAATGAAGTTCATCTTATTTAAAGGCTTTACGTGTACAAGCCCCATGTTATGTTTCTCAAAACACCATGTGATTGGCAATAGCAGCTGCCCTAAAAGCCAGCTAAAGGCCTCAGAGATGATTGGACACAACTGAACCATGCACCTGGATATTTAAATGTGATTCTGAACTCTGCACATTAATGCAAACATGCGCCATGCTCAGCAGCACACAAAAAGGCATTCTTTTACATACATGCGCACACACACACACACAAACATGAACACACAAAAAAGTAATGAAGATTTTAAGAAACAAAAACTCTACATTACACAACTCTCAGCTACTTTATAAAAAGTTTGTCTTACTATTCTTGTGAGGACGTTCCACTGACATAATTATTAACACAAATAATTAAAGCTATGTTCACACTTAAACTTAAACTTAGCCCTAACCTTAACCTCATTACCCTTTCATTTCTATTATTTAATAAATAAGTTAAACAAAATTTCCCTATGGTGACCCGCCAAATGTCCCCACAAGATCAAACTGTCAGATATTCCTACCATTGTTCAGACATTTGATCCCAACCCAAATATAAAAACATGCACACACAAACACACGCATGTTTTCTTTTTAATCATATACATATGTATATACGGGGCTTAGCACGTTTGCCTCACACCTCCGGGGTTGGGGGTTCAAATCCCGCCTCCGTCTTGTGTGCACAGAGTTTGCATGTTGCAGTTTCTCCCTGTGTGTCGGGGTTTCCTCCCCCAGTCCAAAGACATGCATTGTAGGCTGATTGGTATTTCCAAATTGTCTGAAGTGTGTGAATATGTGTGCAATTGTGCCCTGTGATGGGTGTGACCCTATCCAGGGTGTCACCTGCCTTATGCCCTGAGTTCCGCAGGGAAACCTGCAACCCTATGTAGGATAAGCGGTATGGAAAATGAATATATATATATATATATATTAGCAGCCATAACATTAAATCCACCTGCCTAACACTGTCCAGGTCCCCCTTGTGCCGCCAGCAGCTCTGACCCGTCGAGGCATGGACTCCACAAGACCTCTGAAGGTGTGCTGTGGTATCTGGCACCAAGATGTTAGCAGCAGATAATTCAAGTCCTGTAAGCTGTGAGTTGGGACCTCCATGGATCCGACTTTTTTGTCCAGCACATCCCACAGATGCTCAAATCTGGGGAATTTGGAGGTCTGGGGAATTTGGAGGCCAAGTCAACACCTTGAACTCTTTGTCATGTTCCTCAAACCATTCCTGAACAATTTTTGCAGTGTGCCAGGGGGCATTATCCTGCTGAAAGAGGCCACTGCCGTTAGGGACTACTGTGACTATGAAGGGGTGTACGTGGTCTGCAACAATGTTTAGGTAGGTGGTACGTGTTAAAGTAAGACTCAAATGAATGCCAGGACCCAAGGTTTCCCAGCAGAACATTGCCCAGGGCATCACACTGCATCCACCAGCTTGCCTTCTTCCCATAGTGCATCCTGGTGCCATGTCTTCCCCAGGTAAGCGACGCACATATCCACATGATGTAACAGAAAATGTGATTCATCAGACCAGGCTAGTTCAGATGGTCATGTGTTTCCTGTCATGAGGAATGGTTAATCAGCACCAATGTTTTGTCAGCAAGAATGATTTATACATTCTTACAGCCCATTTTACAGTTCAATTCAGTACAGCACATAGAAGATGCACAGAGCATCAATTTCTGTGATTTCTCATCATAGGTTAGTAAATATAGCATGCAAATGTCTACACTCACCATCAGATTAATACAATCATTTATTAGCACTTGGTGTTACTATCAAATAAAGGTTGTTAAAAATAAAATAAAAATTAAGTTATTCTCCCTTATATGCCCATTGGCAGTGTAGCGCTAAAGTATGAAATTATAAACAACTGCTGGGGCACCCGCTAGAACAGAAGTACAGGAGTAGTTTGTGCTGTTTTTATTCCTCCAGACTTCACAATATAGCACAAATATAGTATTTTCTACATTAACAAATATCAGTACCATGTGTGGTATAAATCCAATCCAATTTTATTTGTATAGCACTTTTAATAATAGACATTGTCACAAAATGTGCTTTATGTTGGTTTTCTTGTTGGTTGGTTTCTCACAGAGGTTCAACAGTTGATTTAACTTTTGTAATAACCATCTTGAATTGGTTTTGTTAGTGGCTGTGTATGACTGTTAAAAGCCAATATCCTATTTTCATTTTAGAGTGTTTATGTGTTAAAGCTGTAGTGTATGATGTCGACACGGTGAAACAGAATCTCGTAGAGGGTGTGGCAGAGTACCAGCGGAGTCTGGCAGCACTACACATAAAGCCTTCTTATATAATACTCTGCAAGTTTTCTCAAGTCCTCGAGTCTCAAGAACCCAGATTCACCCACTATGGAACTGCAGGCTAAACAATTTGATTTTATATGGCTCTGGATAGATACTATGCTGCATTGAATTGAAGCATTCACTTTGTGATGAATTAAATCTTCTCTTAAAGACAAAATTAGATTAAGTCATTCAACTTGTCAGTCACCTTTAGTATTTGTTGACCTTACATAGGTTATAAGCATTAAAAGATACCTAAAAGTGTACTCAGGCCAAATCCAATCCATTTTCCAATTTGGTGATATTTATCTGCTGGCGTCAGCCAGGGATACCTAAGTCTGGTTGGGTATGAGTTGTCAAAATAAATTTCCCTGCAGCCAGCTGGTGAGGAGTGACACGTGTGTATTTGATAAAAGCTGATTTGTTTATGGGGCAAGCACTTAAACCCGAGGACTCTTAAGTACTTGGGCTGTGGACAACACTCAGAGGCATGCTGGATATGGAATCATGTCAACACTGTTTGGTTTTGAGGACTTGTATGGACATGGTCAGGCATTTCAGAATCATCTTATCTTCTTAGTCACCTCTTTGCTATCCATATAAACCCATAATCATAAAAGGAAACATGGAAGTAGATATGCTTTTATCTTCCCCAGCTTGTTTCTTTAGGAAAACCTCTTTAGACACAGGTTGCAACTTTTCACTGAAGTTTTGTAAACGTGAACAATAATATTTAAAAGAAATTGAGAAGCTGTGAAAGTGCCTCATATCCTTAACCTGGCTAGAAATTTAAGAAATTCTTTCTGTTTGAGGTATTACAGTATTTTTACAGAACTACACCAGCATGATTCTTCATACTACAACACTTTTAAACATTTAAATGAATAAAAGGGAAGAAGAATTTGAAACAAATTGACCTATTTATGCCTTCAATCAGCTATGCTGTTGGACTCCACCAAACTCTAAGGAATTTACACTGTATCGTATAACATTACAGTATTCCACAAAGCACAAATAAAATAACTCTCTAATGCTGGGAAAGGCTAGTCTGCGCCATCAGCAGGCCATAATGTGTTCTTCCTTTTTCAAACTGTGCTCCCGCTCTGCCTGGCACATAGTGCTGATGGCTGTCCAGAGAGCAGTTTTTGCGTCATGGGCCACAGCAGGAGGTCAGCTGAAGCCTTTTCCAGCATCAACCACCATGACCATGCCTGTAGGCAGCCTGGGAGCAACAAAGGCCCACCCAAAGAAATACATAAGCTGTGAGGTCTGTTAAAATGACCATTCATAACATGGTTTTACAGTTTTTATAGAGACTTGGTAAGAGTTGGCCCATGGTAAGGGCTAGAGCATGGATGCTTGGTGCTATGTTTGAGAAATACACACACGCGCACACACACACACACACACACACACACACACACACACACACACACACACACACACACACACACACACACATACACACACACACACACACACACATGCCTTCTGACCAATCAGATATGAGAATTCAGCAGCAGTAGATAGTAGAGATATGAAACCTACAGTATAATTACATTCTAGAAAATGTTATTAGACTGGTTCTGGTGTTATAACAGAACCACTCACATCATATCTTGCACACCTTATTTGCCCATGTACAGTTTTTCTACTCCATTTAGTATATTATAACTGTAAATTTTTTCTTTTACAGTTTTGTAATTTTACTATTTTAATATATATCATTGTAATTTTTGTAATATATTCTAAATTGTACAATTCTCCTAAATGCTTTTTATGACTGCACTAATATATATATATATATATATTCTGTTTATATATCAGTGCTGATGCAGTGTTTATATATTGTCCTATATATATATATATATATATATATATATATATATATATATATATATATATATATATATATATATATATATATATATATATATATATATATATATATATATATATATATATATATATATATATATATATATTCTGTTTATATATCAGTGCTGATGCAGTGTTTATATATTGTCCTATATATATATATATATATCAGTGCGTTCATAAAAAGCATTTCACTACATGTCATAGGTCGTATGGTTATGTATGTGACATATAAAATTTGATTTGATGGGGTAGCCATGAATTTTAAGGGTGACCTGATTTAACATGACTTTTTTTGTTTTTTAAATTCCATAATAAATGGTTGAGCTTAAAGCCAGCACATCAAGACTGATGGCAATAATTAAACTCCATGATGGAATGATGAAGTGAGAGTGCTGATCACTGTTTTGAAGGGAGGCTCAAACTAGAGTTTAATTTTGCTTTGTCACGTATCGTGAGGTTGAACTTTAGATTTGTGAAGTTTAACTTGCAACAACTCTGCCTGTTACCTCCCACCTCTTGGCTGCGATATACTAGCCTGAGTGCTCTCTCACACACAAACACACATGTATGAACACCCCCAAGACCTGTGGAAATGGAGCATGAATGACATCACGGCTCTGTCTGAACTCTGATGCCTTGGCTTTACAAATAAAATCCATCTGTTGGATTCACTACTTACTGTTTTCGCATTGCATGTTGTTTATCAGAATGCACTGTGTCCACCTGATATATAGTGACTGATTTGATCCACACATTTATTGGCACATATGCCTTTCCTACACTTGTTGGGTTCTTCAGTTCCAATAAAGTGCCCATATACAGAGCTCATCTTTTTTTTCTCTCTCTAGACTGATCCACCTAAAATTTGACGTAGAGAGGGAGATGTAGAAGAGATTTTAGAAAAGGCACTACTTTGGTTTTTCCATGCAGGCTTGATGGATAAAAGGAGGATGAATATAACAGTCTTGAGAATGATTTTGAGATATATTACATAGATGAAATATGGACAGTTGAGAATGTTTCACTTTTTTGGAGGTTAGGCTTATGTGCGTGTGAGAGAGTGGAGAAAATGTGCTCTTAACAAATGAGCTGCCACAGTGCTATTTCAAGCCTGCAATAATGTGATCTGGATGGTGGAGCTTGTATAAGTGGATTGTGTCGGTGACGTCTGTCTGCATAGTGTCAGAAATAGCCAGAAAACACCTCAGCCGCTGAATAAGCCCAAACAGATTACACTGGGAGCTGGCAACAACTTTGTCACCTTGCTGGTGCCGATTAATTTTAAAGTCTAAGATGAATAAGGCATGGTCCGTTTACTCCATCCAGTCTTGCTGTAAATTTCACTAAACAACTGGAGCCTTAGAAATACCTGCAGTACTTCTATTATGGAAAAAAATGGACACTGTTGAGTTTTTTTTTTTTGTTTGTTTTTTGGTTTTTGGTTTTCTGTGCAAACAGATATTATGAAGCTAGAGTGTAATTGCTGTGAAATGTGTGTCATTGAGTCCACAGTTTCTTGAAAATAAGGAAATGTGAAAAGTTATAATTGCTCTTAGGGAAAAGAAAACATTGCCCTAAGGTCTAGAATGCTAATCGCATGGGTCAGCTTTGTTTATCGTACTATGGAGATGAATTCTGCGCAAATGAAACTCTGGCAAATAGCTCTGCTTTTTTATTGGTCTTTAAAGTTCATTAAATCTGGACATATACATATGTCGACGTTCCACAGTTACAGGGCGAGCACAGACATGAAGTGTAAATAAACGGAAATTAGCTAAAAATTGAGGCGGTTGGCTCTAAAGTTAGCCTACACAATTTTCAAACATGCCAAGTTCAGAATGGATCCCGTGCAGGTGATCAGTCATAATTCACTGCTTTTTGACAGCTCATATACAGTTACAGGGGCTTGACTTGAGGAATTAAGACAAATTGGGCAAAAATTGCAAAAGGTAAACATCCAAGGGTCTTTGCAAGATGTTTTTGTTTTGGAACTTGTGCCTCACCCTATAGGCTGAGCTCTATTTCTGCAAATGGAGGGTTTCTGAATGGCTCCTATTTGCACTGGCACCTGAAAGGAAGGAAGCTTTAGCAATGAAACAGTAGCCAGGCCAATGTCTCATAAATTAACTCACCCCTGTCTGTTTCAGACCGTTTCACATAAAGTATTAAGCATCATGCACAAATATGGCTGGCGAGTTACTGGTGTCATCATGGGATGTGTTCTCAGTTAATGTCTTTTCAAGCTTCACTTGAAATATAGAACTAGATCTATATAGAATTATATTGCTGTCAACATCTTATCTCATAAGGCAGGGAAACCACCATGAAACATTTGAAATGAACTTAAGAATGGCTTAAGAAAACACAGTCAGTCCTGAATAATTTGCAGGACTGTGGAAAAACATCAGATAAAGCCTTTGGACTGAGAGCATCAGATTGTATGCCACTTGAAATGCATTTAAAGTCCATTTAAAAAGCTTATTCTAGTGAAAATCTGTCTAATTGGCTGCTCAGCAGAGTAGCCTGGATGATTTTATGAAGGCCAGAAATGGTTTGTTTAGAGCAGCTGAATCCAAGCGTACAAGGCAGCCTGGTGAAATTGCCTGCACTCTGTAAGTTGATACAGCTACAGAGCCCTGTTCACGGGCCTGGAGTTTACACAGAATAAATACAAATAATGAAAAAGTAAATAACAGAGCTGGTCCTTATGTCACCATGCATTTATCTTGTACACCAGAGAGCAACTCTTGAAAATGTAACCTGTCTATCTGTGGCCCCGTTTGCATGTAGTCATGGCATCCAATTGACACAAATGTATGTTTAAAAATGAAGGCCAAAAATAGATTTCTAATGTCCATAGAACATTTACCTTTCCTGTAAAAAAAAAAAAAAAAAAAAAAAAAAAAAAAAAAAAAAAAAGTGTGTCCTGTTCTCCAATAGCGTAATGTTATCACAGAGCATTCGCACATGTAAACCCCACTCCAAATCACATATGCCACTCTTTTTTGGTTGCAGACATTTAAAAAAAAAAAAAAAAATTGTAGGTTTGCCATTAGCAACAGATCCAATAGACTCGAGACCAAAATACATATTTACTTACATTTTTTAAATATAATTTTTAACTATATCCTTTGTAGCGTGGGTTTACAGGGGCAAGAAAAACCCAAACATACAACATTTTAAAGTCTGCAGAAAATACATGGCATCTTGTTTCAGAGAGCTATATTCCATGTCAAAAATATATATTGAAGATTGTAAACCTTCAATTTATAACCTAAATAATCTAGTTTTATAATCTAAAATATTTTCATTTTAAGCCGTTATAGGCCTGCACCATATGGCAATTTCAAGACATTGTTTATATCAACCATTCTTTCACTAGTATGAGACACACAATTCTGCTACTGTGTACTTAATAAAATGAGTGAAACAAAACATTCAGGTTCACAACTGTAAACATAAGTATTCCATCCATCCATTTTCTATACCACTTATCCTTGGTCATGGGGAACCTGGAGCCTATCCCAGGGAGCATGGGGCACAGGCGGGGTGCCAATCCACTGCAGGGCACAATCACACATTACGGACACTTTTGAACATGCCGAAGCATGTCTTTGGACTGGAGGAGGAAACTGGACTGCCCAGAGGAAGCACAGGGAGAACATGCAAACTCTGCACACACGTTGAACTCTCGACCCTGGAGGTGTGAAGCAAATATGCCCAACATATGTGTTGTTTTAATTATTTTTTAGAGTAATCAATCATCTTGTGGACTTTATTGTTTCTTTTTCATTAGAAGATGCCTGATTGTTGATATTCTGCGTTAAAAAGGAAGAACTTTCCCCCATCAAACACCTCTGATAGATGCTAGAAGAAGCTTTATTGTTATTTAGAACATGGTTGGTGCACTTATTTTTGAGCAGCACTTGTGATGCCCAGCAAAATTTCTGAAGGTGTTTGTTTAAACAAATAGAAAGTAAACATACTGAACAAAGTACTGAGGTGTTTGATGGGGTAAAGTTCTTCCTTTTTAACGCAGAATATCAACAATCAGGCATCTTCTAATGAAAAAGAAACAATATATTATCAGAAATGATTTAAAAAAAAATTTTTTTTAATCTGGCTGATTATTTGAATGTTGTCTGGTTTGTAATCTTATATATTGTTTAATTGTTATATTATAGAATTTATAGTGATGTCTGTTTTTTTTGTTTTTTTTTAAAGATTGTGTAGGCCAGTGAATTTGTGGTTTTGTATTTTTATTGCATTTTGTGTTTGCATTTTGTGTTTTCTTCTGTTATATGCAAGTCATAGATCTTGGATTATAAAATGTGTCATAGGCAATAACAGTAGGGTCTGTGATGGACTAGTGAAATTTTTTTAAGGGGAACAAAAAACAAGCTAATGCATGGTGTCAGATTAGAAAGTAAAAGCCAAGAAAATACAAAAAATCCACCAAAGTAATGAAAAAAAAAATAAATACTGTTTATGGTCTATCACAAACCACAAACCAGGAGACAAAGCCTTATGTTGCTTGAGACCCTGGTATTTGCCAAAAGAGTTGCAACTTTTTTTTTTGGCAAATGCCATTATAATCAGCGTTTTCTCATAACAAAAATACACAACTGACTCATTTATTATCTGAGTGTCCTGTATTGTCCACAAAAACATCCATCCTCAGTCAGTTATCCAGGTCATGAAATGTAGCAGCAACTTAAGAAACATGGCAATTTTCCAGTTCTAACTATTGTAACATATTGCATTACGCAACATGACTGATATCACCTAATCAGCTGCATTGCTTATGTCGTCGCCGTGTCAGTCCTGGTTCTCTAGTGTAGTGCCAGTGTAAAGAATGGCATAGATTTTCATCTCCGGACAAAAACTTCCACAACACATGTGGTGTGGCAGATGCCTGCCAAAGCATGTCAGTGTGAAATGCAGGACCTCACAGCTGCACTAAGTCCTGATGGGCTGTTTGGACAGAGAGAGCTGCCCAAAGCTGATGTGCAAGAGCCTACAGTGAAATCCTTAACAACTGCACTCCTCTTTGTTTGATTCATCAAAGCCATTGACTTGATTTATACGTATGTTGGCATTTGGTGTTATAAATCTAAGTGATTTCTTGTGACCCACTGATTGTTCTTTGCAGCAGCCAAATGTTTACAGCTTGCCTAAATACAGCTGATAATGATCAAACTCAAAGGCTCTAATATAAACTATCCAAAGGATTTAAGCTTATCAGTCGACCCGCCTTGGCAAGAGAAGTGCGATGCCAGTATGGGGCAGCTGGAGACCTTGTGTCCATCATTTTGTTACAGAGTCCTAACATCTGGGTGGTGTGGTCGTGGTTTATGGTCCAATAAAATGCTGATGAAAGAATAATTGCGATTAAGATCATACTCACTGTCTCGCACAAGGATGTGCAGATAGCTAAGGGGTGGGACATTTCCTAAAGAAATCTGAGCTAGCATTTCAAGCTTCTCACAGATAATAGAAAAGTTGTATGCACAAAACTAAAATTAAGCATGCTGATCTTAATCACTTATATGTGTTATAGTTATAACACATGCTACTTGTAGTGCTAAAAATATGTGTTAGTGATTGTAGTATGTATTATAATCAGATGTATTTTCTCAATCAAAAAAGATTAAAGACTCAGTTGGTGATTTGATAAGGCATGCCAGTCTAAAGTCGCATTTATTTTAAATACTAACTACTATTTTCAATCAGGTTAAATGTTGCGTTAGTGAAAATATCATATAGATGTACTGTATATGTACATTCTTTGCATTCATGTCTAGTGGAAGTTTTATACTGTAGACTTCTACATCTAAATATTCCAAAGTCAGTAAACTAAAGTTAGCTGGAAAATTAAAAGCAGTGCGCCTCATTTATCAAGTTGGATATTAAGGAAACAACATTTTAAAAAGAAATGTGTTCATGTATTCATGAAAATCCAGTTCTTAAGCTTTAAAATGTATAATTGGAATGAGTTACTGCAATTTTATATACGTCGATTATTTATTTTAATTGCACATGCAAATTAAGTGAAAACTGTAGTAATAATTTTAGTGGCATTTCGTATTAATCACTTGAAAACAAGCAATCCAAAACAAATCCATAAATTAATACAAAGAAGTCTAGCCATTCATCCAGGATAAAAGAAATGGCACCCTATAAAAACCTCTGCAGTGGCTTTCATTGTTTACATTTCATGTAGTTTTATGGGCATCACTAAATGTAAAGCAGCTTCACCGTGAACACACTTGGTACTTTGTGGGTGATTGGTATTTATCAGCATAGACATGTGAGTATGAAGAAAACCAGTGTTACAGAAACTTTTGTAAATATGGAAGGAATGTTTAGTTTGGGTGGGATGGGGGTGGCTTAGTGGTTAGCACGTTTGCCTCACACCTCTGGGGTTGTGGGCTCAGTTCCCATCTCCACCATGTGAGTTTGCATGTTCTCCCCGTGCTTCAGGGGTTTCCTCCATGTACTACAGATCTGTTTTACGTACTAGCTAGACTACACATTCTTTAGTCTATATAGACAATATAAAAATCTTTCAGTGCATTCCAATAAAGCAAGCTAGACAATATTATATAATTTGTTATTTATTTATTTATTTTTTAACATTGCCAGACTCGTGAAACTACAGTAGCGTGGGGGGAAAGCTGAGGGAATTTTAAAGAGGGTTTAAAGAATTACATTATAACAATGATGATAATGGACAAGGTCAGCACTGAGATAAAGAAGCTGCTTCATGCTGAATCTTCACATTACAAACACTGCTTGCATCTGAAGCTGTCTGCCAGTGACATTTTCTGCGTATTTCATTGAAAAATGAATTTGAATAAGTAATGGAACTCATGTTAGTTATTTATTTCTCTAAGATGTTTTACAGTGAATGTATCCATATATAGTTCTGCACAAAAGTCTTAGGCACCCTATTATTATTATTTGTTTATTTTTTTCATATTAATTTTGACTTAGATATTTATTTTATGACTTTTTTTTTTTAGATTTCCAAACATTATTTTCCATCAAAAATGAATTGTTACACACAAAAAAGTTTTTATAATAGATCACTGAGATGTGAATGCTGGTTGTCAGGGATCGCCTGCAAAAACAGAAGCAAGTGTCTTCTGTCAAAGTCTCCAGAAGAACGGTAGTAGATTCTCCAAGATGCTTAAAAAAAACAACTTACCAGCCAATATTCTCAGAAATTTCTCTGAAGTGTACCCTAGACTACTGATGCATTTTTAAAAAGCAAAGGGTTGTGATGCCAAATATTGACTTGTTGATTAGTTTACTGCTGTTTACTTCTCTTTATGAATTTTTTTTTTTTTAACATGTGCCTTAAGTTTTGCAGAGTGCTGTACATACAGTATTTATACATTAAAAGAAGAACCACTGAGTGCAATGTTTAACATGTAATCTAAATGTACAGCCTGTCAGATGAATTGTAATGTTTAGGTTTCTGCCTTATGTGCACAGAATGTCTCCAGCATGGCTATTTAAAGTGATATGTTGCACCGTTCTAATCATAAAGCTTTAATACACGGCAAGTCGAATGTACACATTTACTTTAATTTGTATATTTGCAGTCCTGAAACCAAAGGGGTCTCTTACAGTAATTAGCCATAGCGAGTATTTCATGATGTACTTGTCACAACAGCACAGTCTAATGAAGCGTGCCCTTACTACTGTTCATTTAGGAACAGTTTATTTTATTGGTGCATTGTAATTAAACTCAGATGGCCAAAGTTTACATTTGCCACAAATCAGACTCTGTGTCTAATTTGGGGTGACATGGTGAAAAGCACGTATAGCTGTTTTTCATCTTCTAGTCAGTCATGGCTTATCAGAGGAGGCCAGGCATTCGTTTTAAATAGTATAACACTATTATGTTATAGTATAATTCAATTATACAGTCACTGTAATCCTGTTTTTAACCCTTTACACTACAGGGAATGGATTATTCAAAAGAGTAAGCTACTGAAATAAATCAACATTGTGAGAGAGCTATTACTTCGAGCCTGAATATTTCTTTTTTTTATTTTGCTAAGCCCAAACAGTAAGACTTTGTCTTGTTCCACCTCCTGTAATCGTTTGTGGATATTATCAGAGCTAAAAGCCTTTAATTTCCTACAGATAAATCAGGGGGCTCAGCTGTGCTGTTCTGCATAAGAAAAGGAGCTGACCCTCCATTTCCTTTCTACTGTTATGAAGTCAAAGGTTGTAGGACAGCTCAAGATAAGTGTCCTGCCCTATGAATGGTGGGGCAAAGCAACAGTTCTCCCATATTGTTGAGAGAGTCATTTATCTTGAGGGGGGACAATACGCCATTCATTGATGGCTATATGAAGCTTCCAAAAGTGAAGTTCAGATTGGAGGGAGCTGCTGGAGAGGGGCCTCCACTGCCACAGGTCAAATAGAATGAGGATGGAGTCGAGAATGTGGGGGAAGTCAAGGGTGAGTAGGAAGTGGATGTGTTTGGGCCAAATGAGGTCACGCCCATAAGTACATGAACAAAGTAGTGGACGCCAGGAATCTGCAGATTTTGAGATCAGTGTGAATGTCTGGCTTCAGGAGATTTTAAATGTTTAGCACGCTAAAAGGAACTGCTAAAGGTTAGCATGTAACAATTCCCACATAGGTCAAAAAAGCGAATGATTTGACTGAAATTATTATCTGCAGACAACGGACAAGATTTTAGGACATTTGTACTCTACCTAAGAATCACTTAAAATTAGTTCTCTTACTCGATTAAATTTCCATTTTACTTTTTACCCTATCGATTTCATTTCGACATTTCAATTACTTATTACAAATATTTAAAAATGCTTTTTTAAGTTTTGCATGTGTTTCTGTGCATTTTAACTTCATTAAGTATATGTAAAATGTCCTATCAAATACAGAACAAATGGCAAGGATACCACACACTCTTTGAGCAAGGACGAAATACTGTAATAGTCTTAATTGCTATATTTGCAATAATTTTTCATTAATTATAATATATATATATATATATATATATATATATATATATATATATATATATATATATATATATATATATATATATATATATCTTATGGGAAATCTGTACGAATGACGACACTTTAAAAAAAATTTAAAAATCCACGCGAACTACATACATACAGTAAATATGATTTCACATGTAATGATTCACACATGTGGAGTTTATTTCATGTGTTTTTTATTTTTACACATGTGATTTTCTGAAATGATTCATTTATTTCTTGTGGTTTTATTTTTCACATATAATCCCATAGTATTCCCATTACGTCACATGATATCCAAATGTGCAATTTCAGGACATAACGTTAAAATGCACCTTCACATGTTTTTCACACATGACCACACTTTACTCTTGTGTAGAAATACTGTATGAGCCCACGTGAAATGCATGTGAATTTTTGAAGGATTCATTTGTATGAAATCAAACAAAATCCAAAATCTGACCATTTCTAACCTTAAGCTTAACTTTTCATACAAACTGAGTTTAGCAAGTTTATACAAGTGTGAAAACATGTTGGGGAAAAAGATCTTGCCCTGTTTTTATATAAGTTCATTTGACACTTGATTAGATTAAGTATCGACACTTTCACTGGAGTATGATTTTGACTACCTGCTTTGACTTTTACTGAGTGAAGGAGTGAGTAATTCTCTCCATGCCTGGCAAGCTTAGTTCAATCTGAGCATGAGTCACTGCAGGTCCCGTTGCTATACTGCCACACTCTGAGTCATCACAAGCCCTCACACCCCTGTGCATCAGCATTTACAGTATATGTCTTATAGTTGTTGAAGTTATTGTAACAAAAAAAATCTGCTGCATTTATAAGGATAAAAGTGTAATGTTCATTACTATAAGTAGGTGAGAGAATGTTAAAGGGTGTTTTTAATGTGTCTGCTTGTATGGAGGCGTTTAGTTTTTTGGTTTTTTGCACAAGAGACTGCAGAATGAGAGAGAGAGAGAGTGGTAAAAGTTTAGTGTTTGTTACATAAGCATACAGCTCCCTTGAGATAGGCGCAATTCAGTGGCAGTGTGAGTGTGATTTCATTTACTAGCAAAAGAAATAAAAATGTGTCATTAGTGTGCTAAATAACCATGGGTCCTTTTGCTCTGATTTGGTAGCTGTGAAAGGCATTTCAAAAACCTTCTTTTTTTTTTTTATCGCTAAATAATTACGAATATAGGGCTAAGTAAGGAGGAGATGAACTCACCTATGTGCTGTTTAGCTGCTGACAGGTATGGCCTTTAATTATCTCCTTATTACAAAGGAGGACTGTAACACCGCTTGGTGAACTGTGAAAGTTTGTGTCCCTAATTACAGAGGAGATGGGTAATTTTATCTTTACTGACTCGTTCGTCAACTTTATAGGACATCATCAAATGATAGGAAATTGCTAATTTCATGCTTAAATTTGGTAAACACTGTACCTCATGCCATTAGAGACAACTAATTGTTATTATAGGGTGACACAATGAAGTTGAAATCCTTTCCTGCTTAAGATATTGGACAATAAAGAAGTTCAAATCTCAAGAAATCGTTTGAATCTACTAATATGGCATTATTCTACAAGATGACTAGACATCCACAGACCAAATTGGGCTTTTTTTCAGTAGTCCTAAACAGTAAGTTTAAAGTGCTAAGGTGCAATACTTATAAGAAATGTTGCTGCAGTGTGGCTTAATAGGACCTTCCAGGAGAGGATGAAGACTTCCTGGTAAAAAAAGAAACATTTTAAAATAGAGAACTCCTCTGATTTGCCAAGTTTGTCCCAGTTTTGTTGGTTGATCACTCACACTTTCCCTACTGAGCTTCTCTGTAAATCTGCAAAATGTCACACTGACCATCAGCCTGGAAGAATCCTGGCCAAAGCCAGCATCTCTGTCCATAGTTATGAGTCAATATTTGATCACCAGGAGGCTTCTGTTTGCTTTCTCACTATCACCAGCTGCTCAATTAGGCTTAAATGGATTTGTCACAAGTGCCAAACATTTTATGACCTAGTTGTCTGCGCCGGAGCATGTACAACCCACTGATCTCACAGAGGATGTGAAATGCTCCTTCAGCTTGATGGGGGAATGTTTCCACTGTCTAATCGGCAGCGTGGCCCAGGTTCAGATAATAGTCGGGGGCCTCCAACTCCAGAAACCGCACTTGGGTAAACTTTGAGGGAGCTGTGGAAGAATGCTCCATTGCACTCCAATCTGAAAAGGAAATGTAAAACACATGAGATGTGAAAAGTGAGCAATTACTCGTCTGAGAAGCAAACGGAAGATTGTTCTGTAGACCCTGCCTCGAATTCGATGTGATGTTGATTTATTTAGTTTTTGAAGAGCCTCTAAGAGATGTTTCAGAACCATGCATTGACCCATTGTCTTTCGATTGATTTCAGGCAATCAGTGGTAGCCAAAAGTGCAATGGCATGTCAGAACTAGTTGCTCTATTGGAATATGAATTTTTAATATGACTGTTCACATGTTCCTAGAGCACTGTGCCAGGCGTGAAAGCAAAGGTGGAGTTAACTCTGACGATCAGTGAGAATTTCTCTGCAACCCACTAAAATGTTCTCAGCCTGGTTTGATTAGAGATTGGCTACACTTGCATCTCATCTGCAGTGTTGCCAGTTTCATCACACATTTCCTCCTTCAAGCTTGATTAAATATAATGAACAGGTACAAGTCATCAGTTCTTGGAGTAAGAGCTCTGATGTAGGATCAGCTCCATAGATGCCTGAAATCAAATTCAGTGGAAGAAGAAAGACAACTTGGAGCATAAATGACTACACATTGAAAATTATTAATGCTACGGTCCACAGGTCCACATGCAAAAAAAATGAGAATCCAACACTCAGGTTATTATTGCGACTTGGTCTCTCCCTTCGAAAACTATGTTACTATTCTGCCGAGCCCAGACCAGGCCTCAAACCTGTGATCCACCATCCAACTTCACACACTGCACCCATTATATCTCCGATGGCTGGCTAGCTTCACATTTTACACCCGCTCAGAATTTTGTGCATTAAAGATGGCATCCAAAAACTACTGACTTTAAAACCCATGATATTAATATTATAAGAACAAATTAGTGTGTAAACACTGATTTGGAAATTCTCATTTCACTCTTTCGTTTGCTTAAGGTCCATGATTAATGGGATGGCCATGTTGCTGACACCTTAAATATGCAAACAGGAAAACACAGGCCTCACTGGCTGGAAATGGAAGAAATCCTCTGCTGGTATTAGCTGGAAAGCAGAAGTGAGAATAATTACTAAATGCAGGGGAAAATGCAAATGACCATTTGTGTGTGTCCGTGGCTGTGTGTGGGTGGGTAGAGGTGGAGGATGGAGCAAGTTGTATGGGTTGAACAAAGTGTGTGTGTGTGTGTGTGTGTGTGTGTGTGTGTGTGTGTGTGTGTGTGTGTGTGTGTGTGTGTGTGTGTGTGTGTGTGTTATACACTCAAGTAAGTTTCTGCATGCTTACATGCATGTTTGCACGTGTAAAACAGTATATCATCTTGGCGGTATAGCATCATTAAAACGATGAAATACTGTATATAATATTAAT
The DNA here is from genome assembly GCA_023630585.1 of Cranoglanis bouderius. NCBI lineage: Eukaryota > Metazoa > Chordata > Actinopteri > Siluriformes > Cranoglanididae > Cranoglanis > Cranoglanis bouderius. The sequence goes on from CM042554.1 coordinate 3,191,103, forward strand.
AGCAATGGACTGACATCTCATCCAGGGTGTATCCCCACCTCAAGCTCAGTATTCCCAGGATAGGCTCCAGATCCACTGCAACTCTGATCAGGAAAAAGTGGTTACTGAAGAGGTATGAAGCTATGAATGATACTATTAATACTATGCAATACTACTATACGTATAATGCTGCAAATTCATATAAGCTCAGAACTCTCTTTGAAACATGTTACGAAAAGGAATCAAGGTAGCCTACATACCATATGCAACACCGTATTTCTACCTCTGATAAAATATATACTGTATTATTATATTATTATATTGTCAATTTTACATGCTGTTTCATCCCTACATGTTCATCATGTATACAAGACAAATAAATTCTAATATCCCTAATCCTAATATAACATTTCCTTTAAGCTGGCAAAATGTTTTTACAGTGTTACTAAACCAACTGTATGCAAATGTAATATCATGCGATATCAGCTGTACCACTGCATAATTACAGCTCTGCTGCCAAAAAAAATTTGAATAATGCACTTCACATCAGTACTCAGTATCAGTATCAGTATCAGTACTCAGTTGTTTCCTGCACTCCATGACCAAACAGGTCCCCTTTCCAAATTCAGCTGTTGACTAAGTCCAAATAAGATTAAACAATATTTATTTTAGGAAACTTTCCTTGTGGTGAGGAGGAAGAGTGAAGTCCTAGATTTGTTCCTTTCCTTGGTGAATATTTATGGCTACTATATATTTTTTGTTTGTGGTTTAGATCCCTAGCAGTAGCCTGCTCACCTCAGGTTATAAGGCTCCAAAAAAAAAAAAGGAGGACTGATATGGACAATTAATTTTACTATATGTTTTCAAATACAGAATCTAAATGTCAGGGCAGTAAGTTATAGCATGCCTCACACACAAGGAAGTTACAGTTATGATTTGTGTTGCATCCTATCACTCAGAGGTTTTTAATGGCTACACTTTTCCATAAGCCTACATGGAAATGGAAACTTAAACTTAAAATCCCCCTCACACACCCACACGTAATAAATTGTAAGATGTATATGACCAAATATTAATTCAAGCATACAACTAAAGGGCTATGCTCAGATTAGATCCCTTATTTTCCCTACCGTCAAACAAAAATATCTTACGTCAAACGTCATGTTGTGCTGTTTAATAGAATTAATCTTCATAAAGTCCTCATTCACAGCTCCATGCATTTTAAATTCCACTGATATAAGAGTGAGCAACTTACTCTTATAGAGTATTACTCTTATTTTTAACGAAAAATACTCTGAGGCTGCCATTTTGTTTATAGCAAATAACTGGAATTAGTGAAGTGCAGACAGTGTGTCTATGCTGTACATTTCTATTGGGAGAGGGAAAGAGGGATTATGTTGTGCATAATATCCATACATCTGAAATGCGTGTGCACTATGGTGACCTCGCTTTCCACCTTGTATGGTTTTTGAGATGAAGTTGGGCTAGAAATGTTGCTGAAACATTGCAACCATGATTAATTATATAAACTTTCTGTGTGCCTCGCAAGGAAACAGACCTGCTATATCGAACACACTTGAACAAAGGTATGTCTAAAATTGCATGTTGTCAACTCTCAACAGCTTATTATTGGGTTACTCAAAAAATTCACTAGATAGTAGCCTGTAGCATAAGTTAAGTGTGATAGCCTCTCAACTTAATTTTGTTTGAAGCTATGTTGTTATTAATGTCATCCTGCCCCAACAAAATCTATGGGCATGAACTGCTTCTGATGTACACTGTATGAAAAAGGTGTTTGTATGGGACTCTCCTTGCTGGGGAATGTGTGGTATGCAGCTATTAGAAGAGGCGTTTCATCAGGTTCAGTAGAGAACAAAGGCTTGTAGTTATGGCCACTGCACACTCTTAAAGTAAGTGCTTTTGTTGTTTAACATAAGTCTGCTTGTAACACAGGTCTCTCTCTCTCTCTCTCTCTCTCTCTCTCTCTCTCTCTCTCTCTCTCTCTCTCTCTCTCTCTCTCTGCTACAACAGTGATATAATGCAAAGTTTAAGTACTTAGTCCGCTTGGTGCTAGTTTCCATTATTATAACAACGTTTAGTCTTATCTTTAAGCTTATTTGCTTACTCTTCCTTCACAGCAGTGATGAAAGTTCATAGTAAATTGATAGTATATTATGACAGTTTGCTCTTTCCCCAAGAAGCACTGGCACACTCTTTTTAACCTCTCTACTTTTGTCTTAATTATTAGGTTATTATTGGTGTAATTATCAGGTCATTATCAGTCTGGTTATTATGAGTTATCAGTCTGGCCCTAGCGTTTACTACATCAAGCCTAGTTTCTGCAATATACTACTCTCATAAAACATTTTTATTATCAGTGTGACTCGTAATCGTAAGATCATCTTTAGCAGCCTATGAGATTGGAAGTGTGTACTACAACGAACCACTAATAAGTGAATAGACAGCAACTCTTTCAAGGAAGCCAATCAGAAAGAACCAGCCATACCATTAAAGTGTGACCTCAAAACGAGGCTGTTAAGTTTAGCAGCCTGCTCCAAGTGTACAGATGAAATGTTTACAACCATACTCAGGGTAAAATTCACTGTTGGATAACTGTGCTTGATGCTATGACACACACACAGACACACACACACACACACACACACACACACACACACACACACACACACACACACACACACAGACCTTTCACAGACTTTTTTTTTATAATTCTGTGAACTCGGTTGATAATTTCCTGACCATATCATGTCTTTGGTGTCTTTCTTTTGGTATGTGAATTTGAATGGTCATAGGAACACCAGATATCAGGTCAGGGTACTGTTTCTATAAGTTATTTTTTTTCATCTGAGCACATCTGCCTGTTGATTCAAACATACTGTGGCATGTTCATAAAGTTCTTTAAAAAGTACCTCTTTACATGATGCCATCTCGCTTTAATTTGGAGAGATGTCCATGTTCCAGCCTCCCAGGAAGCAGGATAATTTAGCTCTTTCAGAGCAAGTGTAGGGTTACATGTCTTGGTTTGTTTGAGTCTGAGCCAAAATCACAGCAAGAGGATGGTAGGGTCTGACTGTCCTGTGTGTGTGTGACATGAAGAACAGTACTCAGGGCCTGAGGATCAAAAGGGGATGCATGTGCCAGGTTTAGCTCTAATGGTGAAATCATAATGTGCTGATCAAAGAAACACATTCCAGCCATCTTGAAACACTGACACAATCTACTCATCCGGGTGTCACTTCAGAAGGCCCCATCAGCCCCAGTATTAATCCTACTAGCAGGAGACAGACAGCTGGAGTAATATGGTGGCACAGTTTTTGCAGGTATTGTGGAATTCCTGAATTTGTCATTATACAAATTCACATTTTTATATTTTTAACATTTTTCTTTTCTTTCTTTTTGAAAATTTTGAGAATTTTGTTATATGGAATTCAGCTGTACAATGTAAATATAATAACCATATAACCTAGGATGTGTTTATAGACTTGTTCCATTGATAAGGGTAATTTCCCCACTCCTGTCACAAATTTGCAGGCAAAGTTAAATCAGTAGTTGCTTTATCACTATAAAGCAGGTGTTTGGATATACTGTGTGTACAAGTTGCTATGTTACTGGCTCATAAACCTTACCGTCCAGTTATTTATTAATATCTCAATTTTACAGTCCATCTGGGTCAGCTCATAATATGTATGTTTAAGTCATCGGGATAGTTATAACCAGTGTTGGCTATAAATGAAGTAGCACCTAAACACGTTTCCATATTCAGATCAGCAGAACATAGAAATAATCCTTGTTCTATCAAGTAAGTCACTATAGGGTATTACTGATTAAAGGCAGACAGCAATTAATGCTGTGTGTTGCATTATAGTTTTGAAGGAAATGAAAGGTATATAAACAGTATATAATGCTAATGCTATTAATGGTCATGAAGATTTGTTGTTTGAGACTAAACACTCAATTTAATAAAACCCAACATAGTCCTAGTCTGTGGAAACTTTGTTGACTTCGCTTCGTAAATATACAACTCTATTGTTCTAATAAATCATTCTTAACAGTATTTACAGGACAATTTCAAACACTTTTTTTTTTACATCAGTACCTGCAAAAGAGAAATTAGGAACATAAAGTTTAAAACACACACACACACACACAGTCTTAATCTGTTTGAGGACGTATAAACACTCTGTACTGCCACAGCAGAAGAAATGAAGCTGTCATTAAGGCAACTGATAAAGATGGTGCAGTTGTAGTTTGAATAAAAGACCTGAACTGATATCAGTGTTTATAGGCAAATCAAAAACCATGGAGCTGATGGTAGACTTCTCCACTGTCTTCCCTAGCTTTATTGACAAGACTGTTATACACTAAGGCCAAAAGTATGTGGACACCTGACCATCACACTCATACGGTATGTGCCCATTCCAGAACCATGGACATTAACAAGGAGTTGGTCCCCCTTTGCTATTATAACAGCTTCCACTCTTCTAGGAAGGCTTTCCACTAGATTTTGGTGTGTGGCTGTGGGGATTTGTGCTCATTCAGCCACAAGAGCATTATTGAGGTTGGGAACTGATTCTAATTCCAGTTCATCCCAAAAGTGTTCACTGGGGTTGAGATCAAGGCTCAGGTCACTCGAGTTCTTCTATACCAGCTTTGTCAAACCATATCTTTACATATCATGCTGGAACGAGCTTGGGCCTTTTAGTTACAATGAAGGGAAATTGTAACGCTACAGCATACAAAGACATTCTAGACAATTGTGTGCATCCAACTTTGTAACAACAGTTTGGGAGTGATGGTCAGGTGTCCACATATTTTTGTAGCTTCCTAGGAAAATTATTTATCTGGACCTAAAAGGTGAAGCCAACATTGACTGTATTGCCAAAAAGGCCCGGGAGATTATGTACGTCATGGCACAGCTGAGGAAGTTCAACTTACCACAGGAGCTGTTGGCACAGTTCTACACTCTACACAATCGAGTCTTTCCTCACCACCTCAATAACAGACTGGTTTGGTTCTACAACCAGTAATGACCTGAACAGAGTGCAACGTATTGTCAGGTTGGCTGAAAAGCTCACAGGATGAAACCTGCCCTCCCTCAAGAACCTGTTCTTCTCTTGAGCCAGGAAGCAAGCAGAAAAGATCATTGCCAACCCCTTGCACCCAGGCCACTAAACAACTTCTCAGATGTGTGTATTTACTAGTGTTGGCTGTGTCCTATTCTCTTTTTTTATCTTACTGTAATGTCTAAAACTATAATGATAGAGTCAATTCCTTGTTTACTAGTGAACTTGGCCAATAAAGCATGATTCTGCATCTGACATCACTCCAGCCAGTCCTCCATCCAATCAGCTATTGCTAATGCCATTTTGGTAGGATATCTCTGTGATTCTGGACAAAATGTGATTGTGAATAATCTTCACTGAATCTTCTACCTGAAATACCCAAAGTAAGCAATTCTGAATTTCCCACTGTATATACTTATTCTTGCCCGACAAAAATAATATTCCAATTTCTAGCCCTCGCACACATTAATTATTTAAAAACATATCTAGATTCTATAGATGGTTTTTATTATATAAAAGTTTGATAAGGATTTCTGTTAAATTACAGTAATGGTAATTTAACAAAGTAGTTTGGAGGTGGTTTATATTTTCTTTTTTCCAAAAAAAAAAAAAAAAAAAAACTTAAATTGATTGCCCATTAGGACACTATGCATGAAAGATTTAGATTACATTTCCCAACCTTTTATCCAACATTTTCTTTGTCTACATTTGTTAAAGACTCCTCACACTTTCTACAAATCCTTGAATGCTTCAAACAACAGTCCTTGAGAAATAATTATCTGCCTTTTTCACTGGACATCATAAGTCTGTACACACTCATGGATTAAGAGTTCTAAAGCACATTCGTATTTTAGTGCAGCAAAATATTTCCTTCATGAGCTGCTAGTAGCTTTCAGGGTGTGTCACTAAAGAGTAAGCATGTTTACCTCAAGCTATGCCCCTAAGTCCCAATGAATGTTTTCAACACATTTTACTTCTCTTCCACTCAATGTGGTTTCAAGCATTAAATAAATAAAAATAAAATGCTCCCACTTTTTTGTAAATCTTTTGGTGGGGGTATACTGGGCAATAAAATGAACTTTCAATCATTGTGCTTTTGAAATCATATTTTTTTCCAGATAGCAGAAAAATATTCCATACTTTTTTTGGATTTAGGCACATAAGGGCCAGCTATTGCAGTTAAAGCATTTGAAATGTGGACAAAAAATGGCCCAAATGCAACAAATGCTTGTGCGGCATTTACATTTTGCAGCATTTCAATTATGTGATTGTAGGCATGACTCATGCCAAGACCAATGACGCATAAAGAAATCTGACTGACCATAGCTCTTTGCTATTAATTTTTCACTTGCAAAAAGTTAAGAAAGTCTCAATTTTTCTGCTCTCCTCACTTCCCTTGTGCCGATCTTGTTCCCACAATTCTCTGCTGAGGATTTTTGTCTGTCTCCATCAGTGGGAGGCATGATTTGTGCCACTGCAATGTGAATGCACCATAAACAATTTTCTTGATGCACAGCTAGAAGAGAATCCACCCACTGATATGCTTGAATTTGTCTTATTACTAAACTGCTTCAGTGTTAGCTTCATGTTTTAGAGTTCCACTGGTACATTGATAAGGTTTTTGGCATTGCTACCTGCTCAGTTGAAGTGCTCCAGTCTCCACATTTCACCCAGCCCTGAAGTAGCTATACATGTACTATCACATGCCCTGGCTTGGGCATAAACCTTTTAGCCAGATGCCACAAGATTCTTCTTTGAAAATCACCATCTATTTTAAACATCTCATTCCAGACACCCATTTTACTTCCTGTCCCAAGCACTGCAAAAATTCCATTCCCAAGTCTTCCAGGAAAGTGAGGAAATGTGTGATTATTCTTATTATTGTGGATTTCCTAAGAAAGTCATAGATGATGCTATGGCCTGCAGATGCACTGACCTATAAACAACTACTGCTAGGAGAGTGAGAATTCCTTTTGTGCTCACTTATCATCCTACTAATAAAGCAGTGTCTCAAATTAAACTTAAATGATTTAAAGCCTACAATTTTCAGTTATCCCCTACAGACAGGACAAAAACATCGAAGCCATACTTGTCAGAAATGAATTAAATGCCTACATAACTTATTATATATCAGCTTATATAACTATATTACTTCTGTATGCAACCATTCAGTATGTTTCAATTAAAATGCATTAATACAGCAACTAAAATCACAGGCTGTTAAATAAATAAATAAATAAATTGTATTTTTGTCATTCATCACTCCTCACAACAGAAGTTGTTTATTGCTTCTCTAGCACAAAATCCAATCAAATATACATCAGAGAAGCCAATAGAATACTCTATATTAGATAATAATACTATATATTAGACAAGGCGACATAGGGTAATGAGTGATGGTTCCAGACAGGAGTACTGCATAATACAATTAAACAATTAACATCCTACTATGCTCGGTTAATTGTACCCAGCTAACATCAATTTGTTGATGTCAACATCAAAAAAAGATCTGAGAAACTCTGAAAAATGGTGTATTATTGGGGCATGGATGGCAGGGCTTCAGTTGCAAAGACTGCTCAACCAGCTGTGTTTCAACAGGAACAGTGACTAAACAGTGACATTTGCAGTTGGCTCTTTGTGAAAGATATCAGCAAATAGGATTTGAAATTGGGTTTGAAAATGCATATGCAGTGACAATGATGTTTGTGCATTGGTGCAATATATCAGGAAAAACACAAACAAGTAAATGTTTTTTCAGGTCACTTGGAATGTCCTGACCTGGTCAGCATGAAATACTGGACAAGGTTATTAAATACAATACAATCAACAATACAATAGAATCAAATACATAGATACGGTTATTATATTGTATACATGTAATGGATTTTTGCAGAATATGTATAAACATGTATTAGAACAACCATTCATATATGCTGTGAATCATACAGCCCATTACCATTACCTATACTGGGCCTTATGAACACAAAAAGTGTGAAGTGCAAAAAAAAATGTGAGTGTATATCTTGGAAGCGTGGCTAATTGCATATTTCATTCGGTGTACTACACTCTGGGCAATTAGAGGTGGCCAGTTTTGCACATGATTTTGTCTACCTCCAAAATCAGGTGAAAATTAGAACCATATGTTGCTGTATGGCCAGAGTTGCCAGGTTCATTCATTCTCATAGATGTTCTTTATTTAAAACAAAATGTGCAATAATATGAGATCACTTTTAGGAAATTGGTGAAACAACTATTCAACAACTATTCACTATTAAAACATATTTTAATATTTTAATATTGCTTTTGACCTGCTTTTGTCACACACCTCTGGCAACACTGGTCATAGAATCAAATAAACCCGGAATCTAATTGCATGTCAGCTGTTTTAACGTCCTTCACAATGTTGTGAAACTATTATTAACACATCTATCTATCCATCTACTGTACATACAGTACAGTTTTTATAAATTTTTGACAGTTGACAATTTCTAGCATTTCAATGCCTTTGAAGTGAATTTTGTGTCTCACAGAAAGAGAATTTAGTAGGCACTCCTCGGCGCAGTAATGTCAGACACATTATGAGTACATTTTGCTCTGTTTCTCCTGATTTATGTACAGTACTGTGCAAAAGTTTTAGGCACCCTATTTTTTTAGTACAAACTTTATTATAGATTTTTTATTTTATGACTTCTACATTATCAAGTCAGTACAAAAAACATTTTAGATTCCCAAACATTAGTTTTCTAGCACAAAATTAAATGTTACAGAAAAAATGTTTGCATGTCAGTAAAGAAAGCAGCATATTACGTAAGAGACACTTTTTAGACAAAAAATATAATGAAGGCTGCTGGGTTTTGCTGCAAAAATAAAAAGCAAGTGCGAAAGTCAAAATCTCCAGAAGAACTGTGTCTGGTTCTGCAAGATGCTCAATAAAACTTACCAGTTATTTTCCTTATAAAACTGCACAAATTGTACAGGAGACTACTATTTTTATTTTTATTTTAATTTTTTTGTCACACCAAATATTGACTTTGTTTCATTTACTACTGTTTATTGCTCTTTACGGTATTTTTTTAATGTAGAAACATTTAATTTCTTCATTTTGAAGGCATCTTTTCTCTACAGCATTTCTTTGCATGCGCCTAAAACCTTTGCACAGTACTGTACGTCTGACCTCTTGTGTCCTCACAGTCTTTCTCACAGATTTTTTTAATGAAAACATTGTGTCTATTTCTTATTGATTGTTCTAAGATTTATTTATATTGTACACATAAATTCTTTTTTTTTAAGACTTCCCGATCGAATTGATTGACATCCATCAAATTCAGCAAGAATAAACAGTGCATGTTGCTGTGCTAGGCTTTCAAATCCCATTAAATAAAGTAGCTGTATTTCTTGTGGGTAAGAGTTTCAACAACAGCCTTGTCTTTTTAGCAGTCTGGATGGGCATCATTTGGAGCTGGTGGAGGAAACAAACCCCCCACACACTCCAGACCAGACTCACCACAGTTCAAAAACAACACATGCAGCTGTACGTGTGTATGCACCCGTGCGTGTCTGTGTTGCTCACAGAGTATGGAGGAAAGGCTTGCAGCTGTGGCCCTCTGATTGTGATATCAGTGTAGACAGGAGGAGTGTGTGTGTGTCTGGATGCTCCTTTACAGAAGGCTCTTTATGCTCTGCCCCGAAAACCCTACCAATGCCAAAAATAAAGAGACAAAAGTCAGTGCATTCAGTGCTGGCATAAAGGCCTCTATGCTGTTTGTCACATATTTGTCTATTTTTTTTACAGATATTCTTGTTTCTTTCGTAATCCACAATTTCTGAGCCACATGATTCACTATTTAGCAACATTCTGTATACAAAGTAGTTAAAAACTGGTGTGTATGTGTGTGCAGAAAGGCTTTACACAACTTTGCAAAGAAATATTTAACATTAGACATTGTTTCACACATTCTTATCTATGTCTCATCATAAAGATAGTGTTATTTGCTTATTTTGATGCATACTGTTTGCTGTTAGTCATATAATGCAAACACTGTGTTTATACCTCAGAGGTTTAATACGATTTATTTGAATAACGTGTGGTGCATGCAAATCTAGAATGTACTTGGGTAAACTATAGCCACACAGTTAAAAAATGTGTCATTTAAGGAAACGAATTCTTTTAACTTATACTTATATCAATCTTCCACAGTATTTACTGCAATGTATAGTATATGAATATATATAAAATCTACAGTTTTTTAACTGTTTATAGTACATTTCAAATATCTGGGGTCACATTGAATGTTTTTGTATTTCACCTTTTCCCAAATGCAAATAAAAATGTATTTTGACTGAGGCGCAGTGGCACAGCGAGCAGCATTGCCACCTCACATCTCCGGAGGCTCCAGATTGATCCTGAACACAGGTAACTGTCTGTGTATGAGTTTCCCATTTTCTCCCTGTGTCCACATGTTTCCCCCAGGCTTCCTGGTTTCCTCACTCTTCTTAAAAGAGGTGGATTGGCTACTCTAAATTACCCCTAGGTGTGAATGTGTGTGTGTGTTTGTGTGTGTGTGTGTGTGTGTGTGTGTGTGTGTGTGTGTGTGTGTGTGATGCCATGTGATGGACTGGGCACTGGGTATTCCCCCTAATGCACTGGAATAGGAACATCCACCAGGGCTCTGATCAGGATAAAGCTGTTACTGATGATGATGATGATGATGATGATGAAAATGATGCTTGCTATTCAGGAACCCAATTTCAAATAAATCAGAATATTCTATTTCACATTTTTAGACATTTGTGACTGTATTTTATTTAAATGGTAATGTGCAACTGTGCGATTTGTTGTGTGTTTTTGTTGTCTTTTTTTTTTTTTTTTTTTTAAGTTTAACACTTACTGGCAACATTTTCTCTACAGAGTTTTCTTTCTAGTACTGCTGTCAATTAACCTTTTGATCTTTTGTTCAAAAAATTCACAAATGGATATTTCTCAGGGATATCAAACAATTGCACAACACAGGTTTATAAAAAAAATCTTTGTTAAATATAGGTGTGCAACAATTATTGGCACCCCTATGAATTCATATATAAGAAAAATATATTTGAAGTATATTCCCATTGATCTTTTAAATTTAGACAGGAACAGGAAATTGTTCAACCATAACAGGGGTATAATTATGAGGCAACACATAGGCCAAATTTCCTTAGTCATTCATAACAATGGGTAAGACCAATGTGATGATGTGCAGCAAAATGTTGTTGTTGAGCTTCAATATATATATAGATATATATATATATATATACACACACACACACACACACACACATACACAGTGGGTATAGGAAAGAATCCCCCCACCCTTAAAATAATCACATTTTGTTGCTTTTTGAAGACAGACAGAGTTTTTGTTTTATCCAGCTTTATTTACTCAGTGCAACTTATAACATCCAAGTGAAAGATATAACACCAACATGTCAGGGAAAAAAACAAAACAGAATCACTGAGTTGGCAAAAGGATCACCCCATTGCTTTAATTTGCCTTAATTTTTTAATTACAGCCTTTACTCTGTTGGGATATGTCTCTACTAACTTTGCACATCTAGACTCTGCAATATTTGCCCACTCTTCTTTGCAGAACTGCTCAAGTTCAGTTAAATTTGATGGGGACCGTTTGTGGACTGCAGACTTCAAGTTATTCCACAGATTTTCAATGGGGTTTAAGTCTTGGCTCTGACTAGGCCATGCAAGGACATTCACCTTTTTCTCCTTCAACCACTGTGTGGTCAGTTTTGCTGTGTGCTTTGGGTCATTGTCATGTTGGAAGGTAAACCTTCTTCCCATTGACAACTTTCTGGCAGAGGGCAGCAGATTTTCCTCAAGAATTTGACATTATTTTGCCCCATCCATTTTCCTTCTATCCTGACAAGTGCTCCAGTCCCTGCTGCAGAGAAACACCCCCATAAAAGGATATTACCACCTCCATGCTTTACTGTAGGAATGGTGTTATTTGGATGGTGAGATGTATTGGATTTCCACCAGACATATCGTTTGGTGTTGAGGCCAAATAATTCAATTTAAGTCACATCTGACCATAACACCTTTTTCCATGTGGCCTCAGAATCTTCAAGGTGTGTTTTGGCAAAGCTCAGTTGTGGATGACGTTTTACTTGCAACCCTCCCATACAAGCCACATTTGTGGAGAATTTGTGATATTGTTGTCACATGCACACAATGACCACTCTTTGTCATAAATTCCTGCAACTGCTTCAGAGTTGCTGTAGGCCTCTTGGTAGCCTCTCTGACCAGTTTCCTCCTGGATCTTTCATCCAGTTTGGAGTGACGTCCTGATCCAGGGAGGGTCTGTGTTGTACCAAATACTTTCCACTTCTTAATAATAGACTTCACTGTGCTTCTAGGCATTGATAAAGCCTTTGAATTTTTTTTGTATCCATCTCCTGACTTGTGCCTGTCCACAACTTTATCCCAGAGATCTTTTGACAGTGCCTTGCCACCCATAGTTGATTGTTTGCTTCAGTTGCACTACAAAATGCTCCAGGAAAGCTCTTTTCATCTTGAGTTAATCAAAATGACCACAGCTGATCACATTTGAAAGTCAAATGGCTTTGTGTGCCATTGAGAAGGTGATTAGCTACACCTTATTGAGTTTACAAGTCATTTTTAGGAGGGGGGTGATCCTTTTTCAGTGATTCTGGTTTTTAATTTTTAATTTTTTTTCTGACATGTTGGTGTTATATCTTTCACTTGGATGTTATAAGTTGCACTGAGTAAATACAGCTGGATGAAACAGAAACTGTGTTTGTCTTCATTTCAGGCATTTTAAAGGGGGGTGATTCTTTTCTATACCCACTGTATATTGAAGCTCAACAACCTTTTGCTAGCTATATATATATATATATATATATATATGTATATATATATATATATATATATATATATATATATATATATATATATTAGATAAGAGATAAGGTAAGATAAGGCCGTGGCACAGTTTGAATGAAAGAAGTTCTGTATGTAGCTGCACTCCTTCTTGTGCAATGAAGGATTGTACAGTATGGCTCAATCTCCATAGAGGGGTAATGTACCAATTCCTCAGACTACACATAATCATATAGCTGTCAAGGAGTAACATTCCTCTACTGTCAAATTCCAGTTCAAAATTAAAAGTGGATAAACTAGTAAAATATAAAGAATTTCATTTATAGAACACCTGGTTTGTGTATAGAAATTTCCAGATTTTTACAGTAAGTGTGCCCTTCAACACTGAAGCAGTTGCTGCTCCTTAAATCCATCATTAATCTTCATGCATGAAACCACAGTGGGAAAAATCTCTCAAGATTTTAATCCCCAAGCCACTTTCATCTTCACTTCTAACATCTAGTACAGTATTTACACTGTGCAGTTGTTCCTTGGCTTTTGATGTGGACACCCACTTGACAGCTTGCCTGTAAAGGGGGTGAAGACACACTTTCTAATTTATACCAGTCGTGCCATGTGGTGGGACAGGTTGTTTGGGCTTTGTCAGTTGTGTCGGACACTTGCTGTTTTTCAAACAGAACCTAGAATCCCCTGTCGTGCCAGAATCAAGTGCAAAAGAGCTTGTTCTCTCACCCCTACCCACACTCATCTACCACACCTGCTCTGACTGGTTGAGAAAGCAGCCGCATTTTAAGTGTTCTTTTACCATGCAACATCATTGAGTGTTTTTTTTTCCCCTGACAAAGGGTTGATGAGGATTAGCACACTGACAGGTTATTTCTCTGAAGCAGATTAAGGATTAAGGTGACAATTTTGCACCACATCCACTGATAAATAGCAGCTGCTTTATAGCCTAATTAAGGCCTTGAACTTTCCTCAATTTTAAATCTCCAAAATAAATCATATACATTTCACATATAATCATAAGTTTTTCACATGTCATTATGTGAGTAATGATTATGTTGTGCCCTGAAATGAGAATTCAAGTGAGAAAACAAGTCACCCCATGAGAACAGTGTAATAAAGAATTAATGAAAAGTGAAATCACGTGCCCTATGTGTGAATCTTGTGGGGGAAAAAATCATGTGAAAATAAAAACACATGCACTGTATGTCCACAACATGTGAAAAATGTGTGAACATTTAATAAAAAATAATAAGAAGAAAAATAAAATTTTTTAAAAACCACACATTAATTTCACATGACTTTTCTCTAAGGTTTCAAGCTACACAATGGAATTGTCAATATTATTCAATTCAACTTTATTTTATTTGTATAGCACTTTTAACAGTGGAAAATATTAGACATCTTACAATAATATATTATGTACTATGTGAATAAATAACATACAGTGAGAATATGGACACAAATAAATCGGGGAGTGTCTTGAAACGTGTAGCATTATTCAATGTGTTGACATAATTTTACACTGAAACAGGAAGTCAGGGCAGGACATGTTGAGTGGCTCTTCTCCCTTTTTAAATGGCCAGTAGCGTTTAGCTTACCGTATAGCCAGGAAACCTACAACTGTTGGGGGCAGGACACTCCAGATTCTAGAGAGCATTTGATTGGACAGAAAATCTGATGAGTAGCTGAAGTGCAGGATGAGGTCATCAAAATTGTTGATCCGTATTGGTGGTAGAGAGAGAGACTGTAAATTCTGAATTCATATATCTTCTAAATGCGAGTTTTGTCACTGTTTTGGAGCACACTACCTTATAGATAACCTTAAGGCTAACATATTCAGACTAAAAGCCACAAAACTTTCATTTTGATTTAATGTGGACTTTAAGTACTTATGAGTATATTAACCTTTACAGTATTTTTGTTTATAAATTTCCTGCAAACTATCTTCCCATATTTTCTCATTATATAATATTATGAACACATTACAACTAAACAGTCATGGCAGTAGTTAAGTAAGTAGTGCGTACTTATTAGGCAGTCATGGTAAAATATACTGTTATGTCAAAGGGGACAAATGTAATGAGTGAAGTATCCTGTAATTGTAAGGTCACAGGTGTGACTATAGACAAGAAGCATATGTTTTCCAGGTCATTCCAACATTATTTTAGAGACCCACAAGTCATCTGGCAGCAAAGCTAACTAACTGAGAGATTGAGAGCCACTTAAGAGCTATGACAAATGAGAACGAAATGCCTGAATAGCCATTCAACATTCAGGTACTGTCTGTGACATATAGCCAACTACTGTACAGCCAGGTCACTAAATATACACACATACACACACTTCCAGTGAGAGCAGAAAAGCACACTCAGTCATGTTGTCCAAACAGTACTGCCTCTCTCTACTCCCAAATGTACGCGGCATCTGTCAGCATGTACGCTAACAACTTAATAAATTGTCATATTGATACAGTACAGTGCAGTAATGTACAGTTCAGTGGGCTGCAGGTGAGTCTCCTAGCGTACAGTATTACCCTATATTACACACTGACATTTTAACCAAAAACAAAGAAAGAAAGAAAAAAAGAAGGATTTATCGCAACAACATTTTTTTTTTTAACTTCTTCATCCCTGGTTTGCCACAGCCTCGTTTTGACCATTTGTCTCTCATCAGGAGCTTTCCAGCCAAATTGCACCACAGATGAATGGTGCTTACATAAGCTTGAAGGGTTTTGGGATGCAATCAAGTGGCTTAATACGTCCACCGTCATCACTGTGCCCTCTCCCGTACCATTAAGGAAGCGTCGAGTCTAATTTCCTCCTCAGAGGGCTACAGTTCAGAGTAAAGACGCTGGTGAGTGTCGTCCATGTGTCTGCAAAGGAAGCCAGCTATGCCGTCCATAATCAGTCGGTTCAACACAATGAGATCGGGAAGTCAGTGATGAGAAATTATGTGCTTCCATCCATCTATCTATCCGTCTGCTTATGTATTTGTCTGAGCACTCCATCATTATTAGCTCCATTTACTAGCCTATGATGGATTCTGTCAATTGGACAGTGACACAGTTTTGTTCTTTTTTACTCTGATCCCCAACACGTTGGATTTGAAAAAAAAAAAAAAGAATATCTATGACGTTAAAGTGCAGAATATCAGCTTTAATTTAAGTGATTTTTCATGTGTGCTGGGGTGAACCATATTTGAATAGCAGCAATTTTTAAACCTTTCAAAAAGCTTTACAGAAAGGTTGGTTTTCATTCAATAACAAGCAAACAAGTTGGAATACACCAAAATTGAATAGTGGCTTAGTGAAAAACCAACAAAATATTTTAAACAAGAAATGGAATAGTATTTACTCTGGTTCACTTATGCTAGCTTTCACTAGGAAGACCCAAGAGAAATATTTTCTACTAAAGTTAAGCATTTCTCATACCAAGGATATAATATTTGTATGTTTAAAATGAATATATATATATATATATATATATATATATATATAGTAGTTCAGTGCAACATGGTCAACTAAAATCATGATGCTGAATTTAGCATGCATCAGCTATAAGTAGTGTAAATAGGCATCAATTTCTTTTAGATTTGTCATTTGATATTGTACCGAAGTGAATGTGTGTAATGTGTATGCTCTTTGTGCCCCTGCAAAAAGGAGCTGATGGTCCAACACAGAGTGAGAGAACTGCCAGATTTGATGGGTATGAGATTTCTACCAGACTTGGAGGGCACCTAGTATGTTTGGACTAAAAATTGCTGCTGGCTGATCTGGGATGTGGGAGTCTATTATTTTTCAGCCAGACACTGTTGTTCAGGAATAGAACCAGGAGCTCACACCTAGGCCCAAAGAGGAAAAGGGCTAGCGAACTAGTCAAATAATCACTGATAATTACTGGAAGGCCACGGGATTTTACTAAGTGCGGGTCTGCAATGGAGCTATTTGAGATGTTTTCATATTCAGTTGGAAAAAGAGGGTGGGCGGGAGGGAGGAACGAGTCATTTTCTTTAAGTCAACACCTATGTTTGAAAGTAGGGCCGAGAACATGGTTTCCACTGAGAGATTTCTTTGCTTTCTAATCAAAAGGTCATTTGTGTCTGCAGCCTGTGGCTGGTCTAGAAAGGACTCTTTTAGCGAAATTCCTCCTTTTTGGCTTCAGTTGCCATCACTGATATTTTAAAATATAAAAACAATAATATTTTGATATTTTATAGAGGAACTGAGATTAAATAAACAATAACAAATCATGTAAATTATATGAATATATAATACAGTATATAATTAATTAACATTAATATAACATAATTCATCCATGACATCAATGTAATACTTATATCTCCAGAGTTGTCATTGCATGCAGATATCGAATTAGCAGTAATCACAAATCTCAGATGTGCTGTTCATTCATATTGATGTTCCATGCTGTTTTTCTGTATCTTCTTCTCCCAGAGAGCTGGAAGAGTACTGAAAACAGTTGTACAACACAAAAAAAATGATGATGAAAGGATCGGTTGTTGAAGGATGCATGTTTATTGTAGGGTTTCCCTAACAATGTAACAGCTAGTGCCAGGAGCTCAGGTAGACGGCATCAATCTGGCCTGTCATTTCAATAAGTTTACAAAAGTAAAGTCATGGAAAGACAAAAGCTTTCTTTGACACTTCAATTAAAAATAAATGATGGGATGTCATTCTTTTTCCAGAGCCTTTAAATTGTGTCAAAGCTGGAGAGAAACATAAACCTCCATTAGTGCAGATTTTTGCACATTTAGCCCTGAAATGATGTGGGCTGAATTAGAGCAAAGTGTTATATTGCAAACCTCTGCGTTACCCTTTTGTTATTGGGGGCGAAGGTACTGGCATTTTCAGAGCCCTCGACTGAGGCAATAAATCGAGTCCCGTGCTAATTTTAGACGAAATCCAATCTCAGACAATGTTACAGGCCCTGGGAGACCTGTTAGGCAGACTCAGTCTGGCATCGCCACAGTGGAAACGCAGACTGTTAAATGACAGCTTTTTTAAAGCTTTTTTTTTTTTAAGACCTTTTTTTAAAAAGGTTTTTAACACCTAAACCCACAAAATGCCCTTTGTATTTAAAATCATACTTACTGAAAGGCTTTTATAGCTCTCATTTTGATACTGTACCTCTCTCGCTCTTTCTCTTCACACGTCTGCTGTCCTCACCTCCAGCTTGTACCCACAGACAGAGTGAGTTACATTGCCGACTGGTGTGCATTGCTCATGACGTGAATGTGATGAAGCCTAATCAGAGAGGATTTAATGCATGTTTGCTTTCTGGAGCTCTTGGCAGGCCCCAGCCTTTGCCCCATCCATCCAGAGATCCCACTGGCAGCAGACTGAGGGTTTGATATTGTTTATTTTAAAACGCAGATAGAGTGGCTCCGCTGCAAAGCACTTCACAGGCACACAGGGACACCGTTGTCAAACCGGGGCCCAATCATAAATGCTTCCTGTTGATGAATTCATGCTAATTCCCAGCTCATAATAATCGTTTATAGAGGCAGGCCAAAGAAATCACACCAGTCCTCATGCCAGTAATACATCATTCTGAAAGCAGGTCTGCACATTCAAGTTGAATTTCAAGAGAAAGAAGATATATATATATATATATTGAAAGGTACAGTATATAAAAAGGGTGATTTCTGACCAAGGGTTATTTTATAAGATGGTGTTTACCATTATGAAAGGCAAAGCAAATCGTGAGTATGTACTTTTTATTATTCAGCCGTAGCAGCAGTGCCTCTATGATTCCATGATTCATTGCAAGGGTGACTCTGGAACAGCGCAACACTGCCATCTTGTTTGTGCTTTGCGCCTGGCGAAGAAAAACCTGTCCTTTTCTCAGCGCTGTAGGAAAGAGGACATGTAAAAACATGCTGTCTTTGTCTGAGGATTTTTGCATTCACTTGTGATGAACCAAACGGGGAAATAAAAAGGGAACAATGACTTGCTTCTTCCAGGCTCTGCTCATTTGCTAGTTTAGACACAAAGATACAAGCCTATGCTGTCTTATTTTCCACTCAAGTAGTATAGACAACATCACAAAGAGTTCTACAATGTACAGCAGGCATTGAGCAGATGCCTTGGGGCATATAAGCCTCACTCACACACACACACACACACACACACACACACACACACACACACACACACACACACACCGGTGATGTTCAACATGTGTGTTATTTAATATATGACGTAGATTGAGTGGAATGTCTGTACATTGCATGTCTTTTATATCTAACTGATCGATGAACATCCGATTTCTCAAACAGAAATACAGGGGTCAAAATACCGGAATGTCCTTTAAACACAATTCATTGTTTCGTTTAAATACTGTATGCCAACTAATTTGAAACAGCTTTAGCAATTCTGTGACAACTGAAAAACAAACAAGTCCTGATAAAAATCAAGATTAGTATTGTATCACAACTGGGAGCATTTTTTAGGATACTCTTACCATGTCTGTTCTAAAATGCTACTGCCAGTTATTTCATGCAAGGAGGAGGGAAGAAAAAACAATTCAAGAAAATATAGGTTGTGCTCAGAGAGAGCTTCTTTGTGAAATAACAACGAAGGACGGCTGTTCTGGAATCTGATAAGCTAGCCACAGCCGCTGGTTCTAATACCTCTGAAAATAAACGTTGGTTATTCAGGCTCTCCAGTGAATGAATGGGGCCACGGTGTAGGCTAAACCACGGCCACCACTCCAGGATTAAGGACGCGGCCCAATGTCATCAGCTCAGGCGCCAGGGAGTTCAAGTGAGCCAGTGTGTGTGAAGGAGCTACCTGCTGCCTCACTCTTACATGCACTGCCATTAAAACAAGGCTGTTTTAGAGGCACAATATTATTCGTGTCAGCTCCAGGAAGATTTATGATGACAGGTTTTTCATGAGGCCGAAGAGCACAAGTCATATTTGTGGTCTCACAGAAGTGAGTCAACACAATGAAATGATTTGGTGTCTGTGTGCCTTGAAAGTGTTTGCCGAAAAAAGAGTTAAAGTAAAAAAAATAAAATAAATTAAAGTGTAGTTTAACAAAAATGGAGCAAAATGCTCTTCCATTATTTTTCTGATGTCACAAAGTTTTTGTTTGTTTCTTTGTATGTTTTTTCCATCTATAGCTGATGACTACATGTATTCAGCATTAGACAAGGTGTGGTACTTTCTGTGCTGTTAACTTCAAGTGAAATGTCTACTATTAGTGTTTTACACCTCTGTGTTAAGTCTTACAGTCTGAAACCATGTACGTCAAGCTTGTTTAAATAAGCATGTCTGTCTAGGATCAGCTTTCCTCCTCACCCATATAATATTGTATCTATTCGGAAATGACCAGCAAAGGCTGATTCTAGATCAGCATATTTACTCTCAGACCTCTGATGTACCTGAACCCTGCCCTCACACACTCCTGTGAGGTGCTGTGTTTGGGGAAAGTACTGGGAATGATGTCATTGCCTTAATGGCTCTAAAAATAGACACTCTTCTTGAGTCTGTCTGGCCATTCACACACCCTCACAGTTCACAGCTCCTGCTGCTGTGCTTCCATGACCATGTGTCACAAACCAACATTTCACATTGTCTGAATGTTGGCTTTATTATCATATCGTGAAAATATGTCCTTTTGTTTTTTTTTTTACCTAAATGAAATGTCAGTTGACTACTGACGTAAATATATGTAGTCGGCTGGGAAAACCCTTCATATGGTCAACGTTTGATGTTTTTTTTTTACTATATATAGTTCTGAAAACTATAGGTTTTCCTAAATTTAAATATGTTTTATACCTTGCATATATCTTGCATATATGCATATGAGATCTCAGTCACAAGTAGAGCTAAAGCAATTTAGTCTGGTTAACCCCAAAAGTGAAAACGGAGAAAATTTGCATTTGAAGATTTTATACCAATTCCGTTTAAAGATGTCTCGCCTACCTTTACTACAACCTACTGATGGGGAAAAGTGCTATTTTTTAAAAGATTTAAGTTTGCACTGGGAAATGAGCAGCATCATCCACACCAGTCTCTTCACCTGAAGTAAAATCACTCACAAGTCTCATCATCGTCTTGGGTAAATAATTGCTGATTAAATTCTGTTGAATTAGCATCTTTTTATTAGGTCTTTTAAGCTTTTTTTACTTTGTCCACTGTTATCTGAGTGTGTAAGCTTCTACTTTTCTCTGTTTTATGAACTGATGGTGCAGGAGCATCACAGACATTTTGACAACTGGCATCTGATTACAAATAAATGAATTAGACATGTGTCCATTTCTCTATGTCATGTAACTATTCAACAACTTCAATCGAATCGTGAGAAAGCACACTTAGCTGTTAAGGTTTTAGACATCTTTAGACAGACCTCTGTGCTTGTTAGAAAGTAACCTAACTAAAAATATTTTCATGTGGTTTTGGTAAAATATATTTATGTTTTTAAAAAATTAGAGATTTCAAAGTATATTACTGGCAGAAAAACTGAATTTTGATTCTCTACACAGATTTTTCGTTGCTTTCCAGAATTCAGCCATGGTGACTCACTGGTTTTCCCAGACAGCCACATATATATCACATATATACACATATAATTAATTAAGCCTGATCACGAAGGTATACTAACCCATAGAGCTTAGTTTTATCCCTAATGTAACACACCTGAAACAGATCATCTAGGTCTTTATGAGTCTATGATATTAGAGTATATTAAAGGCAAAAGTACTAAGTTAGGGACTGAACAAAAGTCTAAGAAAAACTACTAAATAATTCTAATCCAGAAGCAGCATAGTACCCTCACAGGCATTAATCATTAATGAGAAAGTCCTAAAACGTCATAACAGGCCTTAACAAATGATTGACCACAGTACTAATATACTGTACAGTATATAAGGAATGCAAAATAGTCTCTCCTGCCAAATGGTGTTTAAATTTATCAACTCATCAGGAGCAGCAACAAGGCTGAAGGGGAGAATGTGGGAATCTTTCAGTGCTGCAGGTATGCACAAGAACCTGCAGGGTGGAGAGAAAGCCGCAGGAAGGAAAACAGGCCTGTGCCATGCAGGCGCCGCTTATCTGTCCATCCTTAGCAGCATTGGTGAAAGAGTGTGACAGTTGCTGGGCATCAAGTCAAGTCAGTTTATTGCAAGCCCGGACTCCACAAATCTCTTAGAATAGACAAACCCTTTTAGTGAGGTAACTTTGAGATTCCTCCTTATCCCTGTCTGTTCCGTTATTTAGGCAAAGAACAGAATGTTTGTTTCGATTTGTCAGTTGTTTCAATTTGTTTTTAAGTTCACTACCAAGAACAATTTTTATTTCATAATTTGCCCTAATAAAGGATGCAAACTATGTACTGTATGTCCATGGAACATGCAAATTGGAAACAGTCCCATGACCTCATACCATTCTTAACACACCCTACTACTGTGGTTATGCTATGACATGCTATACAATTACAAAAAGTCAGGTAAAGAGAAATTTATTCATCAAAATCAGGGGCATATCAGAATGTTCAATTGACTGAGCATTGACTGACAATGCTCACAGTTACTGTGAAATTTGCTTAGAAAGTTTAGTATCTGTATCTATAATTGCATTGTCATAATTTGAGGGAACAGTAGCCAAAGCTGTCAATTTCTACCACAACAACTACTGACTGTAGCAAAGTTATCAACCTTAGCAAGCAGAATCTGTAGCTAAAAGTTTCAAGTTACCATGTCATCCCCCAAATAATTTGCGTATCACATATTTGAGCACTGTTAAGCCTATTTCATCACAAACAGAGCTCAAATGTGATGCTTCTAAACATTTTTTACAGAAGTACTGAAAATGTCTGTAGTGCAAATATGAGCCAAATAACAAACTATATATACAGTACTGTGCAAGGTTTTAGGCACATGCAAAGAAATGCTGTAGAGCAAAGATGCTTTCAAAATAATGAAATTAAATGTTTCTACATTTTTTTTTTAATACAGTAAAGAGCAGTAAACAGTAATAAATGAAACAGAGTCAATATTTGGTGTGACAAAAAAATAAAAATAAAAATAAAAATTGTAGACTTCGGTACAATTTGTGCAGTTTTATAAGGAAATGAGCTGGTAAGTTTTATCTTGCAGAACCAGACACAGTTCTTCTGGAGACTTTGACTTTCGGACTTGCTTCATATTTTTGCAGCGAAACCCAGCAGCCTTCATTGTGTTTTTTGTCTGAAAAGTGTCTCTTACGTAATACACTGCTTTCTTTAATGACATACAAACATTTTTCTGTAACATTTAATTTTGTGCTAGAAAACTAATGTTTGGGAATCTAAATATAAGTTTGTTTTAAAAATGGTTTCAAAAGTCATAAAATAAAACAAATCTATAATAAAGTTTGTACTAAATAAAATAGAGTACGTATGTATCTTAAATACATATATATATGTGTGTGTGTGTGTGTGTGTGTGTGTGTGTGTGTGTGTGTATATATCAGAGTAAGTCATACTGCAACAGCCATCAGGGCCAGGAATCAAGACAGAAAAACGGGTCATGCTGCCCTGTGCCACAGCAGGAGCAGCAGTTCTAAAAGATGCGAAGGTTGGCTGCACATGCTTCTTGCATTTGTCCAACCCTCCATGGCTGATAGCTGTGTCAATTTTTATTTCAAACATTTTTTTTTTTTTTTTTATAAATGATGATGTAAAAATTGTCAGTGAAATGAATGGCAATAGTAGAATATAAAACAAAATAAACCATGATTTATAAACAAGCCTTGCTGTTATTTTTCTCAAGGTCCATGTCTGTTTAATCCAACTAAGTGAAATTCTGGAAAGTTTTCTGGGGTAAAATATCTTTGGTGTTGGGTGACAGATACACAGTTTCAATCACTCAGACAGCACACATACCAGAGCTACCTCAGACAGCTCAGACACATAGACCTGTCTGCTTTAACCAACAAAACAGTTGGACCAAATCCAAATTTAATGAGCTAAATCAGCAGTAGAAACTGGAGAGCAGCTGCAATGGTTTGGACGGAGAGACATATAAATATAGTAGTTTTATTAATATGTAAAGGTTTAGGGGGACAATGGAGATTTCTGCCTATTAAAAATTATACTTTGTGCATATTACCTTAACCTGAATGTTGTCTTACAAGTTGTCTTACGCTGCTTGTACATTAATCCGGATAGATGTGAAAACTGCATTTTCGTTTTAAAATGCTCTCCATCTACACTGGCGTTTTCAAACATTTTAAAAATTGCTCGTCCACACATCTGAAAAAGCAGCCATGCTTCATTTCCATCGGGTTTTATTTAAAAATGCAATCTGAAGGTCGTACAAAGTGATCTTAATCTTTAACAAAGCTATCAAACTGGATAGCAGGCACAACAACTGCAGTACAACATTGTTCATGCAGTCCACACTACAACGCGAAAACGTCATTTTCAAATTTATACATTTGGGAGAGCATTTTCTAAAAGCTCGCTGGACAAAAACGCTGTCTGAGTGTGGGCAGAAGGCCGAAGCATAGAGAAAAATATGTGTTTTCAAATGTATCCAGATTAATGTGGACGAAGCCTTATACTGTATTTATTTTGATGGATACAGGATAATATAGACAGAAATTCTTCATCAGCTGTGCAGACAAAATGCTTCTGAACAGTTATTTAGGAGTCGCTCACCAGCTAAACATTCCCAGTGGTACTTTGGATTTCGCAAATGGCTATTGGGAGGTTGAAGTGGACTAGTGTGACAGAGAGAAAAACATGTTTACCACCTCACTGAGATTGTATGAGACTAAAGGGTTACCATGTGGCCTCTGCAATGAGCCAGCTTTCCAGCAACGTATACAGTACTGTTTTGGACGCACGTAAACTAGTCCCTGATAATATTCTTGGATAAAGTAATCATACATTTTATTAATTTGGAAAGCCCCCGTGCAACACTTTTATAGACTTTGTGATCAGTACATGTTTTATATAGTCCTTTCATTGTTGAGCGTGTATATATGGGTTGTACGGTAACCACCAGGCTCGTATGTTTAGCATATAAAAGTTACAGTGTAAAAGAGTGATACCTCACACTTTACATATGATACATATTCACATGTTCCAGTTTCTACCTTGACAAGCCTGGCTGTTCTGTTTGAACGCTGTTTTAATCACTTTTAATTCTCATTACTATTAAAATTATTTGTAAATTGTTAGATTTGACACTTTTTTGGCCACAAGAATGCTGTTCTTGACTCACTTCGGCTGGATTTCTTTCTTTTTTTTCCTTTTTTTTTCTTTTCTTTTTTTTGATGGAATCCCTGTTAAATATAGGTAACTGATGTTAAAGACTGTATATATAGTGGGGTCCAAATGTCTGAGAGCACTAGTGACAATGCTTCTATTTTGCATTCTTTTCTAATTTAATACAACAATTTTCATTACAAATTATATTATTAACAACAACTTGGGTGAAAAGTAGAATCTTTGAAATATTTACATGAATTTCAGAGTTTCATAGTATTTGGTATGTGCCCTTCTTGCTTTAATGACAGCGTGCACTCGAGCTGGCAAGGACTCCACAAGTTTGTGCAAAACCTTATGATCCATTTTAGATCAAATCCATCAGAGTGTTGTCTAAACACATGCTTCAACAGAAGAGATTAGACATGAGGAAAACCTGACCTTTTGTACAAAGCAGTTAACATGATCAGTATCATAAAATTGCTTACATTTAAATAGTGCAGATTCTTGAACATTAAAAAACATTAAACATTTACTTTCTTTGTTTTAAATATTTCAAAATTCTAAAACCTTCTGTTTATTTCCAATTTTAAATTAAAAAGAAAAAATCCCAGATTTTCAATGTGGTCTCACCCCACTGTACTTTACTCAAACATACATGGATAGATTTTATTTTACATTAACAAACTCAAAACATTCTCCATTTACCATGACAGAAAGCGAAGGCGCTGCATCTTTCATGTCATGCAAGAAAACCGAGACAAGACGAAAGATTAGTTAAGATTATTAGTAAAGATTACTAAATTATGTGAGATGGAGGAAGGGGGTGGGGCTTCCAGGGGTTCAGTTAATATTGGAGAGTTCAAAACACCCGTGCATCTGCTGTTTTGGTGCAGATAAGCCACTCAATATATGAGTGGCTATGAGTGGTTACTATGGCGAGATTATTTGTGTTTGAGATGGTAAATAATTAATTTCAACGTGAAAATGTGGCATTTGGGGGCTCACAATGTCATAATATAGATCATTGTAAGCTGAGGTGTGGAAGGGTAGGTCAAGTTTTTTAACCCTCTTTCTTAGCTTCTGGTTGGATATTAATACCCCTGTAACTTTGGCCATCATTTACACGCATAAATTCCTGTTTTGTTTTGTTTTCTTTGTTTGTTTGTTTGTTTGTTTTTTATGTTTGTCTTCATTATTGCCAGATAAGCTTGTGGGGAGATTACATTTGTTTTCTTAACCCACATGTAGGTTTTTCTGTCCTTTATGAATGAACTTTTTTGATGTCTGATGTCTGGTCTTCTTTATCTTCGTTATCTAAGAGAGAACACCAATTTTTCCAACATCCATCATATTATTACCCACAGTGAGTATTTATTTGATTGATAACAGAACTAAATTGAAGTAAATATTTTAGTGGATTATGTCCCAGTTTCTGTGAAGGAGATTTGTTAAGACCTGCACTCCCAGGAAGCTTAATACATGCATGATCTCTAGTGGCAATTTTTTAAATTTTAAATTTTTTTTAATTTTGTCTCACAATAAAGTGAAAGTATTTTATGGGTAGCTCTGAAAGCTTATAGTAGCGGTAAAATTATCTCTACCATCACCATTGGATATTCTTTTAATGCAAATTTTCTCTTTGATGTTTATTTTATGACTTCTGCATTACTGAGTCAGTATTTTCAAATATTACTTTTCCAACAAATAAATCAAATGCTACAGAAAAATATTTGTATATCAGTAACATAGAAAGTAGGTAGAAAGTAACATATTATGTAAGACCACTTTGAAAAAAAAAAAACATAATGAAAGCTGTTTCTGATAATGAAGGCAGGTAAGGCATTAGCAAAATCAGAAGCAAATGAGATTGTCAAATGAGTCAGTCTCCGGAAAAAACTGTGACAGATTCTCCAAGATTCTTAGTAAAACCAGTTAATTTATTTATAAAAATGCAGAAGATGTACCTGTGACTACTGATGATTTTTTTTTAATCAAGGGTTGCCACATAAAAAATTGTTTTGTTTAGTGTATTACTGTTTTTTTTTATTATTATTTTAATAAAGTAACATTTAATTTCAATATTTTTGAAGGTGTCTTTGCTTTACAGCATTTTTTTTTACATATGCTTATGACTTTTGTGCAGTATATACAGTATAAATATTTATATCCTGTAATTTAAATAACACATTCAAGTAGCCAAGTCTTACTCAAACTTTTAACAGCAGCCATGAAACATGGAGCAGTCATTAAATCCTATTGGATTAATTGCATTTTCACATTTTAACCAGAACTGACAAACAGGTAAGCCCATTTAAGCTATCCATTTCAACTAGCCAGATTAGACTACTTTCTTTGGAGCAGCCAGTGGATGTTTACGCATATATCTTGGTTATGACTGAATTATTCACTTGCAGTTCCAACCTGGGACCAATCTACCCAGACAACTGCACAAGAAGCGTGGAGCCATCTGTTCTAGGTGTTTGGAAGCCATGAAATCATTGATGCAGCAATCAAACCCTGGTTGCAGAATAGTGTTATAAATATGGTTGCCAAAAGCTCCACACAACTGGTTACCAATACTAAAGAAAATGTGAACAATTAAACAAGACATTGCTAAACCTGCTTGAACATAGTAGCCAAGAAGTTGCCTGCACACAATTCACAGCTTTTTTCACAACGTCACTGGTCTTGTCACTTCTATTAGTGTCCGGATGTAAAATGGACTAGGGCAATGGAAAGTACAGTATCAGAGATGCCATTGGTCACAGTGTCAGTTTTCCTGTGGAAACTAGCATTGACGTGTGAAAATGACTAACACACAGTGACTTTAGTGCTCAGTGCACATTCTTTCAAGTACACAGACTTCTTTAATATTAGACACACATGAAAGCATTTTGACTTTACTTATAATTACACAAAAAAGTGTCTAACCAAAAAAAACAATGTCCTCTTTCATTGGTTTAAGTAAAGTTTTAGAATTAGGTTTACAGGAATGTCTTACATGTTTTAAATGCACAGTACCATATCATTAAATACAATTAATAAACCACATATTAGCATGCCTTAAAACATTATGTACCTGTATAATGGACAATAACATATTTCTAAATGAAGTCTTCAGGTTAGCAGTTTAATCGAGCCAGGTAATGTTTCAGTTTATCAAATAAAGTGTACACTGGTACCATCCTTGTAATTGATGTTTCATTTTTTATTTCTGCCTACAGTTCCTTTTCATGAAAACATGAAGTGTTATTTACAGCAGTCAAATCAGAATATAACAATGTTGTATGATAGGTTTAAACAATATACTTTAATTCACTCCAATTTTAAGCATTTGTAATTTACTGGATGTCAGTAGAGGTTTGGTCGAAGAAGGAGAGGAGGAAGGTGTGTTAGAGGAGGAAGGCGTGTCCGTAGGCAGAGAGAGAAGAGGAAAGGCAGGAGTTTAGGACTGAAAGTAGGGACTTTGAATGTTGGTATGATGACAGGTAAAGGCAGAGAGCTGGTAGATATGATGCAGAGGAGTAAAGTTGACATTCTGTGTGTCCAGGAGACCAGGTGGAAAGGGAGCAAGGCTAGAAGCATTGGAGCAGGGTTTAAACTGTTTTATCATGGGTGGACAGGAAGAGAAATGGAGTAGGAGTGATCCTGAAGGAGGAGTTTGTGAAGAATGTTCTGGAGGTAAAGAGAGTGTCAGATAGGTTGATGAGTCTGAAGCTGGAAATTGAAGGTGTTGAATGTTGTTAGTGCTTACGCTCCACAAGTAGGTTGTGAGCAAGAGGAGAAAGACTGGAGCGAGCTTGAGGAAGTGATGCAGAGTGTTCCCAGAAGTGAGAGAGTGGTGATAGTGGCAGACTTTAATGGACATGTTGGTGAAGGGAATAGTGGGGATGAGGAAGTGATGGGCAGCTTTGGTCTTCAGGTAAGGAACCCAGAAGGACAGAAGTTGGTTGACTTTGCTAAAAATATGGAGATGGCTGTGGTGAACACGTACTTTCAGAAGAGGCAGGAACACAGGGTGACATATAAGAGTGGTGGCAGGAGCACACAGGTGGACTATATTTTATGTAGACGCTGTAATCTGATGGAGATTAGCGATTGCAAAGTAGTGGTAGGAGAGAGTGTAGCTAGACAGCATAGGATGGTGGTGTGTAAGATGACTCTGGTGGTGAGGAAGATGAAGAGAGCAAAGGCAGAGCAGAAGACAAAGTGGTGGAAGTTGGAAAAGGAAGAGTGCTGTGTGGTTTTCAGGGAGGAGTTGAGACAGGCTTTAGGTGGTCAGGAGGTGCTTCCAGATGACTGGACTACTACAGCCAAAGTGATCAGGGAGACAGGAAGGTGCTAGGTGTGTCATCTGGAAGGAGGAAAGAAGACAAGGAGATTGGTGGTGGAATGAGGAAGTTCAGGAGAGTATCCAGAGGAAGAGGTTAGCTAGGAAGAAGTGGGACAGTGAGAGGACGGAGGAAAGTAGACAGGAATATAGGGAGATGCAGCGTGAGGTTAAGATAGAGGTGGCAAAGGCCAAACAGAAAGCTTATGAGGACATGTATGCAAGGTTAGATAGTAAGGAAGGTGAGAGGGATTTGTATCGGTTGGCGAGGCAGAGGGATAGAGATGGAAAGGATGTGCAGCAGGTTAGAGTGATTAAAGATAGAGATGAAAAAGTGTTGACAGGTGAAAGGAGGGTGAGGGAAAGATGGAAGGAGTACTTTGAGGAGCTGATGAATGAGGAAAATGACAGGGAGAGAAGAGTAGTAGAGGCAAATATTGTTGAGCAGGAAGTAGAAAGGATTAGCAAGGGTGAAGTTAGGAGAGCTTTGAAGAGGATGCAGAGAGGAAAGGCGGTGGGTCCTGATGACATACCAGTGGAGGTAGGGAAGTGTCTAGGAGAGATGGCAGTAGAGTTTTTAACTAGGTTGTTCAACGAGGTCTTAGAGAGTGAGAGGATGCCTGAGGAATGGAGGAGAAGTGTTTTGGTGCCGATTTTTAAGAACAAGGGAGATGTGCAGAGTTGTGGAAACTACAGAGGTATTAAGCTGATGAGCCATACAATGAAGTCGTGGGAAAGAGTAGTGGAAGCAAAGCTAAGGGGAGAAGTGAGCATTTGTGAGCAGCAGTATGGTTTCATGCCAAGAAAGAGCACTACAGATGCAATATTTGCTTTGAGAATGTTGATGGAGAAGTACAGAGCGGGTCAGAAAGAGCTGCATTGTGTCTTTGTAGATTTAGAGAAAGCGTTTGACAGAGTGCCAAGAGAGGAGCTGTGGTGTTGTATGAGGAGGTCTGGAGTGGCAGAGAAGTATGTTAGAGTGGTGCAGGATATGTACGAGAGCAGTAGGACAGTGGTAAGGTGTGCGGTAGGTGTGACAGAGGAGTTCACGGTGAAGGTGGGACTGCATCAAGGATCGGCTCTGAGCCCCTTCTTGTTTGTGGTGGTGATGGACAGGCTGACAGATGAGGTCAGACAGGAATCTCCATGGACTATGATGTTTGCGGATGACATTGTGATCTGTAGTGAGAGCAGGGAGCAAGTGGAGGAAAGTCTAGAGAGATGGAGGTTTGCTCTGGAGAGAAGAGGAATGAAAGTTAGTCGCAGCAAGACAGAATACATGTGTGTGAATGAGAGGGATCCAAGTGGAACAGAGAGGTTACAGGGAGAAGAGGTAAAGAAGGTTCAGGATTTTAAGTACTTAGGGTCAACAGTCCAGAGCAATGGGGAGTGTGGAAAAGAGGTGAAGAAGCGTGTGCAGGCAGGTTGGAATGGGTGGAGAAAAGTGTCAGGTCTGTTGTGTGATAAAAGAGTACCAGCAAGAATGAAAGGAAAGGTGTACAGGACAGTAGTGAGACCAGCGATGTTGTATGGTTTGGAGACAGTTGCACTGAGGAAAAGACAGGAGGAAGAGTTAGAGGTAGCAGAGCTGAAGATGTTGAGGTTCTCTTTGGGAGGGACGAGGATGGATAGGATCAGGAATGAGTACATCAGAGGGACAGCACATGTGAGATGTTTTGGAGACAAAGTTAGAGAGGCCAGGTTGAGATGGTTTGGACATGTTCAGAGGAGGGAGAGTGAATATATCGGTAAAAGGATGCTGATAGAGCTGCCAGGCAGGAGGCCGAGAGGAAGACCAAAGAGGAGGTTTATGGATGTAGTGAAGGAGGACATGAAGGTAGTTGGTCTGAGAGAAGAGGATGCAGGGGATAGGGCTAGATGGAGGCAGATGATTCGCTGTGGCGACCCCTGAAGGGAACAGCCGAAAGGAAAAGAAGAAAGAAGGATGTCGGTAGAGGTTTGAAATATATATGGGCCTTGTTTATAAATGTTTATAAATGTCCACAGCCACCAAAAACTCACAGTCACAGACTATAAACTATCTGTCATAAAACCATCAGCATTTGTCCTTTTTTTTTTTTTAAGTGTAAAGCCAACTCAGTTCAGATAGCAACCAGTTAATTGTCATAATTGTCAACTTCTATACCAGTGTTGGCTGAGTGGACAGTGCTGTGGAAAAAGTATTTCTGATTTCTTCTGTTTTTGTGTATATCTCATACTAAATTGTTTCAGAAATATAAAACCAAGGCAGCCTGAGTAAACACAAAATACAGTTTTTAAATGATAATGTTATTTAATACCCCATAGTTACTAATTCCCCGAATCTATGAAACCTCATTCATAATGGGGTTCAGCTGGACTAGACTGCAAACCCTGTTCAATCAAACCAACACTTAAATAGAACTTTTTCAACAGCATGAAGCTGGTTAAAAGGTCCTACCCAGTAACACACTATGCCAAAGTTGAAAGAAATTCCAGAAATGATGAGGAAGAAGGTGACTGAAATACATCAGTCTGGGAATGGTTACAAAGCTATTTCAAAGGCTCTGGGACTCTAAATGACCATAGTGAGAGCCATCATCTCCAAATTGAAAAACTTGGCACAGTAGTGAAACTTCCCAGAAGTGACTGACCTTCCAAATTTTCTCCAAGAGTACATCAACTACTCATCCAGCAAGTCACAAAACAGCCAGGGACAACATCAAAGGAACTACAGGCCTCTCTTGCATCAATAAAGGTCACTGTTCATGACTCCACTATCAGAAAGACACTGGGCAAAAATTGCAACCATGGAAGTGTGGTGAGGTGAAAACCACTGCTAACCCAGAAGAACATTAAGGCTTGTCTGAATTTTGCCAAAATACACCTTGATGATCCTCAAACCTTTTGGGAGAATGTTCTTTGGACTGATGAGTCAAAAGTGGAACAGTTTGGAAGACAGGGGTCCCGTTACATCTGGCATAAACCAAACACCGAATTTCACAAAAAGATCATCATACCTACGGTCAAGCATGGTGGTGGAAGTGTGATGGTTTTGGGGTGCTTTGCTGTTTCAGGGCCTGGACAACTTGCAATAATTGAGGGAAACATGAACAGTCCGTAAGTTGAAACTCAAGTGCAACTGGATTATGTGGCAAGACAATGATCCAAAGCATAGGAGTAAATCCTAGTCCTAGAATTAAGTGAAAGACTGATCTCCAGTTATTGGAAGCGTTTGGTTGCAGTTATTGCTGCTAAAGGTGGCACGAACAGATTTTAGGTTTAAGGGGGCAATTAGGTTTTCAGGTTGGTGATAGGTGTTGAATAACTTTTTTTGCTTCAATAAAAACAAATTAAAAACTGTATTGTGTGTTTACTCAGGTTGCATTTGTTTTATGTTGTATTTTGTTTGAAGATCTGAAACTATTTAGTATGTACATAGTACATAAATAGTAAAACTGATTTCTTATGTAACCTATTGACCTTATAGGTATGTGCATTAAAGTGTGTTTGAGCATGGGTGTGCTTGAAAACCAACCTTTCTGATATGTACTGATGGAAATGGAAATTTGGCATTTACATATCTTTTTCCTTTCTGTCCCTGTAAAAGTCTGTCAGTGAAGTTTTAAAGGCCTGCAAGTTGCAGATGAGGTTTTTTTTTTATTTGTTTGTTTGTTTTTTGCTAAGTGTCATTTGCATTTTGTCTAACTTAAAAATTATCCTATTAGTCTTCAGCTTGACATGTCATCACATAAGTATTTAATGCCTAATATATGTTGTAATGAATGAATATACCTATAGGCCTACTGAGCTCAATATACAGTATTTGTGTTTTCTCCCTAGGTTTATTTTAAAGATTGGGCAAAGGGTATGCTGCAATATAGAGGTATCCAGGTATTTTTCTGTCACCATGGCTGCCTACCCATTTCATAGTTGTTGACAAGTCATGTACTCAGGAAATAGCATGAAGCTCACTGAGAAACATTTTGGTATTTTCTTTTTTTTTTTTTTCAGGAAGCTGGCAGAGTGTCCAGTTTTTTTTTGTTGTTGTTTTTTGTTTTTTGCAAGACCATGCATTAAAGCTTTTGGTAAATGGTGTTTCTGAGTCAACAGCACAGATAGCACACTTTTTCACATCACATCAGCATTTCCCAATGAATGCCAGTTCCTAACAAAATATGAAGGAAAAAAAAGTTAGTGCCACAGAGCACTACAGTGCATTCAACTTTTAATTAAAACAAACTCACAAACTGATTTTTGCTGCAAAACATTGACTTTGTGTAGAATGAACTTCAGCTTCTTTTTGTGAATAAATGTAAATGTAGGCAATTTGTGTCATAGGAATCCAAATTCAGTATGTGCCTTCAGTATTATCATCAAGGAGGTCTATTCCTACTTGACAAACAACACTTTGCCAGCAACAAAGTGCTTCTGTTTAAGTCCATGGTAGATGCAGGTGACAACCTCTAAACCTGCTGTCAAATAGCTGCCTTTACACCAGGCCGATTGTTAACACCCCACAGCGAGACCTGTTGCCCTGGGCTATTAGTCATCCTGACAGCTCCCCTTATTTGCCACCTTCTCTGGCCATGCCATACTTGTTTCCACACTTCCAGATCCACACCTCCAGATCTTAACCAATTACATGCAACAAGAAGAATTAACTAATTTTCAAGGATCAGTTTATCTTGTGTGATTGTTACATGTGTCTTTTAGTACAATTTTGATTAACAGTCAGGTAACAAAACAATGGCTATATCATTTTATGATGAAAGAAAAAATACTTCAAAATATAAGCAGTTCTAGTTCTGGATAGTATTTTATATCCCTGGTATCGCATTATCATAATGGATTATATCATTCAGTGACAACTTAGCACCAATTAAGCTTATTCTCACATTCTCACAATTTTTGCAATAACCCTTGTTTACTGTCTCAATTTGCATATGTTCAATTTGTACATTGTTCATGATTACATCACTCATGACCAAATGTTTGGACATGGAGTGTTCTGATGAGAAAGATTGGGAATAAGAAGCATGCATTCAGTCATTTATCTGACTCATAGGAAGCAAGAGGCACCACAAACATCTGATAAGCTAAATCCGGTGGAAATGTGTTGATCAGTATCGTAGTTGTTCAGGCCGAGAGGAATGGGGCATGGGGTTCTTCTTTCATTTTTCAGGTGGGACAGGATCCAGTGCTTTCAGGCTGTTGGTCCTTAGCTCACTGCAAAAGTATGATAAAGATGCCACAAGAGATTGTTACTTTACTTTTTTTATATTACAACTGTGTAAAGTCCAAAGATCAGCAAGTTTGTTCACACCCTTCAAATATACCCTGCAGACTGTTACGCAATTTATACATATACAATACATATAGTACTGTGTAAAAGTTTTAGGCACCCTATTTTCTTTTAGTACAAACTTTGTTATAGATTTTTTTTATTTTATGACTTCTACATTATCAAGTCAGTACAAAAATATTTTAGATTCCCAAACTTTAATTTTCTAGCACAAAATTAAATGTTACAGAAAAATGTTTGTACAGTGGGTATAGAAAAGAATCACAGATAGCATCCAAGTGAAAGATATAACACCAACCTGTCAGAAAAAAATTAAAACAAATAATTTTTTTTTTTTTTTTTTTTTTAAAACAGAATCACTGAGTTGGAAAAAGGATCACCCCCCTCCTAAAAATGACTTGTAAACTCAATAAGGTTTAGCTAATCACCTTCTCAATAGCACAAAAAAAAAAAAACATTTGCCTTTGTAGTGCAACTGAAGCAAACAATCAACTATGGGTAGCAAGGCACTGTCAAAAGATCTCCGGAATAAAGTTGTGGACAGGCACAAGTCAGGAGATTGATACAAAAAAAATTTCCAAGTTTTCAAAAATTATCAATGCCTAAAAGCACAATGAAGTCTATTATTAAGAAGTGGAAGGTACAACACAGACCCTCCCTGGATCAGGATGCCGCTCCAAACTGGATGAAAGGGCCAGGAGGAAACTGGTCAGAGAGACTACCAAGAGGCCTACAGCAACTCTGAAGCAGTTGCAGGAATTTATGACAAAGAGTGGTCATTGTGTGCATGTGACAACAATATCACAAATTCTCCACAAATGTGGCTTGTATGGGAGGGTTGCAAGAAAAAAGAGCCCAGACTTAAAGCCCACTGAAAATCTGTGGAATGACTTGAAGACTGCAGTCCACAAACGGTCACCATCAAATTTAACTGAACTTGAGCAGTTCTGCAAAGAAGAGTGGGCAAATATTGTTTGCTGAACTGTGCAAAAAGTTTTAGGCAAATGCAAAGAAATGCTGTAGAGCGAAGATGCCTTCAAAATAATTCAATTAAATGTTTCTACATTTTAAAAAATACCATAAGGAGCAGTAAACTGTAGTAAATGAAACAAAGTCAATATTTGGTGTGATAAAAAGTAAAAATAAAAATAAAAATAGTAGTCTTCTGTAAAATTTGTGCAGTTTTATAAGGAAATGAGCTGGTAAGTTTTATTGAGCATCTTGCAGAACCAGCCACAGATCTTCTGGAGACTTTGACTTTCACATTATTTTTCCAGCAGCCTTCATTGTGTTTTTTGTCTGAAAAGTGGTCTCTTACGTAATATGCTGCTTTCTTTAATGACATTGTAACATTTAATTTTGTGCTTGGAAACTAATGTTTGGGAATCTAAAATGTTTTTGTACTGACTTGATAATGTAGAAGTCATGAATTAAAAAATCTATAACAAAGTTACTAAAAAAAAATAAAAAATTAGGGTGCCTAAAACTTTTGCACAGTACTGTATTATTTCAATAATACTCAAGTAACTTTACTATGGAACTCACTTTTTTTGCTGCCAGTATTACTGCTATACTTATGCTGCTACATTACACAATAGCTCATAGTTTACTATGAGCTGTATACAACACAGTCAATGTTGTGTGTATTTATTGTCCTGTGTATTTACTGTTCTGTGTACTTATTGTTTTGCACTTGTCTCACACTGTTGTGTATCTGCATTTTATGTAGTCTTGCATACTGTTCTGTTTGCACCATGGTCCTGAAAAAAAGGTCATTTTGTTCCAATGTATACAAGCTATATAGAGGAATGACAATAAAAACCTACTTGACTTGACTTGAAAATATAATATGCCAAAAATAATACTTATGTATAGTAATGAACTACAATTACTCAAGTATTTTCCATCCCTTCTGAAAGCTGCATGGTAAGGCCCACACATTACCTAGTACTAAACAGTATTAAAGAGCCTATTGATACTTATCTCCCTATCTAATGTTAACCTTTCCCGTGATCCACAGTTTGTATTTTCAGAAGTGTATTACTTATGACTTTCTGTCCTGCTCTTGAGCGTTAAGGCAGATGTAAGAAATATAGGCAGTGATTTAATTTTAGGCAAAGTGGGTATTTAGACCACTGCTAAATCCATTAGGAGATTTGCTTTTCTTGCCTTCTCTTTTATCTTTCATAAAAAAGAAAGGCTTCTCGTCATGGTGTACTACAAGAACAGAGTGATTTGTATATGGGTATTGGGACAGGAATAATATATATAATAATTTACAGCTTGCGGTTTTCTTCACCTCATCATGGCCAGGTTGACTTAAAAAAAAAAAAAAAAAAAAAAAAAAAAACCTGTAATCAGCAATCAGAAAAAGGAAGTGAGATGTCAGGCCATTATGGGTGGAGTTTTCAGAGTGGCCTTAATTACAAACAGCAAGGATGGATTATAATTTGTTGTCAGTAAAAAGTGAAAGAAAGAGAATATTAACTCTCAGTATTATGAAAATGCAAATCATGTAAGATATATTATAATTATGATAATTATATCTCTTCCAGAGGAAAAAACAGTATGTCCAGTATGTCCAGTTTAAACATCTTTACTTAAAATCAAATATTACTACAGCTGTCTAAAGTAGTTTACAAAATAATCTATGGAATCTTAAGTGAGCTAACTAAGGAGACAATCAGCTTGCATAAACCAAAAACCTTCCATAAATGCTCATAATTGAAAAACTTCCCTGATTTTTTTACTTTTTAACCACACTGTCCACATCATACAACTCATAATATTTTCTCACTATTTACCGACAAATGCATTATTAAATGAACCAGGTCTAGCTCTGTGCTGGGTTAAAATAAGAGTGAGACTGAGACAGTGGCACCGAGCGGCATGTTACCAATTATATTTCTTAATTTCCTAATTAATTGTCTCTGCAGGCAAGGTGAATCTGTTGACTCAGTGAAGAAAAGCCATTAGGAAACCTTGGAACATTATTTAGAGCATGTGGAAGAGGCTATTCTTGACCTACACACCTGACCTACACACACTTTCATGTGCCAAAAAACCAGATATAGGAGTTTATGAGTCTTTATGCCAAGATATGAGAAGACATGGAGAAAATGACCAAGTCATGGCAGGGCTCTTTTGTACATAAACCTCTCATTTTAAATAATTGGGCAATTGCCTTCATGAGTGAACAGTGAAAGAACACGACTGGCCCAGAAACAACTGAGCAGTCAATTACTTGTAGTCTACTAAAATCAGAGTACTATGTTTGAATTTTCTTTTTCGTTTTTTAAGTGATAAAAAAGCTGACATAAAAATGTGTTCTATATGTAATAATAAAATGTAACTATTTTTATCAAGTGAAGCCTAAAAACTGACCAAGAGCTTAAGATGTTGATATTAAGGTACAGAATCAATTAATCAATCAATGAGTAAACAAATAAACTTCTTTTTCTAACAAGACAAGATCTTTTTATTTTTAAATGTCCCTGCTGGTGCATTGTAATCCTGTTTTTGTTAAAAATGTGATCTCCCCTTCTCAAGGGCAACTTCTTTATATTTTCCTAGAATTAATGGCAAAATCAAGAAGCACATTTGCAGGTAAATTACTAGTTTCTGACTGTTGTGGCATATCCATTATATTCTGGGACCACAGGTAAAGTGGAAAAGAGGCTCATATTTATGCACATTACCTGAGTGCTCCCATGTTGCCTGATCTCATGGAGTGTGCCCTACAAATGCAGAGTGTGATGGCTCCTGCAGCTGCCAGGCCTGTGACTCCCATCACATGGCCACAGAGGACTGTGTGATAGACAGGTGTGTGTGTGTGTGTGTGTGTGTGTGTGTGTGTGTGTGTGTGTGTGTGTGTGTGTGTGTGTGTGTGTGTGTGTGTGTGTGTGTGTGTGTGTGTGTGTGTGGAAAAGGAGAAGGGTGTACGAAGCCTCAGTAGACCATGAAGTCTGAGACATGTCTGAGGAAATGCAGCCCATTAGATGGTGAAACTAAATGAGTCCAGTAAATAGTATGTGTTATGAAAATACTCTCAAATTAAACCTGGCAAGGCCATCGTTTCATTTGAAATTTAATCAAGTAGAATGGACAGAGCCAAAAGAACAAAACTGTCATTACTTTTCAAAATATGTATGGATTGCAACCGTATCAGTTAAAATACCAAATATGTGCCTGAAATTAAGGTATAGGTCCTTGCCATGCAAAGTGCTCCAAGGACTGATGAATGTGTAATGCTGTACTTACATACAGTCTGGTCCATAAGTATTTGGACAGTGAAACAATTTTCATAATTTTGCCTCTGTACACCACCACAATGGATTTCAAATGAAGCAATTAAAATGTGATTAAAGTGTAGAATTTCAGCTTTAATTCAAGGGGTTAAACAAAATTATTGCATTAGTCCCCAACATTTTCACAGGCTCAAAAGTAATTGGACAAACCTGGGGCGCACTAGACAAAGGTCACCTTGTGGCCCAGAAGCCAAGGACCCCCTAAAAATGTAAATTATATATATTTTTAATTATTCATGCTAAATAATGCATATTGAAAAACACTGAAATGGTTCAAATCGCTGTTATGTCAGCAGCGTCAATGCAAGCCCCCTCCCCCAACCCTGCCTCATGCTGTAATGGAATATTCCATTAAAAGTGTGCGCAGCACAAACCTAAACAGGTGAAGTCGAGCCAGACACCACATCACTCAGACAGGTCCATGTGCAGTTTCACCATATACTGTTGCTAGTTCGTTTCGGTTTGAATTTGTAGACAGAAAAAATTCAATGTTATTATCCTAGTGAGGCAGAGAAAAGGAGAAAAAGGGGGAAATGGAATCTAAAAGTTCATCTCTACACTCCCAAAGGTAACTTCATATTTTTGAGTTGATCAGACTGCTGCCTCGAAGCCCACCACTGCTTCCACGAGCTCAGCAGACGTTAACGTGGGCACTCAACAGTCAGTAATACACAGTGCTGATAAAAGGGTCAAGTTTCAGTTAGTTTAGATACTTTGTTCAAGTTCAAGCTGATGAAGAAAGGTGCATTAAAGAAAAAAGGCAGAAAGAAAAAAGGTATTGCATTTGTATGTATTGTAGATTATGGTAGCCAGATTGTGTTCTTAATTAAACATGCTGTTAAACATTCTCATTTACTCCCTTATAGAAACTGAACACAACCAAGGGACACCACTGTGCAGCAGCAAGCATCACAACAGAGAAAGGAAGCTCAAGGATAATCGAGGTAAATGTGTGCAATTGAATAGGGTCCCATTACTATATTTTGCCTAGGGCCCCCACATCACTAAATCCGCCCCTGGGACAAACTAATATAATTATAAATATAGGGATTATTTTTAATGCTTGTATCCAGAACTGCGTCTTTCTGCCTTCTGTTTTGTCTTCAGTAATTGCAAAGCATGCTTAATTGGGTTGAGGTCAGGTGACTGACTTGGCCAATTAAGAATATTCCATTTCTTTGCCTTAAGAAGCTCTTATGCTTTTTCGTGTTATGTTTTAGGTCATTATCTATCTCTACTGTGAAGCACCATCCTATCAGTCTTGCAGCATTTGACTGAATCTGAGCAGAAAGTATAGCTCTGTAAACTTCAGAATTCATCCTGCTATTTCTATCAGCAATCACATCATCAATAGACAACAGTGACCCAGGTCCATTGGCAGAAATACATGCCCATGCCATAACACCTCCTCCACCATGTCTGACAGATGATGTGGTATGCTTTGGATAATTCCTTTCCTTCTCCATACTCTTTTCTTCCCGCCATTCTGATACAAGTTAATCTTGGTTTCATCTGTCCAAAAAAATCTTGTTCCAGAACTGGGCAGGCTTTTTTAGATGTTTTCTTGCAAAGTCTAATCTGGCCTTTCTGTTCTTGTAGACTTTGATAATGATACACCTATCTCCTCAAGAGAATTCTTGACTTGGCTACATGTTGTGAAGGGGTTGTTCTCCATTTTAGTTGTCTTCCATGGTCTTCCAGGCCTTTGGTGTTGCTGAGCTTGCTAGAGGATTTCCCATTTTGGGACCGCATATTGCGAGTTCCCATGAACAGCTTCCAAATGCAAACTCAACACTTGGAATCAACTCCAGACCTTTTATCTCCTTAACTTTTCATGAAAAACGAGGAAACTGTGAAAATGGTGGTACTTTGTAAAAATGGCTGTACTTCCTAAATAGTTCATGCAATATTTTTGGTAAACCCCTTTAGTCCATGCCCTTGAATTAAAGCCAAAAGTCTTTGGACATAAGTATTAGCTGAAAGTCACATCATGATTGCTTCATTTCAATTCCACTGTAGCATTTGTTTAACTGTCTAAATACTTATGGACCAGACTGTATATGGCAGCCACACAGTGCTTAAAATTATGCAGATACAATCAAGAGCTTTGGTTAAAATATTAATGGGAATATACTTCAAATATATTTTTCTCATATGAATTCATAGGGGTGCCAATAATTGTTGCACACCTGCATTTAACAAAGATATTTTTTTTTTTGATAAACCTGTGTTTTGTTTGCAATTGTTTGATATCCATGAGAGCAGAGTATTTTTCTGAATTTCTTCAACAAAAGATCAAAAGGTTAAACAATAAAGACAATTTTTCACAGCCTTCTTTGCTCATATTTACCAAGGGTGCCAATATTAGTGGAGGGCACTGTATATGTAACACTTAAAAACCTTAAGCATAAGGTTGCCTAAAATTAGCTGGCTATTGTTGGTATAATTTCACTTCCACCCAGTTTTTGTAGAATATAAGGAGAAGATGTGTCAGTCCTCAAGCAAGTAACTTTCACTAAGATTTCCCTCAATAACATGAGTGAACAGTAACACGGGAATAAGGTTCAAAAACTAAAAGTCAGGTTCCTTTAATACTAATTTGCAAGTGTGTTTCATTTTATGTTTGTTGGTTTTATGATCCTTATCTCTTATAAAAACAGTTTGGACAGATGATGGATTAATAGGTTATAAAGTCCATAAAATTCAAATTCTGTGGTGAAACTGTCTGTTGTTGACAGGTGTGTTATAACCTGAGCTTTAACAGACAGCAAGATGAGTTGACCTCAGCTACATCACTCAAGTTGATGTAGAACCTTCTGTCAAGCTTTCTATCAGCTGAGACTGAGTAAGCTAGCTAACTCTTTAAAAAAAAAAACCAAAAAAAAAAAAACCTGTCTTTCTAAAATCAGGGAACTATTCATTATAGTTGACAGCTAGGACAGACTGCACAGCTCACAGCGTGTGGTCTGCATAGGATATATGAAGCAGCAGCTCTATAAATAAAAGCATATTTCTTTTAGAATTTCGGACTGGTTTGTATAGAAATATGGTAGTATTAGAGAGTAGAGGGTAGAGATGTGGGTTTTGGAGCTCAGTATGGGATGTTTAGGTTCAGGCTATTGGAGCACACAATCAGTCATTTGGTTACATCCCTAACACATAAAGAAATATGGATGTAGATCTAGATCCTTAATGAGTAAACCAGAGATGACAGTGGCAAGAAACAATTTCCTGAGACAACCTTAGGAAGAACCCCTTACAGGAACCAGACTCAACAGGGAACCCATCCTCCTCTGGGTGACACCCAATAGTGGGGTTTTAGTACTAAATGGTTGAAAGTATGTATAATGTGAATAAAAGTCCTAGGATGTGCATTACAGTGTTTATGACTACAGCAGTTACTTATGCAGTGTAAGTCTCTATGGCATCCAGATAGGATTATTCACCAAAGGGAATAAAGTGAGGCATAAACTGTTTTGGGGAAGTGCAAGTTAAATTAGGGAGTACTACAACTTAACAGTTTAGAAAAGAAAAGAAAAATTATGTGAAATCATATTAGGCCAAGATATGTGTCTTTAAACCTCAAATTCCTAATGCAACATGGCACACTAGTGACTCTAGCCTTGCTGTCATGTATGGCCACTGGCATGTCAAAGCCAGGGAAAGAACATCCTCAGACAAGATGGCTTTATAAGTCTTTTCTGCTACCAAGCTGAAATTGAATTAATGAAGCGAGGAGGGTCATGACTTCCACTGTAGCTTAACAGGACTCTGGAAAACTCATAGAGGTGAAGCTTTGCACCAAGAGGGAGCCAAAAGGAATATTTACAAAAGGCAGTGAATCACTGTGTTGTGTGGCTTTTCCCCCCTTGGCCATTTATGGCTTAAATCATAAACACTGCATAATGAAATGCCCAACAAAAGGCACACCATTCTGAATATTAGTGGTATTCATGCAAACAGTTAGGATATGAAAACATGGGTTTTATTTTGTATGTTTACTATGGAGAACTGACAGTAGTCAAAACTCTAGTTATTGCGTGCTCTCCTGAGGGCCAAAAAAAGCATTTGAGGATGTAATAGATACAACACCAAAGTGACTGTAAGAGCTGAAGTGACTCAGGGCCAGCAGTTTTGGAGGCTTATCCTTTTTAAAACGAAGACAAACTGGTGTTTTACCGCTTTTGGCTTCAGGAAATGAAAAGCTATTTTTTGTAAAAGTGAAAGACAGTGGCACCCTTTCAGTTCTGACAATTTCATACCTGTATCTAGCCTTTCAGACCTTGGCTCAAGAGGAAGGCACAAACCTTGGTGTGGGTTCATTGCCACTGAACTGGATTCATCTGTCCTAATTTGTGCTGGTCAGGATTTAGACCTCACAGTCTAAGACAGATGGCGACAAAATTGCTCAAGGTCTAAAGTCACTCGGTGCTGGCCCTGAGATTACCTTACCTACATCAGCCCAGAGTGATCACAACCCTTTAACCCATTCATACTGTATATGGAGTTATAAAACAGTTGTTTTGGGGGTCTGTTTTCCTGCTTTATACTGTATACTTTTGTGTATTTCATTTGAGGGAGGTTAACACACTAGCATGCTTTGTAAGGATACCTAAGGACTATTTATCACTCTCAGTAGTCCTGGCAATTAAATTAACCCTATTACATGTAATTAAATGAACAATTAGTACAATTATCATCAGTTCAGATTGACAACTATATTGTCTATTAAAAGATGTGTTGTGGAACATTATAGAAATTGTCACAGGTTTATTGTTGCAAATCATAATTGGAAGTGGCACAAAAACTGAGTTAAGAATGACAGTGTTTGATGGTAGGAGCCCGGACTTCGAGTAATTAGTAATTAATATCCCATGTATACACTATGCTGAAATTTTACTCCCTCTAGTGGAACATACAGGTACCATAATCACACTATAGCCAGCTATTTTCTACAATTACATAATAAATACACACACACACACACACACACACACACATATATATAACACATTCCATTATTTTATAAGCAAAACCTCAATTTGCCGGACCATTACAGTAGTAGTGCTTTTAGAAATTATATGATTAAAATGCTGTTCAAAAGGCAGTGTCTTCTGTTAAGTCGTGTTGCAATGGGACATGAGTTACCCAGCAAGTAACAAAAAATTATATGCAGAGGATAAATAAGTATCATGTTACAGCACTAC
The DNA here is from genome assembly GCA_023630585.1 of Cranoglanis bouderius. NCBI lineage: Eukaryota > Metazoa > Chordata > Actinopteri > Siluriformes > Cranoglanididae > Cranoglanis > Cranoglanis bouderius. The sequence continues at coordinate 3,235,409 of CM042554.1, forward strand.
ATGTAGCAACTGGTTTCAGACAGTAATTTCCAGACACCTAATCACAGTGAGATAAAGCAAGACTGTGTGTGTGTGTGTGTGTGTGTGTGTGTGTGTGTGTGTGTGTGTGTGTGTGTGTGTGTGTGTGTGTGTGTGTGTGTGTGTGTGTGAGAGGTGAAAAGGGGGTAGTTGGGAGAGTGTGTCTGGATATATGAGTGTATGAGTGATGTATATGCATGTGTAGCCTACATGTAAGTGTGTGTTTGTGTGTGTGTGTGTGTGTGTGTGTGTGTGTGTGTGTGTGTGTGTGTGTGTGTGTGTGTGTGTGTGTGTGTGACTAATGAAAACAGTACCGTCTGAGGTCCATTAGCACTTTCCGGTTTAATTGTTGCACCTGGGGAGTAATTAATTAATCAATCACGCAATTGCCCAGCAACTTGTGACACATGTCTGCCTGCTCAGGTCAGGAGGGAAGGCTGTGTCGGCCATATGTAAATTGGAATTAATTTGCTGGGCTTCAGTTCATAGTGCTGTTATTTTGAATGAAAACAATCCCCAGAGCTTTGCTCCACTAAGAAGAGGCCCCGTGGTCACATCCCACCATCGCACATAATCATTTCAGCTCATTACCCCCCTCAACACAGTAAACCACAATATAAATAGAGCTCCTTGCACACAGTGTAGCTTCTAATGGCACACTCTCTCAAAACACCTACAATTAACCCCCTATGACTGCTCTCTGTGTTCCAGTAAGATATTGCTTACTTTTGTCACCACTTCTCCTCCACTCCATCTCTCTTTCCACTCCGCAATTATTTGGAAGCACCATTTTATGCTCAATGTGTTTTGCCTCTGGATTTATTTGGTGCCTGATACACTTTTAGTATGTGTGCCATGTACAAAAGTCACGTCATGACTGTCAGTAGGCCACATGCTCACAGCCTTTTTTTGTGCCACTGCTAAAAAAAAAAAAAAAAAAAAGAAAGAAAGAAAGAAAGAAAGAAAGAAAGAAAGAAAGAAAGAAAGAAAGAAAGAAAGAAAGAAACAGAAAGTCTAGTTTGACAGTCTGTAACAACATGGCACACCACAATGTGTATGAGAGATAGAGAGAGAGAATGTGAAACACTTCAGTGACTTACAGAGCTTCCTGAATCCTCTGCAAAAGACCTCATATGCATTGCAGCTCAGTACAAATCTTCTTTTTTTTTCATGGACAGTTCTGCTATTTACAATCCCCTCAATCTTCCTCCACTCCCCTCATCACTAATTCAATCTTTTCTCATTCGGAGGCTTGCATGGTGGGTGAATGCTACATATGTGGTAAGCAGTCCTATCTGCACAATGGATATATTATTGAAGCACTAATTGCCACCTTCTTTTAAGGTTCTTTCAGGGTCAGTATGTTGTGTGTCAGATAGAGGCCTTTGAAAGACCTCCCAAAGTTATTTTTGGAAGAATCAAGAACCAGTGATTCAGTCTTCTGCTAATATAACCTTTTTGAGAATTATCAGATATGACAATGAAAAGAAAAATAAAATACTGTTAGTTACATTCATGTATTCATGTATTCATCTGGCATATGTTTTATCCTATAAAAGGAGCAGTGAAAGGAGCCGATAGTGATACAAAACATAAAGATTAAAAAAAAAAAACAGAAAGAGAAATTTTCAATAGAGTGTCAAGTAACACAAATGACCACAAACATTAAGCAAGTCAACCATTAACTCTATAACTATAACTATAACTATATATCAAGGAAACCTTGAACTAAATCATGAAAAAGAAGATGTGGAGCAAATGTAAATATCAGCTGTAGATGTGAATAATCTATATTTAAAATATTAGTTTTTCAGTGGCATGCAACATGCAACTGTTCACATTCAAACTTCTGCAGTGCCTGAGCTGCTGTGATAATGAGATCGCATGGCCAATGTGTGGCTCTATTTCACCACTCTTAACCACTCCTGCGGCGGTAACATCGTCTCTGGTGGGTCGTCTCTGTCTTTCAGGCAGCAGGTCAGGCTGGGGCTGCCGTGCACACCATGGCGGTTTTGCAGGCGTACCAGGCTGACCTGCTGAAAGACCTGAGCACGGGCAGGAATATTAGTGAGGAGGCATTTTTAGAGCTGTGCCGAGCCACGGATCTGTCTCTTCGTGCAACCAAGCAGACGGCCCGTGCCATGGGCCATTCTATGGCTGCTTTAGTTGCCACGGAGAGACACCTATGGCTCAACCTCACGGGCATCAAGGATAGGGACAAAGCTTTCCTCCTTGACCTCCCCATATCGCCTTCTGGCCTTTTTGGCGACGCCATGAACACTGTTCTCACTAGGTTCAGGGAGGCCAAGAGACACGCAGAGGCTTTCGATAAGTTTCTTCCCTGCCGTGCTCAGACGCCGGGGCTGTCGGCCACCCAGCCTCGACCCAATCCGGTCTCTCAACGTATTTGGGGGTTGTATGGGATTCGATCATGATGCAGGCACAGCTCTCTCCTGCGTGCGTCGAATCCATTGTAAATGCCCTAAAGAATATCAAGCTAGGCCAGAGAATTACTGTTTACTTCTTTCAGAAGATTTTAGGTCTCATGGCAGCTGCACCCACGGTGATACCCTTGGGCCTCCTGCACATGAGATCATTTCAGTTGTGGCTCAGAGCCAGGGGATTTCATCCAAGGGCCAATCCCCAGAGGCAAATAAGGGTCATGCGCCAGGGGCTTCATACCCTTTCTATGTGGTTCAGACCCCGGTTTTTGACTTTGGGTCCCACTCTAGGTCCGTGTTGTCTAACGACAGATGCTTCCCTCATGGGTTGGGGTGCGGTCTTGGATGGCCGTCCAGCCCAAGGGATCTGGAGAGGTCATCTTCTCGACTGGCACATCAATGATGGCTCTATTTCGGGCCCTGAAATACTTCCTCCAGCAGTTAAGAGGCTACCATGTCCTTGTGCGGGTGGACAATATGGTGGTAGTCTCTTACATAAATCACCAGGGCAGACTGCATTCCTGCCGCCTGAACAGGCTAGCGCAGCAGGTCCTGCTGTGGGCACAGGACAAATTCCTGTCCCTCAGGGCGATTTACATCCCCGGGTATATGAATGTGGGAGCAGACTTGCTGTCCAGACAGGCTGTGACACTCGGGGAATGGAAACTCCACCCCAAAGTGGTCAGTCAAATCTGGGGAAGATTTTACGAAGCAGAGGTGGACCTCTTTGCTTCACAGGAGATGGCATAATGTCCCCTCTACTTCTCTCTGACTCCTCCAGCTCCCCTGGGTCTGGACGCCACGGCTCATACATGGCCCACATGGTCTTTACGCATTTCCCCCGATCACTCTGCTCCCGGGAGTCCTGGCCATGGTCCAGCAACAGGGGTTTCGCCTCTTGTTGATAGCGCCCTGTTGGCCGACCAGAGTATGGTTCTTGGATCTAATATCTCTCCTCGATGGCTTGCCGTGGGCGATTCCAGTCAGGAGAGATCTCCTATCTCAGGCACAGGGGACAATATTTCATCCCCGGCCCGAGCTCTGGAACCTTCATGTCTGGCCCCTGAGGGGGACCAGCTAAGGGATGCTGGGTTCCCTGCTGACATAGTAGAGACCATTCTAAGTGCCAGGGCCCCCTCCACTAGAAGAAGTTATGCCTTCAAATGGCACATTTTTGAAAATTGGTGTATGGCGCACCACGTAGACCCAGTTCAATGGCAGGTGGTTTCAGCGCTGGAGTTCCTGCAAGGGAAATTATCCTCAGGCACATGTCCTGGTACTCTCAGAGTCTATGTGGCCACCATTTCGGCTTGCCATGCTCCGATTGATGGGGTTTCTGTGGGAAAGCACCCTCTAGTCGCTCGCTTCATTCGAGGAGCCAAGCGGTTGAGACCATCCACGAGAGCTACATTACCTTCGTGGGATTTAGCTATAGTGCTCGAGGGTCTGGTCGGCACCCCTTTCGAACCACTAGAGTCAGCACCGGTCAGGTTTCTGACCCTAAAGATGGTTTTTCTAATAGCTATTACTTCTCTGAAGAGAATTGGGGATTTGCAGGCTCTGTCAGTCACGTGGTCCTGCCTAGACTTTGCCCCTGGGCTGGTCAAAGCTATCTTGCATCCTCACCCTAATTACCTCCCGAAAGTTCCATTCTCGACCATGCATCCGGTCGTTCTTGAAGCCTTCTATCCTCGACCTTTCACGACTACGGAGCAGGAAAGACTTCACTTACTGTGTCCAGTATGTGCTCTTCAGATTTACGTCCACCGCACCAGCCACTGGCATAAGTCAGAGCAGCTCTTCATATGCTATGGAGGCCGCAATTGGGGGGAGGCTGCCACTAAACAAACGGTGTCTCATTGGGTGAGGGATGCCATTGCCCTAGCGTACGAGGCGCGTGGTCAAGCTTCGCCACTAGGAGTTAGGGCTCATTCAACCAGGGGGGTTGCATCTTCTATAGCTTTGGCAAAAGGTGTCCCCCTCCAACAAGTGTGTGATGCGGCAAGTTGGTCCTATCCACACACACTGCTACTCCAGGCTCGCATGTCCTTGAGTCAACATCCCTTAGGCATGTCTGAGACCTTCTTAAATGTTTGTGCGCACACACTACACAACCTTGGGGGCTCAGACACTTCCAGTGTGGTGGCGTTGGTATTCTCGTTCCCATTAGCGTTTGATGCACAGCATCAAGAGTAGCTTTTGATAGGGAACGTCTCGGGTTACTTGACTGTAACCCTGTTCCCTGAAAAAGTGGGAACGAGATGCTGTGCCTCAATGCCGCACTGCAGACGTGTCTGGCATCTCTCAGACAAAGTGTAACCTGAAGGTATGCCTGTTTCATGTCTATTTATAACCTGCAGGTGCACGTTATCAATGATGTAACTCACCGAGGTTATTTAGGCCAAATTCTTGGCGTGTTTGACACACATACTTCGCAACCGGTAGAACAAAGAATGTTCTCATTAGCGTTTGATGCACAGCATCTCGTTCCCGCTTTTTCAGGGAACAGGGTTACAGTCAAGTAACCTGAGACATTCTCAAAGTTGATGTGTTGGAAGCAAGAAAAATGATGTAAGTCAAAGTCACTAAAGGCTAGCCCATCTGGTCTGATGCCACAGAAGAGATACTGTAACACAAATTGTTGAAAAGGTTAATGCTGGCTATGATAGAAAGGTGTTAGAACACATAGTGCATCACATAGTGCATGAGGCTGCGTAGATGCAGACCTGTCAGAGTGCCCATGATGACCCCTGTCCACCAAAGAAAGTGCCTACAATGAGCATCAGAACTGGACCATAAAGCAATGGCAGAAGGAGGCCTGGTCTGACAAATCACGTTTTCTTTTACATCATGTGGAGGCCCGGGTGCGTGTGAGTTGCTTAACTGGGGAAGAGATCCTTCTGGGGGCACTAGGATGCACTATGGGTTGAATGCAAGTTGGCAGAAGCAGTGTGATGCCCTGGGCAATGTTCTGCTGGGAAACCTTGGGTCCTGGCATCCATATGAATGTTACTTTGACATGTACCACGTACCTAACCATTGTTGCAGACCAAATACACCCCTTCATTTTAACGGTATTCCTAATGGCAGTGGCCTCTTTCAGCAGGATAATATGCCCTGCCACACTGCAAAAATTGTTCAGGAATGGCTTGAGGAACATGACAAAGAGTTCAAGGTGTTGATTTGGCCTCCAAATTCCCCATATCTCAATCCAATCAAGCATCTGTGGGATGTGCTGGTCAAACACGTCTCATCCATGGAGGCCCCACATCTCAATTTACAGGATTTAAAGGATCTGCTGCTAACATCTTGGTGCCAGATCAGTGCCACTTCCAAATTCCTGCCCACACCTGGTCAATGGAACAAGAAGCCACTGCAGTCAGTGGACCCATATGAAGGGGATGGTCCAGCAATTCAGTGCATCACCTAGGAAAATTATCCAACACTTGACATTTTTTTCTCCCTTCTCTTCCACAATATGACACAGCTTCCAGGCTGACTGTCCTCATATGGAAGTGGACTGGGTGCTCTGTGTCTCCACAGTTCTATGGTCTCCCCAAGCCAGAGACAATGTACCAGACACAAAGTACCAGTAAGTATTCAAGAGGGTACACATAAGGCCTTGGCGGATTCAAATTTACATTTACAGCATTCAGCAGGCACTCTTATCCAGAGCGACTTACATTTATCTCATTTATACATCTGAGCAGTTGAGGGTTAAGCCTTGCTCAATGGCCCAACAGTGGCAGCACTGGGGTTTGAACTCACAATCTTCTGAACAGTAGACCAACACCTTAACCACTGAGCTACCACTTAAAGTTTCTTAAGCATCTAAGGTGGTAAAGACAATGCTGGGCCTTCTTCACCAGGGTGTTGATGTGACAGGACCATGACAGGTCCTGCATGATGTGAACACCAAGGCACAGAATACTGTTCACTCTCTCCACTAGGGTCCCATTGATCTTATGGGGGTGTTGTCCTGGTACCAGTTCTGCAGGCTTTTAATATCCTCCAGGTAGACCTTCTCGTCATTATCAGAGATCAGGCCTACCACAACAGTGTTGTCAGCAAATTTGGCAATGGTGGTAGAGTTGGAAGTGGCCACACAATCATAAGTGTACAATGATTACAGGAGGGGGCTGCGCACCTGTACTGCTTGAGGTTGGCCTGTCAGGAAGTTGGAGATGCACTGACACAGGGACCGGCTAAGTCCCAGGTTCTCCAAGTTAGTGGTGAGTTTGGAGGGAGTTATAGTGTTAAATGCTGAACTGTACTCAACAAACAGCATTATAGCATAATTTACCTTCCTGGTATCAAGATGGCTAGGGCTGTGTGAAGGAGGTGTGTGATGGCATCATTGGTAGAGCGATTAGGGTGGTATGCCAATTGTAATTGGTTCAGGGTGTCAGGTAATGAAGAGGTGATGAAGTCTCTGACCAGCTTTTCAAAGCATTTCATCACAACTGAGGTCAGAGCTACTGGGCAATTGTCATTGAGGCAGGCTGGCTGGGGTTTCTTTGGGACAGGAATGATAATAAAATGTTTGAAGCATGTAGGGATTACTGACTGTGTCAGGGAGGGGATGAATATCTCCATGGACACCGGTGCTAGCTGGTCAGTGCAGGCTCTAATGACCCAACCTGAGATTCAGTCTGGTCCTGCTGCCTTCCTGGTGTTCACTCTCCAGAAAGCCTACCTAGATGATGAAAGTGTTTCCCTCTCTGACACTCTCCACATGCATACTGCCATTAGCACTCTTAGTGATGTTAGCACTACCACTACTAGCGCTGATAGTGCTGTTAGTGCTGCTAGCACCATTAGTGCTGCAGCTGCGGATGGTTTTATTCACCCCCAGCTTCTGGTTAGGAAACATTCTGATTATGGTATTGTGGACTGTATCATCTGCCAGTTTCCAGGTGAATCCCACAGTTGCTTCCGTAATTGATGTCATCAGAGCTGTGCCTGAACATTTCCCAGTCTGCATCATCTAGAGCTTCCTGTTTCAGCCTTTGTTTGTATCTAGGCATGAGGAAGATGGCAGCATGGTCCGATTTCCCAAAGGGTGGTTGAGACTTTGCTTTGTGGCTGTCTTTGAACAAAGTGTAGCAAAGGATACTTTTGCCCCTGGTGGGGCAGGTGATGTGTTGGTGGAAGTTGCATTTGAGGTTGGCAACTTGAAATTGAATACAAAGGTCAACACCATAGAAAATAGGTGGATGTTATTCCTCAAATGCTAGCAAACATAGTTAATGCCAGCTTGCAAGTATATGCTTGCTAATTTACCTTTACAGCATTAAATTAAGATCAATGTACTGCTACAAATATCTTCTCTCTCTCTGTGCCTGTTATATTATCTATCACATAGGATTTTAGCATGTATTCTTGCATGCATGCTTAAAAAGGCATACCTAATTGTGTTTTTTGTTTATCTGGGAAGATTGAGCTTGGTCTTTCTCAGTTATGATCAACTCCATTTCACCATGACAGGCACGACCACAGAAACCATATCCAACAGGAAACATATATTGCATTCTTTTTTTCCACTGTGAAATAAATATTACATAGATCATGCTAAAGTCTGAAGGAGAACATTTAGGTTTAAATGTGTTGCCAGACTTCTGTCAAAAATGGTACATAATATGGTTGTGTGAGCTGGTGTGGCCATGTATATATTTACAGTATATACTCATTCTGCCTGTTTTGGCAAAATTTCAAACCAAACATAAGTGGAATATCAACTGGTTTCACCTTCTTTTGGAAGCACTCTCTGGAAACAGTGTGTACTACATTAAACATGTGCACATGTGAAAACTAAAGAATTTGAAATATGGATAAGATGATCATAGTGACAAATAAAATGTCTTCACAATCTGTTTTTACAGAAGGATTGTGTGTATTGTAATATTAAACACATTTTATCAGTGATCAAACATGGCATCCCATGTTGTTTTAAGAACCAGACTCTATTCACTATTCCTCTTGCCATCTCTATGACAGACAAAGGAACAAACAAATAATTATCAGCAGTTCCTCAGTGTATGTTTCCTCCTCAGTTTGTTTAGCAACAGAGCAGCATGGGCTAATAACACGGACGGGTTGGTGCCTTAAAATCCAACAACAATTATATGCAACCGCTGGATTTTACATAACGGACACACTGCAAACAACAGTTGTTTACAAAACAAGCAAATGCATGATTGGCAGATCGAGGAAACACAATGAATTTGTTTAAGCACCGCAGAGAGCATGCCAAAATCCAGAAGGAGCTCACATGAACAGCACCACAGCCAGAAACAGTGCTGAAGTTAACAAATGCATTTGAAAAAACATTCCTTATGAGAAAACATGTAAGCATTTTACCTGGCCAATGTCAGGCCTATTTAAGACGCTGGTTGGAAAGTTGTGAGTTCAAATCTCAGCACTGCCAAGCTGCCCCAGCTGGGCCCTTGAGGGCCGGGCCCTAAACCCTCAAGTGCTCAAATGTATAAAAGAGATAAAATAAATAGCCAAATAATGTAAATACTTGTTTCTGACCTTGATCCTGCCTAATATTCTGGACTTGTTTCTCTGTGTGTAATTAAAGCTGTTTCACTTGCATCTGCATCCATCTTTGCCTCCATTATATGACAGCCAAGGATATAATACCCATCAAAGTGGTCGAATCTTCATTTTGACTTACCAAGTCACAAATGTAAAACACCAACATTCCTCAGCTGTACAAACAATGCAGCGATAAGTGCAGTAAAAACCAAAACAATGAAACTTAAATCACTTATTTTAAAATTATAAATAAAAATGTAAAACCAACTCATCTAATGTATTAAATATTTAAACATATTTAAATATGCACTCACCTTTCAATCACCTTTCCATTTATTGCCATTTTAAATATCTTTGTTTAACTTTTTTTTTTATTTTTATTTAACACTACTCACAATCCCAACTTGTCAGTGGACAAAGCAATACACATGTAAGTAGTAAATGTGCTTAAACCTCCTATTATAGGCTGCCAATTAGAATCTGTCCGAACCAGGCCACAGGAATCTGTTGGGCTCTGTTGCACATATCATCAGAACAAGTGCTTCTCTAGCCTCTTTTCTCAGTAATAATGGGCACCCTGTGTCAGTAAGGCAGTGTAAAAACAAATTTAGCCTGTTGATTAATGAATGATTAAGGAATAACAGTCTATGGATTGTCTGCAGGGATGGGACTGTGGCTTACCCTCTTAGCTACCATTAACCAGCTCTGAGTAAATACTTCCTCTCCTAGGGCTCCCTTTATTCTCCTACAACACTCTTCTTTGTGTTCATGTGTATACACTGGTAATTCACACAAGTCAACACATTAAAAGGTATAATTAAAGTAATGAACAGGGTGTTAGTGTTTCATTTCATGTTTAGTGTATCATTTTTTACAACTCTATCATTTGTATGAAATCAAATGAACTCTCTTTTGCTAATTATCGAATCATGGTGCAGGAGATAAAGTTGCCTCTCCAGCTCCACTGTGTCATATTGTCATGCTGTGTAAAATGTAAAAAAAAATGTGTTATGCTGTGTAAAATGTAAATAAAAACAGAATGCAATGATTTGCAAATCTCATAAACCCATATTTTATTCACAGTAGAACATAAAAAAAAATATCAAATGTTTAAACTGAGGAAATGTACAATTTTAAGGAAAAAATAAGGTAATTTTGAATTTGATGACAGTAACATGTCTCAAAAATGTTGGGACAGGGCCATGTTTACCACTGTGTAGCATCCCCACTTCTTTTAACAACAGTCCGTATACGTCTGGGAACTGAGGAGACCAGTTGCTGGAGTTTTGGGAGAGGAATGTTGTCCCATTCGTGTCTGATACAGGATTCTAGGTGCTCAGCAGTCCTGGGTCTTCTTCGTCGTGTTTTTCTATTCATGATGCGCCAAATGTTTTCAATTGGTCTGGACTGCAGGCAGGCCAGTTCAGCAACCGGACTCTTCTACTATGAAGCCATGCTGTTGTAATAGATGCAGTATGTGGTTTAGCATTGTCTTGCTGAAATATGCAAGGCCTTCCCTGAAAAAGACGTTGTCTGGATGGAAGCATATGTTGCTCTAAATCCTGTATATACCTTTCAGCATTGATGGTGCCTTTCCAGATGTGCAAGCTGCCCATTCCATAGGCACTAATGCACCCCCATACCATCAGAGATGCAGGCTTTTGAACTGAGCACTGATAAAATGCCAGATGGTCCCTCTCCTCTTTAGTCCAGAGGATGTGGCATCCATGGTTTCCAAAAAGAATTTCAAATTTCGATTCGTCTGACCACAGAACAGTTTTCAACTTTGCCTCAGTACATTTTAAATGAGCTTTGGCCCAGAGAAGATGGTGGCATTTCTGGATGATGTTCACATATGGCTTCTTCTTTGCATGATAGAGCTTTAACCTGCATTTGTGGATGGCACGGCAAACTGTGTTCACAGACAGTGAGTTCTGGAGGTGTTTCTGAGCCCATCTTTACTTCTGAGAGACTCTGCCTCTCTAAGATACTCTTTTTATACCCAATCATGTTACTGACCTGTTGCCAATAAACCTAATTAGTTGCAAAATGTTCTTCCAGCTGTTTTTTTTTTTTTTTTTGTAACACCTTCTTTTCCAGCCTTTTGTTGCCCCCGGCCCAACGTTTTTGAGATGTGTTGCCACCATCATTGCATTCTGTTTTTATTTACATTTTACACAGCGTCCCAATGTTTTTGGAATTGGGGTTGTACATGTCTTTGAGTGGCAAAAGCACGTGAACCTCTAGGATTAGCAGTTAATATGAAGGAGAAACTAGAGTCAGGTGTTTTCAATCAATGGGATGACATGAGTGAGTGCCCTGTTTTATTTAAAGAACAGGGATCTTCACAACACATGTTTGTGGAAGTGTACAGTGCATCCGGAAAGTATTCACAGCGCTTCACTTTTTCCACATTTTGTTATGTTACAGCCTTATTCCAAAATGGATTAAATTCATTATTTTCCTCAAAATTCTACAAACAGTACCCCATAATGACAACATGAAAGAAGTTTGTTTGAAATCTTTGCAAATTTATTAAAAATAAAAAACAAAAAAAATCACATGTACATAAGTATTCACAGCATTTGCCATGACATTCAAAATTGAGCTCAGGTGCATCCTGTTTTCACTGATCATCCTTGAGATGTTTCTACAACTTGATTGGAGTCCACCTGTGGTAAATTCAGTTGATTGGACATGATTTGGAAAGGCACACATCTGTCTATATAAGGTCCCACAGTTAACAGTGCATGTCAGAGCACAGGATTTGGGGAGTTCTTGCCAGCTCTTGGGGAGTCCGTGCCAGCTCGAGTGCACACTGTCATTAACGCAAAAAGGGCGCATACCAAATACTTAGAAACTCTGAAATTCATGTAAATATTTCAAAGATTCTACTTTTCAGTCAAGTTGTTGTCAGTAATATAATTTGTACTAAAAATTGTTGTATTCAGTTAGAAAAGAATAGAAGCATTTTCACTAGTGGTCTCAAACTTTTGGACCCCACTGTATGAATGTCAGTGCTTGGTAATTACTCCAATTTGTCACAGTCATTAAATAGTGAAACACCTTGCTTTCCTTGTCTAATTAGTCAGCTGGTGTAAACATTTGTCTATCCTACATCCTGGCTACATGATAGCCATACTGAGATGTACATAGTAACTGACTGGAAGCTATTATTCAAACCAATATTACCCTGCCAAGTACTCCAGATTTAGATGTGAGGAAAGCAAGTGTGAAGTCAATAGCTTTAGGCTACGTGTTGGCTAACCTATGCTTAAAATTCTGAATGAACTACAGTGTAGATACCTGTTATCACACTATCATTTGCAGCTGTATATTCTCGAGTCAGTTTGACAGATCTATCTGTAGTTGTATCACCCTTCTGTTCAGGTTTTAAGCTCAAAGATTTAGTATGCCAATTTTCAGCTCTTCAACAAAAAGAAACATGTATATATGGGGAATTATAGACTTAATGTTTTGTGTAGTAACCTGTAAAAGGCAACATTAGAATCAATATACGTTAAAGTTTTTTTTTTTTGTCCTACTTTATATTAATAGTCTAACCATTGAGTATGTATGCACTGGTGCAGATGATTACACCAGAACAATACACACATGTATCATCTTTAGTTATGGCTAGGGTAATTACTGTGTATCCTGACATTTTTTATTATTCCTGCTCAATATATGTGTTGAACATGCAAACCCAGCAAAATAAAAATGGATGAATACAAATATGCAATTCAAAAGCACCTACTATCTACACCAATGTCCACTTATTTTAAAGATTATTTTTATAAAGTTACACTTTTAAAAAAAGTAGGCAGTTCCTGTCTAGTTAGTACTTACAATAGCAGTCACTAAAATTGGAAAATCAGCCCTTCATATAAAATAAATTATTCTCACCCTATTACACCTGCAACATAAAGTCCTCCTACCACTCTTAAGATCCACTTATATATTCATATAATTGTGGAAACCTATTTAATCTCTAAAACAAATTAAAGTATCAGGCTCATTGTACCAGTGGATAGCAAGTAATCATCAATTAAAGAGACCAGCCATCATATTCATTGTTGTGTTTGTTTGTTTGTTTGTTTGTTTGTTTGTTTTGTCACCTGCCAATTCCCACCTAACATTTCTCCCCTATCATATGTCAGCTACCAAACGGGGAGGATGAAGGCTAAAACAAGCTACCTGTGAGAGACATGAAGCCAGCCAACCACATCATTTCAATTTTCTGCATATGCTGGGCAATGTAACACACTCAGAGGAAAGTGCTCCAACCTCTTCCACACACAAGAGCTCACAGACTCCCACAATTAGCTAGTGTTGCTGTGAATGGTGCTTTGGCCAATACTGAGAGAAAAAAATATAAGATAAGTATAAGAGCATACCTATTACTGCTGTACTTGGATGACAGACTACTATGTACCACCACCAATGATCAGGCCATTCAGGACAAGTCCTCCCTCCTTGGACACTGTGAACTTAGAACAGCTCTAGAGGCAAGATTTACTGAGAATGCTAGCCACTCTGTCACACCAAAGTGCAGTAGATATTATTATGCTTCTTACTCAAATTCAGCCAGGCCTGCATATGCAGTACCAGTTTCAGGTGAAGATGCTAGCACTGATGACAACAGCCATGCAGAAATGGTATATTCAGATGTGGATCATCAGCATACAGCTGGGCCTCAAATGCCACAGAAATGTGTCCTTTTTTCAGCTCTAGTTTCAGTCCTGGTTCAGTCCAAACAAGAGGAGCTCTAACACTTGGGAGTGGTGTCCCATCAAAAAGAAATAATCCCTACTGACACTTGCATTACAGACTGGGAAGCAATGTATTACCACAGGGGCAGAGAGGCATGTGGATCCTGGTGTAAGGCTAGACTGCCTCAACCAGCTCTATCTGAGGTCAGTCCAAATGTCCCAATTTTTCTTACTATTTGTGAGACATCTCCACATGGTAATTCACTTAAATGCTGTAATATTAGCTAAAGTATATCAACCATACTGAAACGAGGTCAAACAGCTCTCCTCTTGCACAGAATCTCCTAAGGTGGATCAAGTGACAGTTAGACTTATTGATATCTACTCAGATCTGTGCAAGGACACAACAAACACACTGTCAAAATGGCACCTACTTCTATTGGAGTGGCATGCTTGAGAGACTGGCCTCTCATAATGAATCACCAACTGAGAAACTAGCAGTCCTGGAATTTAAGAGCCCTTAGCACATGGACCTTATATAACCTTAAGTGGAAGCTGTTCCATGGATGGTGTGCACCACAGTGACTGGATTCCAAAGATACTAATGTTTCTTCATGGACTGCCAGTCAGCAGCATGTCCCCATATAAAGGTGTATGTGGCAGCCATTTCAGAGCACCACAGCACCATCTGTTGAATTTTGCAGTATTGCAGTAAGAGAGGAATTTATTAGAGTAAAAGAAACCATTTGCTTTTGAGAATGTAGTGAAGTAAAAGTTAAGCACACAATTGCAAAATGTACATTAGGTTAATGTACAACAAGTACATTATCTATGTATTTCTGCTGTGATATTATATACCACTGATTCTGATAACACTGTTTATTTTAATATTAATCTGGGGCTAGGTCAAATGCAGAGGAAGCACGTGAATACATGCAATTTTGCATAGTCAACACAATTACAGATTTCATTACAAAATGAAATCCCATTGCAAAGTTACAATGGCTTGTGGCAAGTGTTGAAAATGGCACCTCTATCAAGGATAGACATAGTAAAATGGTAGTTTTATACTGCCAACTTGGCATATAGATGCTTTTTGGATATGTCTGCTGGGTTTGGTGTTTCTTAGACACCACTTTTCACAGCCGCCTCCCCTGAGCCAGGAACTAATGATCATCTGTGTAAACAAGCATCCCTTTTGCCAAATCACACCTCATGGCCACCCTGCCACATGGAGTTTAGTTATGCCCTAACATGGCCTGGCAGCGAGTGGTGCAACAACACCTCATAATTGGGTAGCTTCTATAGGAAGGGATGTTAGTACTACAAAGTCAACAAACAAATAAACGATATTTTATGGATCATTTGGATTTCCACACAGAACTACAAAGAAGGCTCAGAACACCACTGCCCGGATGCAACTTTCTCTCCTCCATTAAAAACAATCCAGTGAGCTCTTAGGGTGGAAATATTTTAACCTTATTATGCCCCCAAATTATTTTTGGTTAACTTTGAAATACAAAACTTTTCATAGTATGTAATCCCACATGGAAACGCTCTAAGTATAAGAAATATTAGTATTAATCTAATTCCACAGTTACAAGAGTACAACAGGCATAGGAGTGGTCTCCTGGATTAATACATTCATTTTCTTGCTATAATTTTATATTAACTGTATTATCATTAGGCACCAATAAATAAGGATAGTTTAAAAAACAGAACATGGTTAGTCAAAAATAAAATAAGGAAAATATTTGTACAAGAAGGCAAGAAAAGGTGTTTTTCAAAGGATTTTGAATTTTTAAGTCAAGTCAAGTGGGTTTTTATTGTCATTTCTCTATATAGTTTGTATACATTGGAACAAACTGTCGTTTCTTCGGGACCATGGTGCAACACAGAACAGTATGCAAGACTATGTTGTGACTACAACAGTGTGAGGTGAGTACAAGACAATAAATACACAGAACAGGTCAATAAATACACAGAACATGGGCTATAAACTGTAAACTGTTGTGTAATGTAGCAGCACATGTATAGCAGCAATATTGGCAGCAAACATCTCTTTAAAAAAGTTTCCCAATTGGTGTAGGCTACACGTAACAGGCACCATATTTGTGGACCCAACGAGGCTGTTGCGTGCTACTGGGCCACCATCTTGGATCAATTTGCCTAAAACAATTCAGTGACTGAATATCCCTGACTACAATGGTTGTGACTCTTTAATGCTGTGAAATCCCATGTGACAACTTATGGCACTCTTCAAAGGAATATTAACTACTCAGTGGTCTGGGCACAAGCAAGGGTCATCACCTTAAGAGAGTCATCTGACCACTCTGCCCTGGAGTCAAGACATACATTATAGGGGAGAGTTCCACCGAATGCTTATGTTTATTTAATACACCATGTCTTTAACACTCCCTCATATAATGTGGCAAACAATTTTGACCACTGAAGCACAGAAGTCACTGCTAGAAGGTGTGTTTACATTAAAATATTTTACACAATTTCACAAATTTATACCATTATTCTGAAGAAGGAGTGACATTTAAATAGTCAACCACACACACACACACACACACACACACACACACACACACACACACACACACATTTGTGGGGAAAGAGAAACAGGCATTTTCCTCAAATATTTGTGATATTTGTTTTTTCTTTACCACTCCCATTCATAATGTCTTATACTGTATATAAATGAATGAGAGATATAGTAGCTTGCAGAGCCAAGGTTTCGATTCGTGGGACAGAATGAAACTGTAAATGGCTTAGTATGTCTGCTTTTAATACCTAGAGATATGTCTTTCTGGTGACATGAAGAGAATGTCTTGTATTTATGCAGATGCAAATGACAAAATCATTCCAATACATCAGGTTTTCAGTGCTATCCTCATGTTTTCACCTGCACATTTTTTACACATTCAGCATGAAAGTCAACAAGATTTATAATGTGAACAAGACTCATAACACTCTCATGAACAAACTTATGTAATAACTTTGAAGATAAGATCCAGAAGCACTCATTAATTCTTACATCATACAGGTAAATTGTGTTAGATTTTTTTTTTTTTTTTTTTTTTTTTTTTAGCTTTATAGCTTCTCTCTCTCTCTCTCTCCCTCTCTCTCTATAAGCTTAAAAGTAATACACCAAATAGACTACACATGCACAGTTTACTAAAAATGCCTATTTTTAATGACAAAATATCCAAGGTCATTCGGTCCAGTGTTAGTACCAGTATATCACAATATTTTGCATTCAGATGGACAGAGCAAGATTAGTAGATAGTTAAGACGATAAGTACTTCTTATGAAACAAATAACTTGTCATAAGCCATCACTGATACAGCCAGACTCAAATAATACCAAATAAATGAATGTGTAATACATAGGTGACATAAATCTAAAGGCCTTGAGATATTTTTTTCCCAGGTTATGTGCCTTTACAAGTAGGATTTTGCACTGAGTGTATTTTCCCATCACTGAAAACGTCATGTCCACTTTATTTTATAACCTGCATTCCCAGTTTTCCATTGGTGTCTTGTAGCTTACAGTGGGTTTTTGTTTTCTTTTCTGACCATAGTATTTTATTTATTTTAACATTCTATTTTTCACTGTGTATTTTAATATCCTTTAGAGACTGGGTAGTGTTTTGGCAGCCAAAAGCAATTTAGGGGAGAAGTTTCATGTGCAGTTGATTTATTTGCGTAACTTTTATTTTCCATGTTTCATGCATTTCCCCTCTATTGGGTGTTTACAGGTATTATCTGTATAATTATAACAAGGAGGGGGTATTCTTCCTATGACCTTGCTGTGGTTTTCCAATTAAAAGTGCATGTAAATGAACCTTGGCAAAAATATAGAAGTTGCTGCACATCAGTGTTCAGTGTGATGCTTGTTCTACCATTTAACGAGTGCTGCAATGCTTTTGAGAAACTCAACCCTTAAAGCAAATATGTGTGAAAAGAGGCATACAAACAACATTAAATAATTTCAGGTATTCTATTTCTTGAGTTATCTCTATTCTATTATTGAGTTATTTCTTGAGAATTCATGTACATTTTTGCTGACAGGCACAAGATGTGCAAATACTGACTGAGCTGTAATAGTAAGGAAAATAGAAGTGAATGAAAGTTTTTTTAAAAAACAATGAATGTGTCTTAAAATGTGATTAAAAACTGCTGTACGTTATGTATACAGTATTTGTTACATTTATTTTTATTCATTTGGTTGATGCTTTTATCCAAAGTGCCTTTGTGGGATTAAAGGAATCAACTGAAACAACTGAAAAATGGTTCCACAAATATATACCATAAATAGTGAAAAAGCCATAAATAAATGGAAAATATTTTCTTGCTGTGCTGAATGACTTATATCATGTCCATTCCTACTATTTCTACAACTTCTTGTCTGCTTTTACAAATAACAGCAATACTCAATAGTGCTAATCTGTAAGCACCTGAAATATAAAATGATTGCTGAAGCCATCAGTGCCTTTTAAGAGTGACACTGCCCATCTACCAGACCTTGTCTCCTCTGCGCTTGTGTAAACTTATGGGAGAGAAGTGCAGTCTCACAGGGGCTTTGGCATGGGTGTTGAGGGAACAGGTTTTTATTATGCTGTGGTGGAACCTGGCTCCTGTTGGAAATGGAGGACACTGGGATGGGTGTTTTGTGTACTTGTGCTTTGTGTACATAGAGGAAGATGAAAAGTGGACTGTGTGTGGTGGCCATGGGATCACCCAATCATGTAGGCCTGGCTTGAAAAACAGCACTCTAGCTCTGTGTATACAGCCCAAGTATTGTCTTTTATGTTACATTATGGTCCTAGAAGCATGATATTCCATACCCATGTATATGTATATGGATTGAATGGCAATAAAATTGACTTAACACAGATGCATTAAGGTAGATTAAAAGAAAAAGGAATACTCGTGAGAACACGTAGAGTTATTGGATAGTCATAATCACACATATAGTAATGTTTTGACATGGTAGTGCATCATCCATATATTTCTATCCTTTACATTGAATTCTGCAGTCATGATGTCCATTTGTTGTATGGTGAAATTTGGCTTGTTGTGGAACACTTGCTAATTAAAATAGCAATAAAAAATAAGAAATCTGTTATTTTCTTTGGATACTGTATTGATAATATTAGTGAGTTGACACTGTTACTTGTAGTAATTGAATAGTTAGTCTTAATCATTTTTCTTACAAAACACTGAATATTACTTCATATTGCTGAATATTTTTATTAGATATTTATGCTTGTTTAGATATTGTTTCTTGCTATGTCAGAATATCCGACAGGATAATATAAATTAAACAGGACAATTTAAACAAGGTTTTCTGCTCAACCGTCAGACCCAATTATCTGCTAAATTTATAAGCAGTATCATGTCTAACCAACATAAATTTACTGATCCCTATTTACTGCCAACATTTTGCCAACAGTCTGGTCTGGACTTTACCCAAAAGTTTCCCAAAATCCTTACAACCAGCCTCCATGTCAGTGACAGTAGCTCTCTATTCCATGTTACTATGATCTGTGTGCTGTTTTTATTAAGAAACTGAGCTCTGATCTGTTTGAGATATGCTTTGGGGCACCCCTCTCCCTTGAGGGTGGCATAATAGACCTCACCTTTGTTTGCTCATGCAGTATGAGTGGCACCACACACTCCAGTGCTACTGGAGGTCAGCTTTTCAGCACCTCACGTTCCCCATAGAAAGAAAATCTTTATTTGGGGACCCCGCTTCTGTTAGCTCCAGGGCTGCCAAATAATCACAGATCCACTGGCCACGGAAGATTTGGTATTTATTTAAGGGTGGGATAGAAGACAAGCGTTCATGAACAACCTCTGACATAAGACCACACTTTATAGCTCACGTAAGTCATGCAGGGCTGCTTTTAACAAGCCTGACTGACTGACTGATTTGCACCATAAGCTTGTGCTGATGTCTGAGTTATTATCAGACAGGACTGGAGCTTGGAGAATTATTACAGTGCTGCACAAACTGCTGTTCTTAAATCTACATGACTAAACAAACTGCTATGTGACTAAGCACTACTAAGCATTATTTTTGTACAGTTATTGCCATTCTTTTTAAAGCAGCAGCCAAGGTCAACCAGACATTTGATATTTAGTGGAATAGGTACTTAAAGAATGCCTTCAATACAATATTGTCTGAATAAAATGGGCTATGTGTACATAGTGCAAATGTAACACATTTTAAGTGGAACTAGTCTTCAGTACACACTGCCTACACACAGCAGTCTCCCGTGTACACTACATGTGTAAACTGACTAGGTTACATAGTGACACTGTGATGTAGGTTTTTTGTGTGTGCCATGTTATATTTCCAAGCAACACTGGTGACAAATGATACTTTGTCAAATACTTTTTGAAATTTAATTATTATTTTAAATAAATAAATAAATAAATAAAATAAAATAAAGCTTATTGCACTGCCCTTCAGCATAACTATTTTAGCCCATGGTTTGTTGAGCCACAGATTCCACAGGATTCCAGAACGTTCCATATCATGGCAGGTCGAGCATACAGTTTGCCTTTCAGACAGAGCCACCATGTAGCCAGCAGACAGTCAAGAATTTCATATTTTATTGCACCGGGTCAAAGGGTGTTTTATTGCACCAGTAACACAATCCTGTCCAAACATAACGAAAGGTAAACTTGGATTTCCAAAACCCTGAAGGAGGAAAAGGAGAGTATATGGAACATGTAGATGTTACCAATTATGTTTTTTTTTTTTTTTTTTTCATTTCAGGATGAAGGAAAACTTGGGACATTTCAAAATAAACTGCGCCAGCAGCCTGCTTATTTTTTCCTAGATGCCAGGACATATATCCTTATCTCTGCCTACCTGCCAGTGATACTCTCCCTACATGAATTTTTGTATCAAAATGTGGCAGTTGGCAGTATGGTGGTACAGTGGATAGTGTTGCTGCCTCACAGTGTGAGGGTTCCTGGCTTGGTCCTGAGCTCAGTAGCTGTTTCTGTGCAGTTATGTATATTCTCCTCATGTCTGTGTGGGTTTTCCTGGGGGTCTCCAGGTTCTTCTTACCTCCCAAAAACATGCCTGTATGTGGATTGGCTAGTCTAAATTTTGAATGAGTGTGTGAGTTTGTGCATGTTGTTCTATGACCTACTGTTGCTGGGATAGCCTCCAAGTCCCCCAGAACCTTCACCAGGATAAAGTGGTTACTGAAGATGAATGAATGAATGAAATGTGGCAGTTGCTATAAATTAATGTGTATACAGTATATATGTTATATACAGTATCTCTGACTTTCAGAAAATGAATATGTCAATAATTTGTACATTGATGAATACTTTGATGAATAATTAAAATGCTAGGAAATGATTCATTATTATATAAATTTTCTTTGTTCATAATTATATCCATTTTCTTTCTGTAACCCTTTGCACTGCATGGATTTTGGCACTGGGGAACCATATTTTAAAAAGTGCTATGATATCACTGAATTTAAAGAAGAGGGGTGTGTGCTCAACCAGAAAACCAAGAGATATGCATTCCTACTCTCCAGCATTAATGAGAGTTTTGATGCTGTTGGCAAGTGGGTACCATCAAGTGGCAGTAGATGAAAGAGATAGGTACAAGACAGCCTTTATAACCCATTGTGGACTCTATGAACATCTATGGATGCATTTGGGAGTATATAATTGCCCACCAACCTCCCAAAAATTGATGCAGGCAACCATGAATGGTTAATCTTTTCATGAATTTAATCTTTCAAATAATGGATTTCAAATATTGGATGATGTAGTATTCTCCAAGACTTTCACGGAGCATCTAGAGAGATTAGACACTACTAAAATGGCTCCATGAGACAGGTCTTAACATTAACATCACTTTCTCCAGCAAAAAATGATATTCTTGAGGCATCAGGTCTCCGCTGATGGTTTTTCCACAGACCCAGAAAAAGTCTCAGCTGTAAAGCAGGCCCATCCCTACTACACTGAAAGCCTTAAGATCCTTTTGGGTTTCTGTAGTTATTACAGAAGAGTAGAGGGGTTTTCAAAGATAGCAGACCCATTACGCCATCTGGTGAACCTTTGTCTAAATGATGAGCCTCCTAAAATCAGTCAACTGTTGTCTCGCATGTGGAGTTCCAAATATCAGGCCTCCTTTGAAACTTTGAAAAGGAGACTGACCAGTGCACTAGTTCTGGGGTTTGCAGATTTCAGTCATCCTAAATAGGACTGGTTAGCTGTACATCAGAGACGATTGATGGAAGTGCATACATGAGCCAAAGAATATGCTGAACAGAAAGCAGCTAAACACTTGGCCTTGCACCATGGCAGTTTACTGTCTTGTTATCGATGTTGGTCAGTGGTATCTGAGAAAGAGGCTTATAGGTTGCAACAAAATCCAGGATGCATGGCAGACTGTACCCTACCGCGTAGTTGAGATACAGTGGACCACATACACAGTTCAACCTGCAGAAAGAGTGAACAGAGTTCACATAAGGCCATGTGTTTACACCCCAGTTCCTGCTCCTTTGAGGAGAAAGAAAAGCCGTGTCAGAGTCTGCAAAGGTCCACAGGTCAGACTCAAAGTCTGGAAGCAGGAGCAATTTTGGTGGAGGTGGCCGCAAGAAACTGGAGCTCTGATACAACCAGTGAGCCAATATCCATTCCTGACACAGCTAAATCCCTGTCACCTAGGCCATACAACCAGCCTGAATCAGAAACCACAGAAAGTGAGTTTGAGCCTGTCTGAGAGGCAATGCCTACATCTGCTCCCCGGCAAAGCAGGAGACATGCAGGACAGCACTAAAACTTGCATTATGAACCCAGATCCATCCTAGAGCCACAGTCCATCTGTGGTTTCACAAATAGCCAGTGCAGGCAAAGATTGTTTTTTAGGGAAGCTGTTAAGGGGGTCAAGCATTCCCAAGCCATCACCAATGATGTTGATGCCTAAGCAGGGGAGAATGTAGCCAGGTATAAAATAGTTCATTATTATATCTATTTATCCTTTTTTTAAACCCTTTGCACTGCATGGATTTTGGCTCTTTAAGAAGAGCTCTGACATCACTGAATATCAGTACATGGGGTGTCTGCTCATGGGAAATATGTAAAACTGTAGTGAGTTTTATGCAAACATAGTGAGCAAGAAAGTTCAGCAAGCTTATAGCAAGCAAGTTCAGAAAATATAGAAGAATACTCTCTCAGTTGATGGACCTCTATTAACACAAATCGTGCCATCATAGGGTTATATTTGATGAAAGAGAATGAGATGAAACAGGATTACAGTGGTGCTTTAATGTTTGTGAACCTTTTAGAATTGTCTATATTTCTGCATAAACATGACCTAAAACATCATCAGATTTTCACGTCCTCAAAGTAGACAAAGAGAACCCAATTAAACAAATGAGACAAAATTATTACACTTGGTCATTTACTTATTGAGGAAAATTATCCAATGTTACATATCTGTGAGTGGCAAAAGTATTTGAACCTTTGCTTTCAGTATCTGGTGTGACCCCCTTGTGCAGCAATAACACTTCAGGTCCTTCCACAATAGTTCTATTGAATTAAGGTCAGGACTTTTACTTGGCCATTCCAAAACATTAACTTTATTGTTCTTCTTGCATTCTTAGGGTGTTGTCTTGCTGCATGACCCACTTTCTCTTGAGATTCAGTTCATGGACAGATGTCCTGACATTTTCCGCTGATATACTTCAGAATTCATTGTTCCATCAATGATGGCCCAAGTTTACCCATCATTCTGGCCCAGATTCAGCAAAACTGGCCCAAACCATGATACTACCACCACCATGTTTCACATATGGGATAAGGTTTTTATGCTGGAATGCAGTGTTTTCCTTTCTCCAAACATAATGCTTCTCATTTACACCAAAAAGTTCTATTTTGGTCTCATTCATAAACAAAACATTTTTCCAATAGCCTGGTCCACATGATCTTTAGCAAACTGCAAAGGGGCACCAGTGTTCTTTTTGGAGAGCAGTACCTTTCTCCTTCTTTGTCCTTTGTCTACTTTTAGGACTTGTGTGAAAATCTGATGATGTGTAGGGTCATATTTATGCAGATATACAGAAAAGTCTATATATCCAATGTAGGTGCAACATGAAAACTAGCATCATTGGGAGGACCTACAGACTAGTATGATTGTTCTGTGCTATGACATGCACTATTGAGATTTGCTTAATATACTGTACAGAGTGTATATGATTTTAATTGCATTGTTTCAAAATAAAAATGTGCAGTGTAATATTTTCCATTGTAGGATGAATTTTCTGTATACATAGCTGACTACAGCCAGACTGGTAGGTGAAAAGCCTAGTGTTACGGGAGTTAAAGTATAAAAATAAGTTCATTGACTGTTATCTAAGTTTGGTGGGGAACTAATATAGTTTTTTGTTTCTTCTCTGTATTAGTTCTGCAACTATGGTACTTGTGCTTGTAACGTCTGAACGTATCAAACCGATTTCTGAATCAGCCTGGATTTAGCAAAGAAGTTTCTCTGTTTCCTTGAGCTGTGAATCCTTATCTAACCTCTTCGACCAGATGCCATCGGAATGCTACATGACCCCCCTCTTCAGACACACACACACACACAAACACGCACACACAAAGCTTACCTACATGCGCACACGCGCGCACACACACGCGCACACATACGCACACACACACAAAGCTTACCTACACGCGCACGTGCGCGCATACACGTGCACACACATACACAATGGAAGAATCTTTTTTGAATGTAACATGTAATTATATGTCTTTATTCGATGTCCAAATAGTGTGATGTTTTCTTGTTTACATATATTGTGTGTTTATGTAACCTAACTATAATGATTTTAGATAGCTTAACTTAGGATATTATTTTAAATGTCTGTAACCATGTTTTACCTGTAATATTCTTTATAAGTCCATCGAATTTGGTATGTGGTTAATCGTCTCGAGATACCCTGATTGATTATGCATATCATATTGCAATGGGATACATTATTTCATGCTTTTTCTTAATTTCATATACAATACAGTTTAAACCGGCTCCTCCCTGTACATGCAAATTCAGGTCTGAGACCAGACAAAGAGAGTTCATCCCGCCAACAAATCCAACTTCCTGATTGGCCAATAGCCCAGAGAGGCGTGTGCGTTGGTGTTGTCTTTAAAACAACACCACGCTTTGAAACCTCACTTACTCTCACACTCTTGCTAGCAACTTCTACACTCTTTCCGGTTTCTCTCCCCCGGGGCCATGTGCCCTGGGAAGAGGAAGCCGGAATCTCTCTCTCTCTCTCCCTCGGACAAAGGATGCAACCGCCTCACGGCCCACGCCTTTTCAAACAACGAACCAGCGAACTCCTACTGGACCACGCGAACTTTCGAACTTCCAACACCCAAGCCATGCAAGTATAGTTAATGGATCTATATCTGCGTTAAGATTGTACCCCTGTTTACAGGAGATTTAAGTTCGTTGCTGGTTTTGAAAAAGGCTAATTAATAATATGTCTGCTACCCTTTTATTTCATTACTTTCTCTCTAATCACTCGCTCTTCTTGTGAATAGATGTACATATGTATGGTTTGCTTATAGTTAGTCGTGTGTATCCATAGTTACACCTAGTTATTAAAATCTATTATCACCACGCTTGATTGTCCCTGTTTTGGTCATATGATAGAGTCCCTTCTTCACTGCATAAGACCTCGCTACCCGCTCTAATTCTAATAACAAACTTTTTTTGTTAATCCTTCCTGGCCAGAAGGATAAACTCCCTCTTTAGAGTTCATAATTCTAAACTAGACTACAGCTAATCCTAAAAGCTGATCTAGACCACATACATAGTCATAATTAATTGTAATCCGTTGTAGTTAATTATCTATATGTATATGTGCACATACATGAATTCCCTTTCATGGCTGATGTACATTTATAACTGGTCACAACACGCGTTGATTAGATATATAGATATATTTCACACCATTCAAGCTAATTCCTTATATAAATTGGAGAATACATTTAAACGTGTTAAACATCTTTTAATTCGTTACATGAATTGTAACTGGTGGAGAATATTTTTAAACGTTGCAGATTCATCCGATTTACTACACATTCTGGTAGATAATGCGGGCACGCTTTAAAACTCGTCTCCTTTAAAAAGGTGCTTCGAATCCAAGCGTGCGCTTCTGTTTCGTTTTCATATTTAAAGTTGATTCATTACATTATTCTGGTGGAAAAGAATGTGAGTAATGATGATTTATTACATACTTTATGAGATTAGCTCTGTTTGAATTACAAGGAGTGCGCATACAATCTTATTTAGATTTTACATGATAAGTGCATAGCATGAAATAGCTGATGAGTGATTCAAGTCAGTTTTAGCTCATCAGCACCATCCTCTGTTTGTTTATTTTATAAAAGTTTTTATATTTTCTACCTCAAAACTCAAAATTCCAGGGAGGGATTTTTAAAAAATACCCAAAATACATATTTGTTGTCCTGTGTGACTAATTCCTGGCCACACCTTAATTTCCTTCCATTTTAGTAATATATAAATTAATAAATTAAATTTGTCTCATAGCGGGATGATGTGCCAGCATGTAGTGTTGCCACCTCACAGCTCCAGGGTCCTCAGGTCAACCCTGGGCTAGGGTTACTGTCTGTGTGGAGTTCTCCCCATGGCCATCTCACGTTCCTCCAGATTCTTCCGTTTCCTTCGTCCAAAAAAAAAAAAAAAAAAACATACACATAAATGTTTCTTTCCATTGACAATCATGCAAGCACAAGGCATTATAGAATACCTAACATCACCAGTTGGCCATATAGGCAACGATGTGGGAATTTATATGTTTGCTGTATATGTCTTTATATAGGTGGTCTTCTCTACATAGTAGATAATTCTACCTTATACAGTTCTTTGACAGTACAGCAGGACTGATGAATGATTCAGTGTCATGACATTGTTTACCTTATAATTAGGACTTCATAATGTTGATGTGTAACAATGACCATTTGATGTGCCCCATGAATGTATACCCTTGAGGCAGGCAGGACATATTTAATTCAAATGCCATTAGTAGCAGTCTACAAGTGAATGAAAAGTAAGAAACAAAAATACAGTGCCTCTCTGTGTTTGTTGTTAATGCCCCCAGTTTTATCACTGAATGTTTTTCATGGGTTGTTAGTGATTTGAATACATTACAAGGGAGTTTATTTTGAATTGATGAAATCTTAAAATTGGTCATGGTTCTCCAAGAAAGCAAATCATGTGCATCTTCTTAAACTGAACTTCATCTTCTTAAATTGAATTGCACTACAGATTTTATGAAAAGAACAATTTGAAAATGACTGCCCTAGTTTCTTAATAATCTACCTATTCAAGTAAGTTGTGTTACATGCCATCTGGAAGGTCAATTGAGATCAGACAGATGTCAAACTGGTTGTAATTTTTGGCACGGCTGGCTTCTCATGTAATGAATATATGTACTGTCAATTGTAAAGGAATAATAAAATGTTCGCATATTTTAAGTTGGCAAAATTGAAATTCTGGACCGCCAAAAGACTGGGTTAGGTCTGCCACAACAGGAAATATTCTGGTTCTTTCTCCTAGACCTTTCCGTTAGTAAAACTGAGCTTTGTTTACTTATTAGTGGTTACTGGCTATGTAAGAGTAAGAGTGTATAAGTGCAACTAAAAGAGGCTTTAGAGGTCTGTTTGTAGCAGGGCATCACACTTGGCTGTAAATCTCAGGTAGATGGAATGCCTTGCAGGCTTTCATCCTTCAGGCTTTCCCACACGCCTCTCAGTATTTTTACCTGTCACACGGCACCATGCCTCACTTTTTCCAGTCAGTCCCAATTAATAGGATTATAACATAAAATACGCTTGAGATATTTACAGAGGTTCTTTTGAACAGTAATTATCTGGATCATTTTAAAGCACACATAAACCCTCTTAATACTTTTTGGTTGTTTTTTTTTTCTTCTTTTTAAAGCAAGATTTTATTTCTGCATATTTTGCCATATGCTGTGTACTGTTTTCTTGGTGGTGGGGGGGGTTGTTTGTTTTTTTCATGCACAACTGCACTTTTGCGTTCGGTGTGTTAATCAAAAGCAAAGGAAAAAAATAGGCAGATCAGTACAAGATATAGCAGTCACAATAATTTTATAAAATCAATGGTAAATTGTTTTTGAGATTTGAATGTCATTGAAAGTGAGTGACACCAAAGTGGCACCTAATCGGTTTAAAAATTCCAATACAGTAAGGACTGACGATTTGATTTTTTATTTATTTTTTATTTTTTTAACAGAGGTGCTCAGTGTACCTTCTGGCCTGAGTTGCCAGCACTTAGACTATGTATTCTTAGCTGCTCTACAGAGGTTGTACAGAAACAAAGATTTCACCAAAGCCCAAGAGTCTCCGCTGAACTTCTTGCAAAGTCTGCATACTCAGCCAAGAGGCCCTGTATGAGAAGGTGGGGTCTTGGACATCCTGGAGTCTCAGAGTCTGGCCTAACTACAGCACTTGTGTGCCAACATCAGTTCAACACTGTGGTTTTAATGGTATGTCTCGGCTAATTAGTGTAAATCCACAAGACACAGGGTGATTGTGTCATGCCTTCATCAGGCGTGTATGTTTTAGTTATCATTTTCTTTATATTTTAATCTATTTTACTTAAATTATCATTATCTATCTACATTTTATTTTTTAGCTGAATTTCACGCATGAAATATCTCATATAAATAAACAAATATAAATTACATCAAATATCCCCAGTCTTCAAAACTGTACACTAGCTTCAGTAACTGAGCTTAATGCGATTCTGTAAATAGTCTTTAAGGCAATGCTGTACTATTTGCACTATAAGTAATCCTATACCAATGATGAATGTTTCAGAAGATGTGGAAATGGCAGCAATGAACAGCTTTGGTGTGATAAACCAGCATACATAGCCCAGTTTATACAAAGAGCAGATCAATCCCATCACATTCTGGCTCTGCGGGTGGTGGTGCTGGTAACACAGCAGAGGCAGCCCTGCTTCTCATCCATATTTGAGACCTTGACAATGAAATTGTTAATCTTTGATATTTCTGCATCTGTATGGTGAGATACTTAAGGTAAATTGTTTTACTGAACTGTCCCTGCTTAGTTCTTATGAGAAAGGTAATTGGACAAGCCTGGGTTTAAAATTTTTAGCAAGGTGCACCACTTGACAGGGTCTCCCTCCTTACCCACCACTGCCTTTGCTGTAAGCACACATTACGTAAACTTCATTTAATTTCATTTAATTTATTCATGTCTTCTATTCTTTTGATTTTACTCTATATGTAATTTGGCCTACTCACATACAGGGACAAGAGCAAGAGTAACTTTAGCCTCCAAAACAGATCTTTTGAGAATTGCCTACATGTAACCTTCACAAAACCGTATAGCACAGAAAAAATCATTGTTCGCTGCCTACTTATATCATCACATTCAGTTTATAGATCAGAAATGCAATACCTGTAATTTTGCTTTTTTCCCTTATTATACAACATTTGAGATCTCAGTCTTGAGTCCTTTTGTATAAGCTTATGTCAGCCATATTTAACACAAAATAAACCCAGGCAGATATTGGGTTAACTTTCATGCCTTGCCTTGACATTTAGGCAAAAGACAGCAGTGCTCAGTGGAGAGAGCAAATTTGTTTTGGATCAGGTGAAGCATATTTCTTGTAAACAGAACGTTGTGACATCCAATGTACAGTGTTAACAATACGCTTAAAATACATGGTTATTATAGGTAGACCACAGCATTTGTTATATTCATATATGTTAACTTCTAAAGATTACTCTAAAAAATCTAAGGGGTTAGTCTTTAGATTGAGGAATAATTGGGCAATGTAAAAAAGAAAAAAACAGAAAACAAATTTTCGGGTGGCCTTCTAGTGAGTCCCAAATATGAGTCTCTTTAAGAAAAATATAATCAGGTTTTAGTACATCTGTTGTTTCAGATACATATTATATGCTCTCAGGGACTTGAGTTGACTGCTGGTGTCCAGCCCAAGCCTAGCTAATGAACTTGTGCAGGGTGCAGGACCCTGTAGACCCTGGAGATTAATTATGGGTGAGATATTTCAGCAGGAGAACCTAAGTGGTAGCCAGTGCACAATTTACAGAGGTCACCAAACTTCTGAACAGAAACTACCCCTTCTGTTAGTGGCCCTTTCCCTCAGTAATGCTGTCAACACACAAGGAAGTAAAGGACCATAAAGGTCACACCAGGGCCGACACCTCTGCCAAGAGCCCTTCACCTACTGCCGTAAACTACAGTTTGAGTTTGTGCTAAACTCCTAAATGAAGTTTATATTCTATTTGTCACTTACTTTGAGTTATTCAAAACACAATTTATGTCCATGTTCTCTTATCTCTTTTGTCCACATTAGTTTTGACTAGATGTGTTTAGAAACTTAACTTAGAAATAGCATGGTGCTGATATATCTTTAGCCATTATACTGGTATACACTCATCGAACACTTTATTAGGAACACTATACTAATACTGGGTCGGGCCTCCATTTGATCTGAAAACAGCCATAATTCTTCCTGGCATGGATTCCACAAGATGTTGGAAACATTCCTTTGAGTTTCTGTTCCATGTTGACACGACTGCATCACACAATTCCTACAGAACTCATTGTCATTGAGACTTTTGATTCATGACATGGTGCATTATCATGCTGGAAAAAGCCATTAGTAAATGGGTAAATTGTGGCCAAGAAGGGATGCACATGGATGGACTGTTGATGCAAGGCATGTTGGGTCCATGGATTCATGCTGTTGATGCCAAATTCTGATCCGACCATCTGTGTGACTCATGCAGAAATCGAGATTCATCAGATCAGGCTGCATTTTTCTTTCAGCTGTCCAGTTTTGGTGATCCTGAGCCCACTGCAACCTCAGCTTTCTGTTCTTGGCTGGCAGAAGTGAAACCCCAATGAGGTCTTCTGCTGTTGTAGCCCATCCACCTCAAGGATCGACGTATTGTGAATTCTGAGATGCTTTTCTGCTCACTACAATTGTACAGAGTGGTTATCAGAGTTACTGCAGCCTTTCTGTAAGCTCAAACCAATCTGGCCATTCTCTGTTGACCTGTCTCATCAACAAAGTGTTTCCGTTCGCAGAACTCCTGCCTACTGGATGTTTTTTCTTTATTGCACCATTCTGAGTAAACTCTAGAGACTGTTGTGTGTGAAAATCCCAGGAGATCAGCAGTTATAGAAATTCTCAAACCAGCCTTCCTGGCACCAACAATCATGCCACTGTCAATATCGCTGCAATCACATTTACTCTCCATTCTGATGGTTGATGTGAAATTATCTGAAGCTGCTGGCCCGTATCTGCGTGATTTTATGCATTGTGCTGCTGTCACATGACTGGGTGAGTAGATAATTGCATGAATGAATAGGTGTTCGGGTGTTCCTAATAAAGTTCTCATTAAGTGTATATCTTTGATGCCTATTCATCTTTGATTCACATATTTTAATAAACATATTTTACAACATATTTTGTAATAAATAATAAAATCAGGATAAAGTCTTTTTAAGCTGTATATGAAAATTAGACCTGGTTGATAAAATATGGTGATCTGTGCAGGCTTGGGGAGTAACGGAATATATTTAACAGTGTAATCAGGATACAAAAAACTGGTAACTGTAATCCGTCACAGTTATGTCAAAAAAACAAAGTAATCAGATTACAGTTACATTCTGTAAAAAAAAAAAAAAAAAAAAAAAAAAGGAATACTATCAGGATTACAGTTTTTTTTTTTTCATTTAAAACCAAAAAAAATAATATTTTGACATAGCACAATATAGACAGCTGCTTGATTATAGTTCTGGTTCTCTCTTACCAGTCGTGGCTCACATGAGCAACCTCCAGGTGCATACGCAAATAAATTTTGCGCAAAGTTAATTTGGTAGAAATTAACGCAAATTGTTCTCTGAAATGCTTTTGTTAGGGTGACCATACGTTCTCTTTTGCGGACCTTAAAAACACGTCCGGCCGGGATTTCTAAATTTGAGAAAATGTCCGGGATTATGGTCTAATACTGCATCATGTGTGTGCATATTTGCATTGCTTTAACCCCTCTCTGTAATTCCCGCCTTCTTGCACACCAATTGGTCGATTATAAAAGGCTTGAAGCAACTATTGGCCAAATTCCTGCCTCTAAACAGTGTACAGCATCAAACAGTTGCTTGACAATAGCAGCAAATGACAGCTGTCCTGAGTGATAACAATGCCCATGGGCATATAAGATAATTCTTAATTTCATGTTATTGCATTGCTTCATATTACATGGCCATTCAAATGTATAAATGATGGCAGAAGGTACACTCGTGGCATTTGATATTTATTTTATTCCATGGACATTCAAAAGAATGTAGGAATGAATAAATATGTATGTGATGCTAATAGTGCTAATAGTGTGTCTTTTTCAGTGTATTAAAGTCTGCATTCATTGTTTCGAACGCTATTAAGTCCCCCAATGTTTACTTTTTCTCTTCCCCTTTACTAATGTCAAATGTACCCTTAATAATAAAAATGAGTCTTATGCCAATTATTAAATATGATGCATGCATGGAACCTTGCAGTCCACACAATGTTATACATCTTTGAATTCTGCCTAATTGATCGTGAGACTGGACAAAATTTGAAAGGGTATGCTGCTATTTAGCTTGGCCTTAGAAAACCATCACTGCAAAGCAGACTGCTAGCAATGGGCAGGAGGCCTTGGCATGGTCACACTAACCTTCCTTAATTCCCAGCCCTGGCTCTGGATCTCTTCCTAGAACCTGTTTGGAGCTGCACCAGAGAGATGCATGTCCAGTGCATTCAGGCTCACCACATGGTTTAGAAGAGAGGAAGCCTCTCCAGCCTGGAAGACTTCTTGGAAACATCCAACTGGTGCTTCATGGGAACAGCACAGGGTTTTGACATACTGGTATATAACAACTAAGCAATCCTGATATGTGCTAATATTTTGAGCTGCAACAGCTGGAATCGGGTGTGCATGGTTCTTCCTTGGTTCTTTCAGCTATTCTATGGAGGTGTATGAATTTGTTAAGCATATCTGGTTGCATTGCCTTCTTGCTCACTTCTGTTGTCTTTTTAAATAGTCATAGTTTTTTTTTTTTACCACTGGTGTGAGTAAATGGAACATAGCCCATAGACTTCTGCTCTAAGAATAAGATCCCTACTGTGTCTGCGGTGTATTATTAACAAGAAACAAACACATTTATTATTTTAAATATACAAACTGCACCCCTTTATGACCATTCACAAAAATTTCTCCCAATAATTAGACTACTGGCAGACACCACAAATACAAGGTGTTTAAAGGCCTCTGGGCTTGAAGAGGTGACCCTGCAGAGCCTGCTGATAAACAAGCACTGCACAAAAGAGAAGGTAATATTGGCTGGCTCTAAAAAGATTTACACCCGCTAATTTTCAGGGCCACCTGCCATGACAGCTTTATAGCTCCATGACAGTGTCTGCAGAAACTAGGGTCAAACAAGCTACAGAAAAGGCCAATTCTATACGGATCTCTGTGACTGTGTAGTGGATCTGGTGCAGAGGTGGCATGTGCAGAGTATGGTGAATGGATTAAAAACAAGGTTCATCATTGCATTTATGTATAGTCATGTATAGTATATAACGCAATAACATTAATATTCTTTATCTTAAAACTGTGGTCTTATGCCATAATACTAGGCTTTGATAAGATTTAAACTGTGATTGAGGTTAGCTCAGCTTTGGGAGAGGAAAGGTCAGCACACACCACTGAAATCACACTGACAGCAGCAGCAGTGTGAGCAGTAGCAGAATATTTGGACCAACACCTCCAAAGTGACAGGGCCTGTGCCACCCCTCCCCCAAGTGACCAAGAGGCACAGTGCACAAAGGCACACTTCATGCGGTGTTCACTTGGCTCCAGAGACCATTTCTGGTTTTGTGTGTTTGGAAATTAGCGTTTAAGGTGGCAACAAGACGCCACCTCCAACCTCACTCTCCCCAACCCATTTCAGGCTCCTCCACTCTCCTACTCCCTCCCCTCCTTCAAACTGGCCAGGATCTTGTTATTTACACCCTTGACATTTACAGAAAGTTTCCCTGTCTATCCCTCTATTTCCTACTTTTTTCTTCTCACAGTGAAACCTCTCTTAACCTTAATAACATCATCCAAGCAGGAGTCTCTCCTGTACTTAATTGAAATATATTTTTAAAAAATGAGCTGATCCAGTTAAAAAAAAAAAAAATTGGGCTAAATCAGTGAACCCCATTTACAGTGCACTCTGTTATTTTTTCTTATAAAACATTTGCTAATTCTTTCCATCGTGGGACCACCACTGAAGTTGCTGGAAAATTATGCTCCCAGTTCATAGCTCACTGTCTGACTAGTACTGAGGTCAAATCTGAGATGTCTGCCATGGCAAGAGTGGCAAATTGTCCAGTAATGATGGCAACTTGTGGCTGTCAGGGATCCGATTGCATTCCGTTCATCCTTGTTTTCTCAATGAGCAAATTTCTCCATCCTCCTGTAGCCACTTCACTTTCCATTTGGCTTGTAATGGAGCGTTCTACACCTCAGTTATGCTGCACTAAGACCTTGTCCCTTCAATTCACCCAGGCTAATTTGAGTCGCAGCCCTGAGCTGACAGTATTCATTAAGAGCTAATATGGACAAATCAAACTAAAGTTCATGTTCTTGGGGTAGTGGGGGGGCGTCTCTTGAAGGTAACCTAATTAATGTGGGACAAGGGGTGGAGCAGCAGAGGTGCAGAGTATTCAGACCAGTTTACTAGCACAACACCTTTCAGACTATGTCACTGCTGTATAGAGAGCCACTAATGAAAGAAGACATATTCCACAGTATGTGTGTACTTGTGAATCAACTTTTCTCCACTGTTTAAGCATCAGATGACCATCTGTCTTGCAGTTAATTATTGTATAAACAAAATAAAGAATATGAAGTGAGTGACACAGATTAGTCTGTTTTAAAAAACGACTGATAATTAGTCACCCAGCTTCATTTCTCTGTGTATCAGTAGAGTCATTAGCATAGAAGGTAAGATACAAAAGGTTGGAACTGTTTATATTCTGTTGTTTATTGCTATGGAAGCATTAAGACACCCAAGGGTGTGTTACAGTGATTTTATCTTGTGTAAGGGCATGCACAGGCATGATGCAGACAGAAACTATTTGTTTTATAAAAGTAAATGTTGCCTTTTGATCTTACTACTGCAGAGTAAAAACTCCAAAATCAGACTCTTTTTACTACTATTCTTAATAAACAAAGCATTTTTACGTAAGAGACCATATTACGTAAGAGACACTTTTCAGACAAAAAACACAATGAAGGCTGCTGGGTTTTGCTGCAAAAATAAGAAGCGAGTGCAAAAGTCAAAGTCTCCAGAAGAACTGTGGCTGGTTCTGCAAGATGCTCAATAAACCTTACCAGCTCATTTCCTTATAAAACTGCACTAATTGTACCAGAGACTAGTATTTTTATTTTTATTTTTATTTTTTTTGTCACACCAACTATTGACTTTGTTTCATTTACTACTGTTTACTGCTCTGCACTGTATTTTTTTTTAATGGAGAAAGATTTAATTTCATTATTTTGAAGACATCTTTGCACCACAGCATTTATATATATATATATATATATATATATACAGTATCTCACAAAAGTGAGTACACCCCTCACATTTTTGTAAATATTTTATTATAACTTTTCATGGGACAACACTGACGAAATGACACTTTGCTACAATGTAAAGTAGTGAGTGTACAGCTTGTATAACAGTGTAAATTTGCTGTCCCCTCAAAATAACTCAACACACAGCCATTAATGTCTAAACCGCTGGCAACAAAAGTGAGTACACCCCTAAGTGAAAATGTCCAAATTGGGCCCAATTAGCCATTTTCCCTCCCCGGTGTCATGTGACTCGTTAGTGTTACAAGGTCTCAAGTGTGAATGGGGAGCAGGTGTGTTAAGTTTTGTGTTATCGCTCTCACACTCTCTCATACTGGTCACTGGAAGTTCAGCATGGCACCTCATGGCAAAGAACTCTCTGAGGATCTGAAAAAAAGAATTGTTGCTCTACATAAAGATGGCCTAGACTATAAGAAGATTGACAACACCCTGAAACTGAGCTGCAGCACGGTGGCCAAAACCATACAGCGGTTTAACAGGACAGGTTCCACTCAGAACAGGCCTCGCCATGGTCGACCAAAGAAGTTGAGTGCACGTGCTCAGCATCATATCCAGAGGTTGACTTTGCAGAATAGATGTATGAGTGCTGCCAGCATTGCTGCAGAGGTTGAAGGGGTGGGGGTCAGCCTGTCAGTGCTCAGACCATACACCGCACATTGCATCAAATTGGTCTGCATGGCTGTCGTCCCAGAAGGAAGCCTCTTCTAAAGATGATGCACAAGAAAGCCCGCATACAGTTTGATCCCCTCCCTTCGGAAACTGGGCCGCAGGGCAGTATTCCAACATGATAGCGACCCCAGTTTGCTGAAGACAAGCAGACTAAGGACATGGATTACTGGAACCATGTCCTGTGGTCTGATGAGACCAAGATAAACTTATTTGGTTCAGATGGTGTCAAGCGTGTGTGGCGGCAACCAGGTGAGGAGTACAAAGACAAGTGTGTCTTGCCTACAATCAAGCACGGTGGTGGGAGTGTCATGGTCTGGGGCTGCATGAGTGCTGCCGGCACTGGGAAGCTACAGTTCCATGTACTGTGACATACTGAAGCAGAGCATGATCCCCTCCCTTCGGAAACTGGGCCGCAGGGCAGTATTCCAACATGATAATGACCCCAAACACACCTCCAAGACGACCACTGTCTTGCTAAAGAAGCTGAGGGTAAAGGTGATGGACTGGCCAAGTATGTCTCCAGACCTAAACCCTATTGAGCGAGGAGTGGAAGAGAACTCCAGTGCAACCTGTGAAGCTCTGGTGAACTCCATGCCCAACAGGGTTAAGGCAGTGCTGGAAAATAATGGTGGCCACACAAAATATTGACACTTTGGGCCCAATTTGGACATTTTCACTTAGGGGTGTACTCACTTTTGTTGCCAGCGGTTTAGACATTAATGGCTGTGTGTTGAGTTATTTTGAGGGGACAGCAAATTTACACTGTTATACAAGCTGTACACTCACTACTTTACACTGTAGCAAAGTGCCATTTCTTCAGTGTTGTCCCATGAAAAGATATAATAAAATATTTACAAAAATGTGAGGGGTGTACTCACTTTTGTGAGATACTGTGTATATATATATATATATATATATATATATATATATATATATATATATATATATATATATATATATATATATATATATATATATATATATATATATATATATACATGTGTATATATATATATGTATATATTATATATAGACAAAATTGTATTTTTTTTTTTTTCATGTGACTGTGCAGATCGGAATGGCAGACCACTGAACTTCCCAATGTAGCTCTCTTGATGTGCACAAAGGCACAAGGCAGCACTGGAGGACAAACATGTTTTCCAGTTTTCTTTCTGATGCATCTTTCTCTGAAGATGATAAAGACCCGCAGGCCGGAAGCACTTGGTCTGACCGCGACTGAGCTAAACCCAATGGTGTTGAAAGCGTTTCTGATGTTTGCCAGAGGCCTTCCTCTACCAACATCCCACAGTGGACTGGCATTGAGTCATCAACTCTTTGAAACCCTTGATTGTTCAGCCAGCTCCAGACAAGCTCAAGCACTCACAGAGTAACAGTATTGGCCAGATAAAGGAAGAAAAACAGACCGTTCTTATTCTTCTTCCTATTAGATACCTGAAAGGTGTGTGGGCAGCTGATTGACTGGACAAACTGGCGCTACATGCTATCTATTTATTATCTTATGTGCCTCTCATCTCCTTGTGCTGAATGGGGGATATCATCTAAGCTGAATGGATGTCGTCCCCTGGTATTTATCTCTGTCCACTATGTGTAGGCTGTCTAATGAATGAACAGAGCTGGTTATCTTTGTTTTGGTTTAAATTAGAACACTCAGTGGTAGCATAATGTCATAATTGTCTAGTAATTATCTATTATGTAGTAATTACTGTGTGGGAAAACAATGACCAAATTATTAACTGGCAACTATTAATTGATATAATTAGGGCTCATTCAAAAAAATTTACCCATAGATATTTGCCTCACAATATCCAAATCATGCAAACCACCCATTTAGATTATATACAGTAAAATGTTGAAGATAACATCCTTTAACTTTCTGAGTCCCCTCAAATGGCATAATCTCTAATTATTATTATATTGTAGAATTAAATGCTACCAGGGCCTACTGCCACAAAAGTCTGTTCCCTAATACAGGAAAAAGTCCTTGTTTGCTTTAAATACTCCTAAACTGAGTTTTATTTCTTCACAGTTTTCATCTACACCGATATTTGCAGTCACTTAGGCTTTAGCACTAATGATAGGACATGCCATGTACTCTTCAACATAAGAAAAGAATACTGTGTTTAGATTTCATATATCAACAAGCTGTACCACATGAATTTATATGAAATTGTGAGTTTGACATTTTTAGTGATAATAGGAACAATGTATAAGCTCAAGACACTCAACAAATATGGGATGCCATCAAAGAAGACCAAAGACCAAAATAGATGCAAGATGGTTCCATGGTGATTCTATTTGCCAAATACAATGTGGCATGATTATCATAACATCCTGAAATCCTTTTTCCTAGTATATGCTTCACATTATGTTGATGTATCACAAAGTTACATTGACCATTGCAAATGCAAATGCAGCCATTGTGTTTTCTGAAGGAAACTTCACAAGTGGATTTTTTGAAAAAGCTTCGAGGATATGGCATATGTTTAACTAGAATTCTACTGTGGGGATATAGCTAGTTGATAGTCCTGAGCTTAGTTGAAGTGTCTAAATTTTACACTGGCAGAGAAATCCATCTAACTGTCTGGATTTTTGTGACAGACATAAACCCAGTGTGGGGAAGCAGGCTGAAGAAACTTCAGCCTAGCAATATAACACAAAGAGAGGGTCAGCTGGAGTGAAGTTGCCTTTAAAGAGCACCTTGGGTATGATTCCATTTCATTCACGGTCAGGGAAAATCCTGCAATCCCTAGTAATCAGCCATGCTGTGTGGTTAACCATGTTTTATAGGAGCCCATGATGACAGGCTGCAGCTACTCTGACCAGGCTCTCATATGGCCTGCTCACTCTGGAGAATGTGACTGAACAGTTAAAATACTAGAATGTAAACTATAATATGCGTTTTAGACCAGCAGGATCATGATAGTGCTGGTGCTAAGAGTTAAATATCTCTAATGATGTTTTAACAAGAGCAAATATTTATGTGAATAGTAACTGACTCCATGTCTGGGATGCGTAGGAATTCAGTCTGCTGTGTGCAAGACCCCATATACTAGTGCTGTTCCCAAATACCATCTATTGGCACTAACTCAAAATGCTTAACAGGGACCATGACTTTGAGTTTATAACCGGAGGAGATTTGAGAGGTATAAATATCTAAATCTTTGTAAACCCTCCAGCAAAAATTTCTTCAAAACATTTTAGGACATGTGGGTTAGCAAGCTAACTGCATAATGGCACAGAAAAACAGACACATCTTCCATTGGAGTGCAGATAATCCATGAGACACACAACCCCATTAGACATCAGAGTGAGCTGGACCAGGACTTCTCCCTGGTGACCTGCCTCCCAGGCATAGTAGAAGGGTCAATTCCATAAATAGGACCCCCGCTGCTCTATCTAAACCTCCAGGAAACATTGAGGAAGCACCAAGCCGTTATGGATCTTCTTATGGTTGATCTTTGTTAACAAAAAATTCTCCCACAGATTCTTGTGTGTTTAGGGCAGGCTTAACTGCCTGATGAAATTATCCTCATGTTATATGACTCCTTCGGACAATCAACCCCCTCATCTGGCATGGGTCAGAGCATGAGAAGCTTGATGTTACAAAACACATGTGGACACCAATCAGCTGGGTATAGCATGGATCTGGGCCCAAATGTGGGTGGACATGAGAAAACTAGGCCTTTAGGAACCTGACACAACATCCTCCTCAGGAAAGGAGCCTAAGACCCACACTCAAGATAACATGGTGCTGGAGCCGACTGGACTCAGCTTGTTTTATTAAGGTGCATGTTTA
Source organism: Cranoglanis bouderius (assembly GCA_023630585.1). Lineage (NCBI taxonomy): Eukaryota > Metazoa > Chordata > Actinopteri > Siluriformes > Cranoglanididae > Cranoglanis > Cranoglanis bouderius. The sequence continues at coordinate 3,275,387 of CM042554.1, forward strand.
ATTCATGGAGCCTAACCATAAGAGAACATATGTGTCAAAATGTGCCCATCATCGTCACCCTGTTCCAGAGATCCACTTGAGGCCACCACTCAAGAAGACAGAGGAAATTCACAGCGACGCTAATGAGCCAGCAGGAAAATGGGGCTGGTTTGTGTGGAAGTCCCTCACCACACTTAATACCATGATTTAAAAAAAAAATCTAAATTCTGAGAATAGGGTATCACAGGTCCATTCAACACAGACCAAGTTCAGACCCAGTCAAAAGAAAACCCTTAGGGTGTATGTGATACCTGACTTTTTTTAAGGAACACATTTTTGTTATTTGTTTAGCTCCATTCCAGATTTACAGCATCCTGTTTCTCCTTATGTTAAACCTGGTCACACCCTCCAGTTTCATATTTGCACTTAAGTTTAGTGACAGTGCTGATGATATGCATACTTAATTTATTTTTTTTTTTTTTGGGGGGGAGGGGGGTAGTGTATTGGTGCTTTATGCAGTACATCAAGGATGCATCTTATCCTGGTCTAGAGAGGTAGAGGATTTCAATGTGGCACTCATGGGACATGCTACCACAGCAGGGTGTCACCTCTGACCTCCCGAGGCTAGCAGGAAGCAGAGGAAGTTTGGGAAAGATTTGGAGCCTTAGGGGCCTGCCTCCTAGACAAGGGACCTGCCATGCAGGACCTGTGTGTGGTTTTGATATCCGTTGTGTTGCTCTACAGGAAGCAGAGGTGCACAGAAGGGGGAATCATCTGTTGATCATCTGCAATGCTGAAATGCTCAGGCCTCCATTGTGGCCCATTGGAGAACACACTGCTGCAAAACATTGCTGCAGCTCTGCTCAAATGTCAGGAATGCAGATAGGATGTTATTCATTAGACACAATTCGAGATAAAATCTATCACAAGTAGGTACTCACTGAAGAATATCACTCACTAAGTAGTTCATAGAAACTCGGAGGATTCTATGAACATAAATGTAAATTGTTCATAGGCATTTAGATGCTGGCACTCAGGTGAGACAATGCAGGTAGAAATTAGGATTTCGGTTATGCCATTCATTCAAAGACTAGATTTTTTTTGTTTGTTTGTTTTACTAATTATGCAAAGGCTTATACATACTTTAAGCCTCCTTTGCATATCTATTATTCTAAAGTATAAACAAAATACTTGTAGACCTTCAGCAATCACATGACAAAGATTCATTATTATATCCATGATTAAAAAAAGACATATTCACTGGTAGTGACTTGCCTTAATTGAGAATATTGCTTGCTGATCTGCACCAAGACTGTATGAATAACAGAGGTCAAAAGGGACCATATCTCTTCAGTGACAAACACCACCAGATGGCTTGTATTACATGTTTTGCAAAATAAGAAACAGACTTCACAATTCAGCAAAGGAGTTTTGTCATACATGCAATTGTGCATCACTGAGTGATTTTTGAATGTAGGAGACAGCACAGCTAATTCAAGCAAGACTTGGCACCTACAACAGAACAGTCATTAATTATCAGTTCATGCTGTTTTGAGTGTTTGGAGAAGACCTTTCTTATTGTAGTCAGGTGAACAGCTGTATGGCAGGAAGGAGCAAGAGGCTACAGACTGCATGGCGCTCCCAAGCTTGAACAGAGCTAGACCATTGAGGTTCTTCCACATGAAACCTAGCAAGCACAGAGAATTCATCCATGTTCTTCAGCAGACGCCCTACAGTGCCTGGCCTCCACAAATCTTGTAAAAACACTTTTTTTGCCCCCTCAGCTCCTGACTGAGCCATGGTGCTGTAACCAGTTTTGACATTGACAAATGACTCTGTTCACAGAATATGAATTTTACTTCTGCAAATTATGATCCAAGATAACTTTATTTGTGTAAAGAATTTACACAAATGGATCTCTCTAAGAGGAATACTGGTCTAGGCAATGGCAGTTTGTTTGCTTTCAAGTGGACAGTCAAGAAAATATATAACATATCAAACTGTTAATGTGACTAAAAGCTAATAGGGACTAATTAGCATGATGTAATCTACCAGTCACACTACTGACACACAGTAGGAGTGTAAGGCAATGTCACTGTCTGAATCCATATCTCTATCTGTTTAGTCCTCCAAATATTCATATATATCTATATATATATCTATATATCTATAAATATATCTATATTAAGATTTAACCCTATAATCCCTACCACTATCCCCAGAAAACACTGAAAAATAAAGTCAGTGCTAGACTAAAGATGTGTGTGGGACTACTTTTTAATTCCATTCATGCACTTCTTATTTTTTTACTTGTACCTGCCCACAATATTTTCCAATGAATTTTATTGGTACTATTTTCCAAACTATTAGTCTAATTAAAACCACCGCAACCCTAACCAGGCACATGGCCTTTGTTTGCCCCGCCAGCTACATATTTCATCATATTTGAACATATTTGAACACTTTTTTTTGTTGCATTCCCCTAGTCTGGCAAGAAACTAGTGCAGCTCCTACTCATATCTGTATTTGTATATGTTTTGAACACATTGTATTTGTTTTGAACACCATTCATTCTGAATAATGCGTTCATATTCAATGTCATCCCTGACAAGAGGTTTGCCGTGACACACAATGTGTGATACACAGAACTGAATCAGTACTACCAATGTTAGCACCAGCTTAAAGTGTCACATTCAGACAAACATTTTTCAAGCAAAACAGCCTACTGGACTTGAACAGCCTACTGAAGTGAATCTGGCAAACAGTACCAACCCGTTCCTATGAATGGGTTGCACAGAAAATGTGATGAAAACATGGAGGTATCCAAGAAATCATCACCTGAAGGAAGCTAATGGACACCCATTTCCTGACTTTCCAGCATGGCATTGAGATGTTCTATATCACCACCACCATGCCACGTCAGATCCCTCCCTCTACTGCTTTCACCCTTTGGTTCCCTGCCAAAGCAAACGTTGGATCATAGGCGACCTGCATGCATGTTTCCATGGCAACTCTATGAGGGGGCACAGTACTGGAGCAGCAGCAAGGAACAAAGGGCATGATTCAGAGCGAACCCAAGAGCTTTGGATGCAGGTAGATACTTTCTGCTGAACTCGATATCCCAAGTAAAAATTCTGCTGCAGGACACATCACACTCCATTAAGGCCCAGGATATTAACATGTCTGCAGAAACAAAGATACTGTTTGTGAAGGTTATTAATAGGGATATGTAGTAGGTTGTAATTACCTCATTGTTGCATTATTGTGAGTCTGGCACCCTTTAGCCAACGATATATGCACAGCACTCAAGACTCACTTTATAAGTTGAAGGAAATTTGAATAATAACATGCATATTCATTTAATTAATGATTATATATATATATATATATATATATATATATATATATATATATATATATATATATATATATATATATAAAACAAAGCTCTTCAACTTTTTATGTTGTTGAATGCCAAAACATATTCCAATAAATATAGATAGTAAAATTGTGGGGGAGAAAAAAGTGTATTTCATTAAACATGTATTTATTTGACTCCAAATTGTGAAGTTGCCTAGTCAGGTACTTTTTTCAACTGAAAAATAAGCACATTCGAAAATAATTTAACCACTGAACCGTGACTGGATAGCCTTTCCCTCCGATTAAGACTCAGGCTGCGAGCACTAACTGGAAAAGGGCTGGAAAAGTGGGAGCTACCTGATCTATAACTTACCCCATTTGTGCCAAATAAAACCTGAATAAATCAAACCAATATTTCAGTCTGGCCCCGGCTGCAAATAAATCACCAGATTTCCAGAATGAAAACAAAGCCAAGAAACCTTGCCCTGGGACCGGAGGCTGTGTGCTACATCTGATTAAAAAGGATTAAACTGCAGGTTTTCATTCTGGGTTGTGTTCTGTAGGGGCCAGAGCAGAGTTTCATTCTCTTCATCATTCAGTTGTTTACCGTTCAGTCCCCCTCCATGAAATTCACATTCTGATGATCCCCACTATGCCCCGTTAAATAATCTGATGCAAAATAAAATTTAAATGTTATTATTTTTCCATGTTACATTTTTGGTAATTCTCTTTAAAGCAGTTCTCCATAATGAGCATTCTACACTAAGAAGGCTGTGACAATGTTTTAAAATTGATTTAACAATAAAATTCTAGAAAACTGTTCTTGTCCTTTGATCAGATATTAGCATTTAAATATTGCACTTTTAGCCCAGCATTCCTATAAAACAGGGTCAAACTTGAAGAAGATTCAGTATTTATGAATGTCTCTTCTTCGTTCCATACCAAAGCCACAAAGGCATTTTAATCATGTTTACTGACTGTGGATAGGATGCATCTCTTTTTTTTCACTTCAGTCCCTTTCCTTGTAACATACACACCAGTGTTTATGAAGCTAAATTTGTTTTTAAAAATAAATCAAGGAAAATGCTATAATATATGGAATGCCACATTTTTTGAGAACACTTTTATTTGGAGCAACCTTGCCTGTGGTAATACAGATATGCTGAACTTTTTTAGTCTTTAAAAACTGTAAGACCACAGGATTGTGAGATGAGACTAGATGGAATCGTAGGATGCGTCAAGCCCTATGCTAACTGGTCCATGGGTTTTATTGGTCTACTGGGGGTGGTCCAGGGCTTGGCAGTGATTGAACTGAAGGCGCTTTGCATGCCAGTGGGAGCACACATGGCTATACATATTCATCAGGTGGGTGCGGGCCCACACGAGTGTAATGTTGACTCAGTTACACTATTAATATACTGCTTCATTGTGGTCAGTGTGGACACACACATAGACATGCATGCTCCCATGAGATGGCTGGACCTACCTCGGTGGAATCCTAAATATATGACAAAGATCATTAGCATAAAAACTTAGTCATTAGTTTTCCAGTCATGGCACACAATTTTTTTTTTATTATATTTATTTTTTTTGCCTACTATCACCACAAAACCCAGCTTATTACTTAGCAAGTCATTTTAAAGCATATTAATTAGTAGCTTAGTAGAAAGTGAAAGGTATATAGTTATGAGAGTGAAGAATATACTAATATCTGGATTTCTGAAAAGCTGCTTTGTGACAATGTCTGTTGTTAAAAGTACTATATAAATAACATTTAATTAATTATAGTTAATTATGCATTTAATTAATAACTGAATATAAGTCTGGATCCATCAACAGGTCCTGATTGTTTTAAGCTGGTTTTAGACCTGTGTTAGACTATATACTATGTACGTGTACGCAAGATGGCTACAGCGTGTATTCTGCATTTATTTGTTGATTGTGCACATCTGATTGAATTAACGCAACATGTGCACATGGTTCAGTACCAACATAAATACTGGGGGCAGTATAGCATGATATGATGCAATGTCTGCAACAGCCTGAACAGTTTAGTTGTCAAATCACATACTTATGTACTAATCTAGAAAAACATATTTTTAAAAAGAGCCTACCAAAAATCTAGTGTAAGGTCAGAATTTTTTATCTGAGACACAGTTTATGACAGTAATCACAGTGACAGTGTACAGTTTTAAAGTGAAACTAACAGACTGTGACATCACTAAACATTTTACTGGTTGGCAAGGAAACCTGACAGACAGGGATGTTTTGGCTCTAAAGTGCCATCTAGTGATGGCTAATAGACATTTGGTACAAATAAATGTTGAACATACTATGGTACTTCAGTAGACTTCTATGCTTTTAAGAAAACAATTTTAAATAGACTTTATAACAATGTGATCATACATTACAAAGCATTAATGTTCAGCCACCTTAAAATGAAAAGAGAGAATTGTATTAACACCATGCATGAATAGCATTAATAAAAACAATTCAACATGATTTGGAGGAAATCAGACAACAGATCAGAAACATCACAGCCAAATAGTCCATTCCCATTGCTAAATCAGGCTAAAACCCATGATTAGTAACTGACCACTTAGAAAACCTGTAAAGTAATAAAGGATTGAGAAAAAACAGTATTGCTCACTCACAAGTCAATGCCACTGATCGGCTATTTCTAATTTTTCTTTTTTTTTTTTCTTTTCTTTTTTTTTTTTTTGTAAATCAAAGCAATAAGAAAATCTAGCTGTCCTCCCTTTACTATTCCAAAGCATGCTACACAAACATTTCAACAATTTATAGTTACAGTGGTGCTTTAAAGTTTGTGAACCCTTTAGAATTTTCTAGATATCTGCATAAATGACCTAAAACATCATCAGATAAAAGTAGACAAAAAAGTAGACAAAGAGAACCCATTTAAACAAATGCGACAAAAATATTTTACTTCATCATTTATTTATTGAGGAAAACGATCCAATATTACATATATGTGAGTGGCAAAAGTATATGAACCTCTAGGATTATCAGTTAATTTGAAGGTGAGATTAGAGTCAGGTGTTTTCTATCAATGGGATGTGTGTGAGCACCCTGTTTTATTTAAAGAACAGGGATCTATCAAATCTGATCTTCACAACACATGTTTGTGGAAGTGTATCATGGCATGAACAAAGAAAATTTCTGGAGAACCTCAGAAAAAGAGTTGTTGATGCTCATCAGGCTGGAAAATTTTTACAAAACCACCTGTAATGTGTTTGGACTCCACCAATCCACAGCCAGACAGATTGTGTACAAATGGAGGAAATTCAAGACCACTGTTACGCTCCCCAGGAGTGATCAACCAACAAAGATCACTCCAAGAGCAAGACATGTAATAGTCCATGAGGTCATAAAGGAACCCAGGGTAACTTCTAAGCAACTAAAGGCCGCTCTCACATTGGCTGAGGTTAATGTTTACGAGTCCACCATCAGGAGAACACTGAACAACAATGGTGTGCATGGCAGGGTTACAAGGAGAAAGTCACTGCTCTCCAAAAAGAACATTGCTGCCCATCTGCAGTTTGCTAAATATCACATGGACAAGCCAGGTGGCTATTTGAAAAATGGTTTGTGGACGGATGAGACCAAAATAGAAATTTTGGATTAAATGAGAAGCGTTATGTGTGGAGAAAAGAAAACACTGCATTCCAGCATAAGAACCTTATCCCATCTGTGAAACATGCTGGTGGTAGTATCATGGTTTGGGCCAGTTTCGCTGCATTCAGGCCAGGACAACTTGCCATCACTGATGGAACAATGAATTCTGAAGTATACCAGCGAATTCTAAAGGAAAATGTCAGGACATCTGTCCATGAACTGAATCTTAAGAGAAAGTAGGTCATGCACAACCCTAAACACACAAGTCGTTCTACCAAAGAATGGATAAAGAAGAACAAAGTTAATGCTTTGGAATGACCAAGTCAAAGTCCTGACCTTAATCCAATAGAAATGTTGTAGAAGTACCTGAAGCAAGCAGTTCATGTAAGGAAACCCACCGACATCCCAGATTTGAAGCTGTTCTGTACTGAAGAATGGGCTAAAATTCCTTCAAGCTGATGTGCAGGACTGATCAACAGTTACCGGAAACATTTAGTTGCAGTTATTGCTGCACAAGGGGGTCACATCAGATACTGAAAGCAAAGGTTCACATACTTTTGCCACTCACAGATATGTAATGGATCATTTTCTTCAATAAATAAATGACCAAATATAATATTTTTGTCTCATTTGTTTAATTTGGTTCTCTTCATCTGCAGTGCTTTGAAAAAGTATTTGCTGATTTCTTCTGTTTTTGTGGACATCTCATACTAATTGTTTCAGAAATTAAAACAAAATCTAAGATAAAACAAAGGCAACCTGATTAAACACAAAATACAGTTTTTAAATGATAATGTTATTTATTGGAGCAAAAAAGTTAACCAATACCAACTGGCCCTGTGTGAAAATGTATTTGCCCCTGTAGTTACTAATTCCCCAAATCTATGAAACTGCATTCATAATTGGGTTCAGCTGGACTAGACGCAACCAGGCCTGATTACTGCAAACCCTGTTCAATCAAATCAACACTTAAATAGAACTTTTTTAATAGCATGAAGTTGGTTAAAAGTTCTTACCCAGTAACACACTATGCCAAAGTTGAAAGAAATTCCAGAAATGATGAGGAAGAAGGTGATTGAAATACATCAGTCTGGGTTACAAAGCTATTTCAAAGGCTCTGGGACTCTAAAGGACCACAGCGAGAGCCATTATCTCCAAATGTAAAAAACTCGGCATAGTAGCGAACCTTCCCAGAAGTGGCCGACCTTCCAAAATTCCTCCAAGAGCACAGCAACTACTCATCCAGCAAGTCACAAAAGAGCCAAGGACAACATCAAAGGAACTACAGGCCTGTCTTGCATCAATAAAGGTCACTGTTCATGACTCCACTATCAGAAAGACACTGGGCAAAAATTGCATCCATGGAAAAGTGGAAAGGTGAAAAGTACTGCTAACCCGGAAGAACATTAAGGCTAATCTGAATTTTGCCAAAACACACCCTGATGATCCTCAAACCTTTTGGGAGAATGTTCTGTGGATTGAGAAGTCGAAAGTAGAACTGTTTGGAAGACAGGGGTCCCGTTACATCTGGCATAAACGAAACACAGAATTCCACAACAATATCATCATACTTATGGTCAAGCATGGTGGTGGAGGTGTGATGGTGTGGGGATGCTTTGCTGCTTCAGGGCCTGGGCAACTTGAGGGAAACATGAATTCTGCTCTCTGCCAGAAATTCCTAAAGGAGAATGTCCGGTCTTCAGTCCATAAGTTGAAACTCAAGCACAACTGGATTATGCAGCAAGACAATGATCCAAAGCATAGGAGTAAGTCCTAGTCCTAGAAGAAAGTGAAACACTGATCTCCAGTTATTGGAAGCGTTTGGTTGCAGTTATTGCTGCTAAAGGTGGCACAACCAGATTTTAAGTTTAAGGGGGCTATTAGTTTTTCACATTGGTGATAAGTGTTGGATAACTTTTTTTTGCTTCAATAAAAAAAAATAATTAACAAAAAATGTATTGTGTGTTTACTCAGGTTGCCTTTGTTTTATGTTGTATTTCATTTGAAGATCTAAAGCTATTTAGTATGAGATATACACAAAAACAGAAGAAATCAGGCAAATACTTTTTTACAGCACTGTACTTTTAGGAAAATTTGTGTAGTGTGTCGGTGTGTACCACACTGAGCATGGACAAAAAAAAGAAGAGCAAAGATTTGTCTGAGGATTTGAGGACCAAAATTTTGGAAAAGCATGGAGAATCTCAAGGCTACAAGTCCATCTCCATAGATCTTATTGTTCCTGTGTCCACTGTGTGCAACACTATCAAGACGTTTACAGCCCATGGCACTGTAGCTAATCTCTCTGGACATGGACGAAAGAGGAAAATTGATGACAGATTGCAATGAAGGATTGTTCGAATAGTGGATAAAGAACCTAAAGAATCAACTTCCAAACAAATTCAAGCTGGCCTGCAGACACAGAGTACAACAGTGTCAGCTCACACTATGCATCGCCAACTGAATGAAAAGGGACGCTATGGTAGGAGACCCAGGAGGACCCCGCTGCTGACACAGAAACATAAAAACGCCAGATTGGAGTTTGCCAAAACGTACCTGAGGAAGCCAAAATCCTTCTGGGAAAATGTCCTGTGGAGTCTAAAATAGAGATTTTTGGTAAAGCACATAATTCATCTGTTTTCAGAAAATGAAATGAGGCCTTAAAAGAAAAGAAGACGGTCCCTGCAGTCAAACATGGTGGAGGCTCACTGATGATTTGGGGTTGCTTTGCTGCTTCAGGCACTGGATGTCTTGACTGTGTGCATGGCATTATGAAATCTGAAGACTACCAAAGAATTCTGGGGTGCAAGTTTGGGTCCAGTGTCAGAAAGCTGGGTCTCTGTCAGAGGTCATGGGTCTTACAGCAGGACAATGACCCAAAGCATATTTCAAAAAGCACCTGAAAATGGTTTAAGACAAATCGCTGGACAGTTCTGAAGTGGCCAGCAATGATTCCAGATCTAAATCCCATAGAGCACCTGTGGAGAGATCTCAAAACAGCAGTTTGGAGAAGGAACCCTTCAAATCTGAAAGACCTAGAGCAGTTAACAAAAGAAGAGTGGTCCAAAATTCCAGTAGAGAGGTGTAAGAAACTCACTGATGGTTACAGAAAGCGACTGAGTTCAGTTATTTTTTTTCCAAAGGGTGTGCTACCAAATATTAAGTTGAGGGTGCCAATAATTTTGTCCAGTCCAATTTTGAAGTTCTGTGTGGAATGTCTCTGATTTTGATTTTTTTTCTCTCTCTCTGCTTTTTTTGTGTTGTTAAAATGGCAGGTTTTTCTGATGTCTGAAACAACATATAAAAATTAAGTGAAAAACAGTCATAAACATTTTAGGAAAAAATACAAAAAAAGATACAATAATCTGGTTGCATAGGTGTGCACACCCCTAAACTAATACTTTGTTGAAGCACCTTTTGTTTTTATGACACCATTCAGTCTTTTTGGGTAAGAATCTATCGGCATGGCACATCTTGGCAATATTTTCCCACTCTTTCTTGCATCAATTTGATCCATCAAATTTTGAGGGTATCTCCTGTTCACAGCCTGCTTCAGGTCATCCCACATATTTTGAGTTGGATTCAGGTCTGGCTAGGTCATTCAAAAGCTTTGATCTTCTTTTGGTTAAGCCAAGCCTTTGGATGTATGATTTGGGTCGTTGTCGTACTGAAAGGTAACATTTCTTTTCATCTTCAGCTTACTAGCAGACACCTGACAGTTTTGTACTAAAATCGACTGTTATTTGTAGCTATTCATGATTCCCTCCACTTTGATTAAAGCCCCAGTTCTGGCTGAAGAAAAGCAGCCCTAAAGTAAATAAATAAATAAATCATGCTCCCACCACCATGCTTCACCGTGGGTATGGTGTTCTTTTGGTGACAGGCTTTTTTTGCACCAAACATACAGTACCTTTTGGAATTATGGAATTACTATACCTTTTGGAATTGGTCTCATCAGACCATAACACATTTTACCACATGGTTTTGGGTGATTTAATTGGGCTTGGATGTTTTTTGTGAGAAAGGGCTTCTGTCTAGCCTCCCTACCCCATAGGCCAGACATGTGAAGTATATGAGCGATTGTTGTCACATGCAGAGGGTAATCAGTATTTGTCAGATTTTCCTGCAACTCCTTTAATGTTGCCGTAGGTCTCTTGGCAGCCTCCCCAGTAAGTTTTGTCTTTTCCTTTTGTAAATTTTGGAGGGACATCCTTGGTAAAGTCACTATGGTGCCCCATTTTTCCATTTAGTGATGATGGCCTTCACAGTGTTCCATGGTACATCTAATGTTTTGAAAAAAAAATGTTTACCCCTCTCTTGATCGATATCTTTTGACAGGTGAGATACCATGCATGCTTTGTAAGCTCTAATGAAACCAAGAAATCCTACAAAAACAGCCAGAATTTTTGGGGGGTTAATCAAAATAATTTCATTGATGACAGCTGTATAATAATTACTTTTGAACGTGGTATTGAATGTGATTGGTTCATTCTAAACACAGCCACATCCGTAATTATAAAAGGGTGTGCAAACTTATGCAACCAGGATATTGTAACATTTTTATTTTCCCTATTTTTCCCTAAAATGTTTCTGATTGTTTTTTTCTTAATTTTTATACATTGTAATTTCACATTGAGGGTGGAAGAAGTTCTGACATGATTTAACTTGGTTTCATTTTTTACATCACAGAAACCTGCAATTTTATCATGGGTGTCTAGACTTTTTATATCTTTTGTATTTTTAATGCCGTCTGCAAAATAAGTTTTTTCTTGATTATCACTAGTTATAACAGCTGTTCACTCATTGTTTCTGAAATTAATAAGACTGCTTCTTGTGCATTTTTAAAAATATTTTACAAAGCTTCCTGTCCCTAAACATTTGACAGGAATTGTAAAGTTGCAGATATTTTAGTCTTTAATGCTGAGCTTATTCTGCAGCCAGGCTTGAGCTCTGTAAAGAATCCCAGCATGAGTTACAAACTGTTGTAATTGGTCACTGGCCTTGGTTGTGATACCATAATTGTACTCATTTTGGTAATAGCAGGGAATAGCTGAATAACTGTGGCACAGTTTGTAAAAGCACAGGAAATGTTTAACCCTGGTGCAGTTGTCACTTTTTTGTTTTTGCCTATGTGCATGAAACCACTTCTGTTTTTTAAAAAAGATGGCTGCCACTGTGCTGCCTGTCATATCAGACTTTGTCCACTACGGTGTTTAATGATGTACAGTATGTGCACAGCTCCATGTTATTATTGTGGTTTTAATGCATGATAATGAAATAAAAACTTTAATGCATTCAATGCATGATGCAAAAATCTAGGCCATAAACCTTTCCAAGTGAATAATTTGTGTTTTTTGTAATGAATTGAGTAGTGAGGGAAACAGTAATTTACCTTATTTCATTGTATCAATGAACAAATTTTATAGGAGGGTGGTACAGTGGCATAATAGGCAGTGTTACCACTTCATAGCTCCAGGGTCCCCAGTTCAATACTGAGCTTGTGTCATGTAATGCGGGTGATTGAGGCAAGGACGGATGCAAGTGCAGATAAAAGTCAGTTTATTAGGTACAGGCAAAATATTAGGAACACCAGTTGTATAATCCAAATCGTAAGACAGGTATCATATTCGAGAACAGGCATGGGTCAGGCAATCAACAAACAACATGAAATGGGCTAAACAAGAATCGAAACACGAGGACAGAAATGGATCAGAAACCATGAAAACAACACTATGAACAAAGGCTTGGTAATAGTCAGACCGCTCAGGAAACTGCGCTAATACTTCGCGTCGGATACAGACACAACAGGGGTTTAAATAACAAATACAATCAGTGTTGAACACAAAACACCTGAGACGTATTAGGACACACGCCTGGTCGCCCTCGGATGTGAGCAGAGCGTGGTGGGCCGCCTGGTCGCCCTCGGATTTGAGCAGAGCGTGGTGGGCCGCCTGGTCGCCCTCGGACGTGAGCAGAGCGTGGTGGGCCGCCTGGTCGCCCTCGGACGTGAGCAGAGCGTGGTGGGCCGCCTGGTCGCCCTCGGACGTGAGCAGAGCGTGGTGGGCCGCCTGGTCGCCCTCGGACGTGAGCAGAGCGTGGTGGGCCGCCTGGTCGCCCTCAGACGTGAGCAGAGCGTGGTGGGCCGCCTGGTCGCCCTCGGATAGGAACTTGGCTTTGGAGGCCGCCTGGTCGGCCTCGGACAGGAACTTGGCTTTGGAGGCCGCCTGGTCGGCCTCAGGCCTGAGCAGAGAGGGGTGGGCCGTCTACCGCGCAGCCAGTGGGGGGAACGAAGCTGAAGGTGGAGCCCGAGGGGGAAGCGACGCCAGCCATGGAGCCAGATGGGGGAGCGACGCTCTCCACGAGGTCAGGGGGGAGCGATGCTCTCCGCGAAGCATGCGGGGTGAGTGATGTCTGACGTGGACCGAAAAGGGGGAGCGACATGCGGCACGAAGCAGAGAAAAGGAGCGTCATCTTCAGCAGAGCATGGAGGCAGAACGACGTCCTCAGCGGAGCAGGATGACAGAGTGACGTCCTCAACCGAGCAGGAATGCAGAGTGACGTCCTCAGCGGAGTGGGAAGGTGGAGCGATGTCCGAAGCGGAGGCTGGCGTAGTGACCTCCAAGGTGGAGCAGGAAGGTGAAGCGGAACTTTTGTCTGCACCAGGCAATGGAGCAACGTCTTCATCTGAACAGGGAGGCTGAGCGGTATTTTCCATTTCATTGGCAGGCAGTGCGAGTTCCGCAGTAGGCCAGGGAGGGTGGGGAAAGATCTTACGCATGGCTTGAGAGGAGGTCACCTGGTTGACCTCCAGCAGGAACATGGCTTGAGGGGAGGTCGCCTGGTTGACCTTGATGATCTTTTTGTGGAATTATGTGTTTGGTTTATGCCAGATATCTCATATAACTCATATCTCATACAATATATCTCATATCTCATATAACTCATCACTCCACAGAACATTCTCCCCAAAGGTTTGAGGATCATCCCGGTGTGTTTTGGCAAAATTCAGACTTCTTAAGTCTTAATGTTCTTCCGGGTTAACAGTGGTTTTCGCCTCGCCACTCTTCCATGGATGCCATTTTTGCCCAGTATCTTTCTGATTGTGGCATCATGAACAGTGACTTTTATTGATGCAAGAGAGGCCTGTAGGTCCTTTGATGTTGCCTTTGGCTCTTTTGTGATAATGGCACTCACTGTGGTCCTTTAGAGTCCCAGAGCCTTTGAAATAGCTTTGTATTGGATAACTTTTCTGATTCAATAAATAACATTATCATTTAAAAACTGTATTTTGTGTTTATTCAGGTTGCCTTTGTTTTATCTTAGATTTTGTTTTCATTTCTGAAACAATATAAAATGAGATATACACAAAAAAAGAAGAAATCAGGATGGAGGCAAATGCTTTTTCACAGCACTATAAATGTAAAGTCCTTAAACAAGCACCACATACTAGGTTAACTAGCTTGATAACTCCTCTCACATATTTTATTTGTGGTTATGTGCCCAAATGTTTCTGTAGTGTTTTGATTACAACCGGGCACTGCAGGTTTCCAGCTGGGATGTACAGGTATGAGTAAATGTAAACGTTCATGTAGGCTTACCAGTCTGATCTATGTCCTGAACATGTGGTGTCCAAATTGGAATTATGTGGGAGCTTGTACAAGCATGTTGTGGGACTTCCATTGCTTCTTTATAGCCAGGTCAAAATCTTGCAACAGAAGTGTGATCCCTATACACATACCAAACACTTTATTAGGAACACCTGTACACCTACTCATTCTTGTAATAATCTAATCAGCCAAACATGCTGCAGCAGTGCAGTGCATAAAATCATGCAGATACAGGCAAGCAGCTTCAGGTAATGTTCACATCAACCATCAGAATGGGGGGAAAATGTTATTTCAATGATTTTGACTATAGCATGATTGGTGGTGCCACCAATGTTGGTGTGGTTTGAGTATTTCTATAACTGTTGATTTCCTGGAATTTTCACACATAACAGTCTCTAGAGTTTACTCAGAATGGTGCAATAAAAAAAATCCAGTGAGTGGCAGTTCTGCAGACGGAAATGCCTTGTTGATGAGAGAGGTCAATGGAGAATGGCCAGACTGGTTCAAGCTGACAAAAAGGCTACACTAACTCAGATAACCACTTTGTGCAACTGTTTTGAGCAGAAACGCATCTCAGAATGCACAACACATTGAACCTTGGGACCGATGGACTACAACAGCAGAAGATCACATCGGTTTCCACTTCTGTCAGCCAAGAACAGAAAGCTGAGGCTACAGTGTGCACAGGCTCACCAAAACTGGACAGTTGAAGACCAGGCTGGTGGAGGTGGTGTAATGGTGTAGGAAATGTTTTCTTGGCACACTCTGTGCCCGTTAATACCAATCAGTCATCGCTTGAATACCACAACCTATTTGAGTATTGTTACTGACCATGTGCATCCCATCATGACCACAATTTACCCATCTTCTAATGGCTACTTTATGCACCATGTCACAAAGCAAAAGTCGTCTCAAACTGGTTTTATGAACATGACAATGAGTTCAATGTTCTTCAGTGGCTTTCCCAGTCACCTGATCTGAATCCAATAGAACACCATTGGGATGTGGCAGAACAGGAGAATTGCAGCATGAAAGTGCATCTGAAAATCTGCAGGAATTGCATAATGCAATCATGTCAACATGGATCAGAATCACAAAGGAATGTTTCCAAGATCTGGTGGAATCCATGCCATGAAGAAGTTAGGCTGTTTTGCGAGCAAAGGGAGACCCTACCCAGTATTAGTATAGCATTCCTAATAAAGTGCTCGGTGAGTGTATATACTGTTTTCTGGCTTTTGGAGGAGACTATTAGGAATAGTCTCAGTAACACACACACACACACACACACACACAATAACAGTTTTGAAATAGAGAAGCTTCACTGCAAGGTTAAGGTTGTCTGTTAATTGCCAGCATCTTAGATAATTATAGTTGGCCATAAGACAAATTTACAGCACACTTGTGGCTGTGAAAGTGGTCACCAGCAGCAACCTGCTCCTTCCTCACCTGCACCAAAGCCTGTTCTGTCCCTTGTCAGTCACCTCATAAAATTGACAGTGCTATGCTATGGCCTGCTAATTGCTCTGTTCTGTACTGACTAATTGCCCATTACTGCTGGGGTTGTCTTTAGTTTATTCTAAGTGTGCATTATAAACACAGTAGCACAGAGACAGATGTTAGCCTTGTGTTGTGTATGGTTAGTGCTGGTCAAACATTATGGTCAGTAGTTTTATTCAATAAGTCATCTGTTCTGTAGAACAGTGACTCAAACAGTGTCTTGTATAAACTTTGCCATGGGCTTTGGAAAGGCACTAAACATGGATGAAGAAAGATTAAAATGATCAAATATTATGAACACATTATGAACTTGGCTCTGAAATAAAGTCAAACCTGCACAAGACCTCAGCACATATAAAATAACTAACATAGCTAAAATAAGAGTCAAGTTAGTGAAAAGAACCAATGACTGGACTTGGAGTGGAGACTTAGAACAAAACAGGAATTAACACCAAAACAAAAGCACAAGGTGCTGTTGTCATAGGAGCTGCAACACAAAGTGGGCAGTGTGAGATTGTAATAGAGGGCCTTGCCTCTCAGCTCAAACCACAAACTAGAGGAACACTGTGACTCCATGACCTTCTGTCTCTTCAGAGCAATCTTAGGATGTAACAAGCTTTGTGGAGGAACAAACTTTGTGAACATTAACAGCCCTGAATCTGACATTTCATATACTGTAGATTACAAACAAATGGCCCTCAGAGCAAAGGCATTCTATGGCAGTAAAAATATGGAAATGTCTGAAAAAGTGGCACAGAAGGAACATCTTAGTGGCTGCTAATGTTTCTCCAGCTTGATTACTAATAGTTCCCTCTGTGTTATCTCCTCCACACCCAACATCAAACCTGAGGAATAACATCCCATTGCCTCCGCACTGTACTGTACTTGCCCAGAGGCTGGCTGTCCATGGAGGAAGCTAAAAAAAAATACATCCCCTCAGCCTGGATTCTGCATTTTGCACAGTCATAAAGAATCTCTCTATGACTGTCATCTTTTATAGCATGTGTGCCTTTAATAGCCATTTTTTCATGGTGCAGGGATAAATCAGCGCTTCAGTATTTGAGATGTGCCTAGCAACAGAAATCAAACATAGTCAGAATCCTTGAACTAATAAAATTAGTCTAAATGCGTGTTTAAGACAGTTATGGCCTTCCCAGATCACTGGACCTGCTGATTCAGCACTGAGAAATTGCATAAACTGCTTCTCTTGTTACAGTATATGTGTGGCCATAGCTAGTAAATAACAGTACTAACCAGTTGCAATGTGGAAGTTTGATGAAAGCAATATTAACTCATTTGGTCAAGAAGAGTTTAAAAAAACAAACAAACAAACAAAAACCAACTCTTTCACATGGCAAAACTCCAGGCAAATGTGCTTTTAAGAAATGGACAGAGTGTTTACTTACTCACTGTTAGCAAAAACTGTTGTGTTAAAACGGCTTGAAATCCTCAACGTTTGCACCACAGATAGTTAATCAGGGCTGGAAATATTGCTTCCCACAGATACATTCCATGCTCCATGAAGAAGCCTGAAGCATGAAGAGTCTTTTCATCCCTGACAGAATGAAACAAACAGGAGGAGAAAAATGTCAAGAAAGCTGCTGACATAAAATCAACTAGAAAAATATTTAGACATGCACGTTCAGCCCAAGCACATCAAGTATTGTAAATATAAGATCCTGCACATATCTGTAACAGGAGGGGGCAATATAGCAGATCAGCCACCACCTCACCAAACCCGATGGATTCATGTTGATTAAGCATATGAGCTGTAGGTTGACTCTAGGGCCTGTTAATGAGAGGAACAACTCAGTGTTCAGTGTCTGTGAAAGGCGTCTAGCTCATTTTTAATGTATAGTAGTAGTAAGTCAAAGCCACTGAACTAGTGTAATCCTATGTAATCCTAAAGACAACTCGCCGCTCGTCTTAGGGGTTAAAGCTAGTGAGCACCACCTCGTGCCTTTATTAAAAGCCACATTAGCATTGGTTGAAACACATTCCCCTGTGGTTTTTACAGTGCACCAGAATTGCTGTTAAAATGCATGTGCATAGCATGTGCCTAGCTCAATCCTAGTCTTTTGGCCTTAAAAACGAATGGCACAGTGGACAAGATGAAACCGCTTGTGAACCAAATACTACTGGTATACGTTCTGCATGTGGTCCAACGGAGAGTGGCTCATTTCCTGCTAGACTATATAAAACGCAGAGGTATGCCACAGTGTAATTCTAAGCCACAAGCTCTTGCTATGTGACTGACATTAAAAACAAAATTCCCAATACTGCGACTATTACCTAAGCGCTCCATCTCTGCCTTGAAAAGACAGACTTAAGGAACTTCATATTCATTCAAGAAAATATATGACATGTCTAAAAGTAAATAATATAAAGGTTTATGAAACACTAAGTGGAGGGGGAAAAGCAAATGGCACTAAATTGAAAACAGCACTTTAGGCTGAGAAGTTATTAAAATGTTTTTCAACTGAAATTGTAGGCGTAGTGTGTTTGTCTTTCATGACTTATTATCCTTGATATTAGATATTTCTGGCTCAATCTTAGCCATATGTTGAAAGTGGAACATGACTTGCATGGTGTTATTGCTCTTAAGAGATAAAACCCAGCAGCTGGGAATACTGCTGATCTATAGATATGCCACTGTATATGTATGTAGTTTTTCCAGAGTTTTATATATATACACTAACCCCATTTCGACAAAAGTTAGGATTTTTTTTCTAAAATGCAATAAAAACAAAAAGAAAACTTTAATTAACTGAAAAAAGTACAAAGAAAAGCTATTCAATGTTTTCACTGACCAATTTAATTGTATTTTGTAAATATAAACAAATATAGAATTTGATGCCTTCAACACTCAAAAAAGTTGGGACAGAGGCATGTTTACCACTGTGTTACCCTTCCTTTTAATGACACTTTTTTAATTGTTGTAGTTTTGCAAGTAGAATTTTTGCCCCTTCTTGCTTGATACAAGACTTCAGCTGCTCAACAGTCCTTGGTCGCCATTGTCTGATTCTTCTCTTCATGTGCACTCTGTGTCTACGAAGCCACACTGTTGTAGCATGTGCAGAATTAGGCCTGGCATTGTCCTGGTGAAATAACCATGGACTTCCTGGGAAAAGACATTGCCTTGATGGCAGCATATGTCTCTCTAAAATCCCAAACATGGAAACGTGTGCTGTGGTCAGATGAGTCCACGTTTCAGCTTGTTTTCGGCAAAAACGGACATCGAGTTCTTCGTGCCAAAGATGAAAAAAACAACCAGACTGTTATAAGGAAAAGGTGCAAAAGCCAGCATTTGTGATGGTATGGGGGGCATCAATGCCCACGGAATGGGTGACTTGCATATGTGTGAAGGTACCATTGACGCAGAGGTGTACAGTATCTCACAAAAGTGAGTACACCCCTCACATTTTTCTAAATATTTTATGATATCTTTTCATGGGACAACACTGACGAAATGACACTTTGCTACAATGTAAAGTAGTGAGTGTACAGCTTGTATAACAGTGTAAATTTGCTGTCCCCTCAAAATAACTCAACACACAGCCATTAATGTCTACACCGCTGGCAACAAAAGTGAGTACACCCCTAAGTGAAAATGTCCAAATTGGGTGTCAATATTTTGTGTGGCCACCATTATTTTCCAGCACTGCCTTAACCCTGTTGGGCATGGAGTTCACCAGAGCTTCACAGGTTGCCACTGGAGTCCTCTTCCAAAAGAAAGATTTAATTTCATTATTTTGAAGACATCTTTGCACCACAGCATTTATTTATATATATATATATATATATATATATATATATATATGTACAGTATCTCACAAAAGTGAGTACACCCCTCACATTTTTGTAAATATTTTATTATAACTTTTCATGGGACAACACTGAAGAAATGACACTTTGCTACAATGTAAAGTAGTGAGTGTACAGCTTGTATAACAGTGTAAATTTGCTGTCCCCTCAAAATAACTCAACACACAGCCATTAATGTCTAAACCGCTGGCAACAAAAGTGAGTACACCCCTAAGTGAAAATGTTCAAATTGGGCCCAATTAGCCATTTTCCCTCCCCGGTGTCATGTGACTCGTTAGTGTTATAAGGTCTCAGGTGTGAATGGGGAGCAGGTGTGTTAAGTTTGGTGTTATCGCTCTCACGCTCTCTCATACTGGTCACTGGAAGTTCAACATGGCACCTCATGGCAAAGAACTCTCTGAGGATCTGAAAAAAAGAATTGTTGCTCTACATAAAGATGGCCTAGGCTATAAGAAGATTGCCAACACCTTGAAACTGAGCTGCAGCACAGTGGCCAAGACCATACAGTGGTTTAAGAGGACAGGTTCCACTCAGAACAGGCCTTGCCATGGTCGACCAAAGAAGTTGAGTGCACATGCTCAGCGTCATATCGCTTTGCAGAATAGACGTATGAGTGCTGCCAGCATTACTGCAGAGGTTGAAGGGGTGGGGGGTCAGCCTGTCAGTGCTCATACCATACGCCAGACACTGCATCAAATTGGTCTGCAAGGCTGTTGTCCCAGAAGGAAGCCTCTTCTAAAGATGATGCACAAGAAAGCCCACAAACAGTTTGATCCCCTCCCATCGGAAACTGGGCCGCAGGGCAGTATTCCAACATGATAGCGACCCCAAACACACCTCCAAGACGACCACTGCCTTGCTAAAGAAGCTGAGGGTAAAGGTGATGGACTGGCCAAGCATGTCTCCAGACCTAAACCCTATTGAGCATCTATGGGGCATCCTCAAACAGAAGGTGGAGGAGCGCAAGGTCTCTAACATCCACCAGCTCTGTGATGTCATCATGGAGGAGTGGAAGAGGACTCCAGTGGCAACCTGTGAAGCTCTGGTGAACTCCATGCCCAACAGGGTTAAGGCAGTGCTGGAAAATAATGGTGGCCACACAAAATATTGACACCCAATTTGGACATTTTCACTTAGGGGTGTACTCACTTTTGTTGCCAGCGATTTAGACATTAATGGCTGTGTGTTGAGTTATTTTGAGGGGACAGCAAATTTACACTGTTATACAAGCTGTACATTCACTACTTTACATTGTAGCAAAGTGTCATTTCGTCAGTGTTGTCCCATGAAAAGATATCATAAAATATTCAGAAAAATGTGAGGGGTGTACTTACTTTTGTGAGATACTGTACACCTCTGCGTCAATGGTACCTTCACACATATGCAAGTCACCCATGCCGTGGGCCCCCCATACCATCACAAATGCTGACTTTTGCACCTTTTGCTTATAACAGTCTGGTTGTTTTTTTCATTTTTGGCACGAAGAACTCGATGTCCGTTTTTGCCGAAAACAAGCTGAAACGTGGACTCATCTGACCACAGCACACGTTTCCACTGCCTTTCAGTCCATCTGAGATGAGCTCGGGTCCAGAGAACTCAGCAGCGTTTCTGCATAGAGTTGATGTGTGGCTTCCTCCTTGAATAATAGAGTTTTGGTTTGCATTTCTCGATGCAGCGGCAGACTGTATTAAGTGACAATGGTTTTCCGAAATACTCCCAGAGCCCATGTGGTTATATTTATCACAGTAGCATGACGATTTCTCAGGCAACGCCGCCTGAGGGCTCGAAGGTCGCGCACATTCAACAGTGGTTTCCGGCCTTGTCCTTTACGCAATGAGATTTCTCCGGATTCCCTGAATCTTTTCACAATATTATGCACTGTAGATGGTGAAAGACTTAAATTCTTTGCAATCTTGCATTGAGCAATATTCTTTTTGAACTGACTGACAATTCTTTCACGAAGTTTGGCACAAAGTGGTTCACGGAAGAGGTGGGTCTTTAGCTGTTTTTTGAAGATAGTGACAGATTCTGCTGTCCGGATTGAGGTTGGAAGTTCATTCCACCACTGAGGTACAGTCAGTTTGAAGGTTCTGGAAAGGGGCCTAGTGCCTCGCTGAGTAGGCACTGCCAGGCGTCGGTCGTTAACCGATCGCAGGTTACGTGAGGGAGCATAAACCTCAAGGAGAGTGTTGAGGTATGAAGGTGCTGTTCCAGACAGGGTCTTGTACGTGAGCATCAGGGCCTTGAATTTGATGCAGGCAGCTACAGGAAGCCAGTGGAGGGAGATGAAGAGGGGTGTGACATGGGTTCTTTTGGGCTGGTTGAAGAGGAGGTGTGCTGCTGCATTTTGAATCATCATATATATAACATTTTAAGATCTTCTAGGTCATCTTAATATCAAAATTTGCTATACATAATTTTGTTTGGTCTGCTTCAGTCAGAAAGGTGCGTATATTTAAAACAGAAGTTCACTTTTATTGTTACAGTGGAGTTTATACTTACAGTATATAGTTTCTAAGGCCCATAAAGGTAAATCAGCATGTTTTTGGAGGGGCCAATTATAAGTTATGTCTGCACTTTTGGCAAAGCTAACGGTCTCATAGGATTCGTTGCACTCCACTATGGACAACATCTTTCACTGATGATGCAACTGCCTCTGGGTCTCAGCCAAGCTTGAAAATATGGTATGAGAATGTTCCTAAGGGTATAAAGAGAATAAATAATTTACTCTAATTACAAAAGGCATTCACACCCTATATGCCAAAATAGATATTCTAATACCATATTCTGACATTTGTCATGTAAACCAACGAAGCTGTCTTAAATACAGATCCTTGCACTGATGATCTAGTTTTGTCACTCAACTGTTTAACTTTAACCCAACAACCATTTCATGAAGGGTTGCAGAGAATTTGGACTATTGTTTATTGGACAGTGAGTTCATCATTTGTCTCACCTGGATGCAGAGTTTCTCCACAGAGCTCCTTATGATGATTGGTCAAACTCTCAAAGGAGCAGAACCTTGTAACCACCTGATGGTAAATCAGAAAAGTAACATGACTGTCATCTGAAACTTTAACATACTGGTGCCAGTTGAAATTGCTCGGAGCCTTCAGTAGCTATAATTTTTAAGTAAAATCATGAATAAACTGTACTCATTTCTGAAATTTGTTATTTATAAGTCTAGCTAGCTGTCACTTCCTTCTTTAGGAAGGAACCTTACCTGTGTTTTGGGACAAAGTGGCAGACACCGCTAATGTTCACCTGAGTTTTTGAAAAGTCTTTTAATGTTTATACTTATGAGTAGAGACTGGAATGTATTGGTACAGCAAAATTGGCTGTGTTTATTATTAGTCTGAGCTTCCAAATCCCTATGAATGAGCAATAACATGTTAGCCCAAGACCATTATAAATATACAGTCTTCTTTTCCTTTCAGCTGTTCCCTTCAGGGGTCGCCACAGCGAATCATCTGCCTCCATCTAGCCCTATCCCCTGCATCCTCTTCTCTCAGACCTTCATGTCCTCCTTCACTACATCCATAAACCTCCTCTTTGGTCTTCCTCTCGGCCTCCTGCCTGGCAGCTCTAACCTCAGCATCCTTTTACCGATATATTCACTCTCCCTCCTCTGAACATGTCCAAACCATCTCAACCTGGCCTCTCTAACTTTGTCTCCAAAACATCTCACATGTGCTGTCCCTCTGATGTACTCATTCCTGATCCTATCCATCCTCGTTACTCCCAAAGAGAACCTCATCATCTTCAGCTCTGCTACCTCTAACTCTTCCTCCTGTGTTTTCCTCAGTGCAACTGTCTCCAAACCATACAACATCGCTGGTCTCACTACTGTCCTGTACACCTTTCCTTTCATTCTTGCTGGTACTCTTTTATCACACAACAGACCTGACACTTTTCTCCACCCATTCCAACCTGCCTGCACACGCTTCTTCACCTCTTTTCCACACTCCCCGTTGCTCTGGACTGTTGACCCTAAGTATTTAAAATCATGCACCTTCTTTATCTCTTCTCCCTGTAACCTCACTGTTCCACTTGGATCCCTCTCATTCACACACATGTATTCTGTCTTGCCTTCATTCCTCTTCTCTCCAGAGCAAACCTCCACCTCTCTAGAGTTTCCTCCACCTGCTCCCTGCTCTCACTACAGATCACAATGTCATCTGCAAACATCATAGTCGATGGAGATTCCTGTCTGACCTCATCTGTCAGCCTGTCCATCACCACCGCAAACAAGAAGGGGCTCAGAGCCGATCCTTGATGCAGTCCCACCTTCACCGTGAACTCCTCTGTCACACCTACCGCACACCTTACCACTGTCCTACTGCTCTCATACATATCCTGCACCACTCTAACATACTTCTCTGCCACTCTAGACCTCCTCATACAATACCACAGCTCCTCTCTTGGCACCCTGTCATACGCTTTCTCTAAATCTACAAAGACACAATGCAGCTCTTTCTGCATTATAATTTCTGCATTATAAATATACAGTATAATATAATATAAAATCGTATGTGTGTGTGTATGTACATACATAAAGTACATACATGTGCTGATTTATTCCCTGACCACTGCTCAAAAGTTATTTCATGTAACTGTAGGGTATCAAAAGTAACATGTACACTCTCACTGGGGCACTATTTATGAAAGTTTTATTCGGGTTGTTTTTTATAGACTTGACAGGAGGTTTGTCTGGACAGCATTGGCTCTTGGAAAAGTGTGTATAAGTGGTGTTTGCCATGACGTGAATCATCAGTTTGTTGGTTTCATATTACAGAATGGGGATTTAGCTGGAAGTTGAGACTTGTGTGTATTCCCTTAATGTATTTCTCAACCTGAGGCTCTGTGTGTGTGTGTGTGTGTGTGTGTGTGTGTGTGTGTGTGTGTGTGTGTGTGTGTGTGTGTGTGTATGACGCAGATTTTTATTTACTATTCTGTAATTTTGTTTAGCAATCCACTAAAGACTTATTATATTTTGATAGTTTTCCACGTTATACAGCCTAGCCCAGTGTTTGTAATCCAAAATGAGTTTATAGTCACAGAGAGCAAAGCTTTACTAATCACACACAATCTTGTGTAATCACAAATAACTTAAATCCACATGTGCTCATTAAAAATCTCTCTGATATCACTGAAACACTACTCTCCAACACTCAAAAATGTTCATTTGAGCTATTAGTGAGCAGCACATTTAGAGAAATTATGTGTGGTTGGCCACACAGAATTAATTTGCTTCAGGGACAATTTCATTTAAGAACAGGCAAAGAAAGGCCAGCATTCTGATAGCAAATAATGGAAAACACTGCAGCAGCTGCATTAATGATGTAGGGGAGTGGGTTCGGTTCAGCATTCTGGAGTAAATAAGAGGTCTTATCTAGTACTACGATTTTAACTGTGACTGATTAGATGCAGTGAATTTAATTTATCATGATGGTCGCTAAACGCCATGATCAGCCGAATATAAAAACGCTCTTATGTGGTTTCACAATTAGAATGCAGCTTGACAATTTAAAACAATGACGTCATGGATAATATGCTTCATTTGGCTTTGTGACCAAACACAGATGAGAACTTAGTGTGTGTATATTAACAGATCTTTAAAAGCAGCCATGGTAGCTGTGTTAACCTTTTTATAGCCTTGCTTGGTGGTTTTGTTTTTGTCTGGTTTCTTTGGTTATATGGTCCTCCAGGAATCAACATGTTAATATAACTCCTCTGGCCATAAGGCATAGTTGAAGCAATATGAAACCAATCTCTTCACCACCCTTCGTACTTTCTACTGATTCTCTTGTCTTGCCAGGACTTACTGTAAAGACCAAAGAGGGTTTTTTAGACCATTGTGGGTAAATTGTGAGGAACAGTGTGAAAGCCCAGTTTTAGCATGTGGTTTTAAAATACCTCCAACACACCATGTTTTTGGAATCACTTCCAGCTGCTTCTCAGCCACTAATGGCACCTTGGGCCCACTCTGCTGTTTCAAGACAGACCAACTCTCCCTGCAACGCTCCACCACCACCACCACCACCTCACCCCCTTAACCCAACTTCTGTTACAAATCGGTGAGGTTTACAACTACTGTGTAACAAATGGCTTTGACTCTCAAAGAGTCCTGTAAGGAACACAGGCCTATATTTCTGCAAACCTGGATATGAAGGGATACAGAGGAGTTTTCTGTCAGCAGAGTTTGTTTCAAACAGAAAACCCATTTTTAACCCTTGATGAACCTGATGAACACAATTTGCATTTTTTGATGAACACAATTTGCAATTTTTTGCACTCTTTTGGTTTTATAACTCAGGAGCCATTAAATATTCACACTGTTAGAAACAGAAACACTTCCAAACCATTCCAAATACTTTTGGTAATGCTCAGGAAAATGTGTAAGGTGTATCTTTGCTAGATGTGTAGCTAGAAATATGTATGAATTAACATGGGCTATAGTAGCTAACTAGCTAATGAACCTAGCAAGTTACTGAACCGCAATAGCATTTGGCTAAGTTAGCTAGCCAGCTAATGTTACCTTTCTTTATACAGTTGGGTCCATAAGTATTTCGATAGTGACACAATTTTCGTAATTTTGCCTCTGTACACTAGCATGGTGGATTTGGAGCAATCAAGATGTGATTGAAGTGTAGACTTTCAGCTCTAATTCAAGGGATTTAACAACAATATTGCATTAACCATTTAGGAATTACAGACATTTTGTCATAATCTCTCCATTTTCCCAGGCTCAAAAGCAATTGTACAATTGACTGGTGAGCAGTTTCATGGCCAGGTGTGGCCTGTTTCCTCATTAATTCATGACAAATTAAGGAGATAAATGGTCTGGAGTTGATTCCAAGTGTTGAATTTGCATTTGGTAGCTGTTCATGAGAACTCTCAATATGCGGTCCAAAGAGGTGTCGATACAAGTGAAGGTTAATTCATCATTAGGCCAAAAAAACAAAAAACAAAAACGGACCTATCAGAGAGATAGCAGAAACTTTAGGAGTGGCCAAATCAACAATTTCATACATTCTTAAAAAGAAGGAATGCACTGACGAGCTCACCAACACCAAAAGACCTGGAAGACCACAGAAGACAACTGTGGATGAACGCAGAATTCTTTCCTTCACAACATGTAGCCAGGTCAAGAACACTCTTTAGGAGGTAGGTGTATCATTGTCAAAGTCTACAATCAAGAAACGCCTTCGTGAATGTAAATACAGAGGTTTTACCTCAAGATGCAAACCACTGGTAACACTCAAGAACAGAAAATTCAGATTAGACTTTGCTAGAAAACATGTTTAAAAAAAAAAAATTTAAAAAAGCCTGCCCAGTTCTGGAACAAGATTCTTTGGACAGATGAAACCAAGATTAACTAATTACTCAAATAGTTTTTCACCAGACGACTTATTTACTCTTGATCCCTTTTTTTCTTTTACCCTTTAAGTGAAGGATTACTACAGTAGCAGTAATTTTACCTTGCTCAGTGTGTTTTGTACTCTGTCCACCACTGGGTATTTATCACCAATAATAAATCCAATTAATAAATGTTTCAATAGCAAACCAAAATTTTGTCCTAGAGCACAGCTGGTGCAAGCAGATTGAGTTAGTATTCCACCAGCTAAAACATGTACTGTAGCTAGGTTATTGAGAGGTCAGAAGCCTGAAATGGAGATGAGAGAAGAGCTAGATGACAGGACACTGGTTTCATAAGAGATGATTACAGGGGCTTTCTCTCACTTCCACTTATGCCTAACGTTAAAACATGCCACACATGAGTCAGCACATCAGTGCTTTTAGCCACCTACACAGATGAGATCAAAACATGACTTGGTTTAAGGAGGGGAAGACAGACACCTGTGAACAACTAACAATGTAGCAACTGTTTTACATTAAACAACTTTTTTCCTTTTTCTTTTTTTTTAACCTCCTTGAACTGGGCCATTTCTAATGATAATCTCTGAGACAAAAGGGAATCAGGGAGAGTAGCTTTAGAGCTGGGCCTAACATGGTCACAAAAGGGTATGCTGGGTCAAAGTATAATCTCATAAGAACAAATTAGAAATGTGTGTGGAGGGGAGGGGAGGGGGGGTTCTGTATAGTAACTGTATGTGGATGTGTGCCTGTCATTTTCAAATACATCATATATCAATCAGTCCAATAATTTTCAGTTTGTTCCCATAAGTCAAAACTGAGCAGTAAGGTTTTCGCTGCTTATGTTTGCCATATGTTATTATTTTAACATGTTGAATTGTACAATAAGAGAATCTATGAAAATACACACATAAGTGCAGCTATCTGGTATTTTTCTGACATCAAATCACAAATGGCTTATTGATTTGGTTTGTGTTTAATACGTCTAGCATAAACTTTACACATATCTCACCTTTGGGACATTTGTCCCAGTCTTTCA
This sequence comes from Cranoglanis bouderius, assembly GCA_023630585.1. Lineage (NCBI taxonomy): Eukaryota > Metazoa > Chordata > Actinopteri > Siluriformes > Cranoglanididae > Cranoglanis > Cranoglanis bouderius. Next base: position 3,303,704 of record CM042554.1, read on the forward strand.
TTCATTCATTAACCTTTAGTAAGCATTTTATCCTAGTCAGGGTTACACTGGATCCAGAGGCTCAGGAATACTAGGCACAAAAAGAGAATACACCCTGAATGAGACTTTACTCCATAAAGGCCACATTGCAATGCGTGAATATACAGATCATAGCATTTAAGGCCTAATACACCAGGCAGACTGCAGCGGTTAAATGATCACTGCCTTTTTTTCCCAGCCATACCAATGAATGGACTTCTAACATCTCCCAGTTATAATAAATTGCAATCAGTACACTTTAATCATGCAGCTTTTATTCTCATCTCCATTTTCTGCTTTCTCTAAAGTGTGGACAGAGACTCAGTATCTGAGTATCAGATACTAGTGGTGCTACAGTGCTCCCATTAGTCCAGTTATGGAATTACAGGTGCTTTTAGCCTTTTGCTAGTTTAAACTGGTTGAGGGGGGAAAAACTTTTAGTACCTGTTGAGCTTGATTTAATTGACCTGATGTAAATTGAGCACCACCGATCTAGATATTTACATTTACATTTACAGCATTTAGCAGACCCCCTTATCCACAGTGACTTAAAGTGCTTAGTAGTCTTCATCAAAAATATATTCTCATGATATTAGCACAAGTACCTGATTAAGATAACTATGTACTACGCCTTTAGATGAGCTATTGTGCCATTAGATTTAATAATTTAAAAAAAAATATTTATATTGAACATGTAATTTTGAGTCTAAAAAGTTTTGTACATATAAAATATTAAATGACCAAAAAAATGAATTGACTATAAATCTATCAATTACTAGAAGTCAGAAAAAGGATATTTACCTAAATTTAACTAAGTACATGTATTTAATATGGATTATACATTTTTGTTTGTATGATGAATAGTTGTTTTTTTGTTTTGTTTTGTTTTGGTTTTTTTTGTATGTATGATGATTTAGTTGTTTGGGTTTTTTTTTCTATAAATGTGAAGCATAGGGCAGTAAAATAAAAAAAAATGACCAAATACATAAATTCAACAATTAGATATGGGCAGTAAAAAAGAATATTACAAATTAAGAAACATTTAATGATATGTGTTTCCAAGTTCTAGAGGGCAGAGTCCAGCACAGTTTGGGGTTTTACCTCCTCAAGTATCTGTGTTTAGTGCAAATTGTGCTTGATTCTGGCCTTCCAGAAATGAACTTTGGTACCCCTAGTGTATACTCTATTAAGGATTTCAAAAAAATTAAACTAAACTGTTAGGGTGTAGTTTAGGATTGGAGGTGTTGGGGGGGGGGAAAGCTCCCAAATTGCCTGAAATTATATTATATTCTATATTTTGGGTTAATCTACACTTTGTACAAAAAGGCTCTTAATAATATAAATATGATGGTAAACTTTTTAATACTGCAAGTCGTGGTGTTAATTAACAGAATGAGTTAACAAGATGTCAAACCATAACTATTTCCATGATTAATGGGTATACATACATATGAGTCATGTTTTAATTCATATATGCATGTATTAATTCATCACTAGGGCCTTCTGCAATTCAAATCAAAAGTTTATCTTAATCCACATTCACATACATATATGTGTGAATATATATATATATATTATATATATATATATATATATATATATATATATATATATATATATATATATATATATATATATATATATATATATATATATATATATATATATATATATAAAGGCTTGAAATATTTCACTTCATGTGTAATCAATCTAGAATATATGAAAGTTCCACTTTTTGAATTAATATTATGATATTTTTTGAGATGCAGCTGTATGTGTGTGTGTACAGTATGTGTATTTTTATGTGCTGTTATTTAACAAAGAAAACTGTAAATCATTGATATGCTGGAACTTTCTGTAAGGAGACTTTATGTAACATTTTTAGAAGGACTCTCGAGTGTCAACTATTTGTAACTGTCAGTAAGTTCTCCTGCCACGGAAGAGTCTCCAGTACAGACTGCTTTCCTTGAAAACTTCTTTTTTTTTTTTTTTTTTGTCTTCATTGACTTATCATTTTGTCTTATTCAAGAGAGACTTCTAGAGAGAGAAAAAAAGAGGTTGTTTAAACTGTAACTGTTATAACGCAAGTGATAAGATATACATTTTTGCAGGATTAAATATAATTATAAACTGATTTTAAAAAATGACAGTAATTCCTTAATTAATAAACAATCAGCAAATTGCTGTGGGTTAAGAGGAATAAAACACTTTGGGACATACTGCTATAGGAAAATACTAGACCACCACATCATTGATCTCCTATAATAGCACACCCGGTTATGCTTCATTTCTTACTTATGAAAGCATTAGTTAAGTATTACTATATGCTTGTTTGATGACCTTTTACTTTTTTACTTAGTGTGTGTTTCTGAAATGAAATGCCTACAGATAAGGATGTGAATTAAAGTCCTGAAACTTGACTCTGTGTTGCATAAAGTGAACATCCCTGCCAGAGCCACCACTCCAACCTCAATGCTTCAGCCCCAAACAGACTTATCCCTCTCTGTAATGCTTGCGAATTTTTCCCTAGTCACAGAATTAAGGGTGAATGAAATGAAACCGTTTAGTTTGCCATGGTCCTCTTGTGCCTGTGCCAGACCGTAATGAATTTGCTGTGTGATTATCTTTTATACAAGGTGTTTAATGTGAACAAGCTGCCACCGAAAAACTCTGGCCATATTTGCTTGTTCAGGTCAATGATTCCCTCATACAAAAACTCAGAGAAAGTGAGAAATAACAATTGCAGTCTGTCCAGCCAGTGTGCTTGCCAAGGTCAATTGGAACAGATGTTGAACGAGGGCTAGGTTCTGTCTGCCAAAAGTCTAGGGTATTTCACAGCAATTTTCTTTTAGGAGGTGAAACAGGACTAGCTTTACTCTGCAGATATTAGAAACCATTAGGCTTGACAGATATTAACACATATATACATACATGGGAGAATTAATACATACACCCAATCTGTATGTATTTTTTATTTCTTTTTATTTGGATCTTTTCCCAAAAGACTTAATGTAGAACATGAACTGTGGCTAAATTCATCACATGGAACATTTCACATTGGGCACAGAACCATTTAGGCTGTAGTTAAGTGAAGTAAAGTCTCAACAACAGCACCAAATTTAAAGACCACCATTTTCTTTAAGCCTCATTGACAAATGAGTACTAGTGCTACACTTTACAGTATGTCAGCACATATAACTTACAGACAGTTACACACAAGTAATTTGAGGCTGCATGTCCAATAAAGTTTTAACCTAACGCAACACAAAACAAAACTCCGACAGGGTTTTGTTTCTTCATTACATGAGCATGTGATGGCTTTAGTACACTGCCTGCATTTTTCTTGTTTAAACAACGTTCATTTTAAGACATCAGGCTTAAACTGCAGATAACTAGACAATGAGGAATCTCTATGACTGAAAGCAAGGTGGTTTTTACACACCTGCCATGACTCGTTTTTTTTTTTTTTTATCACTTATCCTATTGAAAGTTTAAAATAAAGATTACCTTTAATTTATTATTTTTTATTTGTTTTGTGTTGCTATTTATTTGTCTGTTTTATGAATTATTTTATTTCTATATTTATTATGCTGTTCTACATATTTTATATTTTATAAGTGTACAGCACTTTGGTCAATCAGAGTTGTTTTAAATGTTCTTTATAAATAGGTTACTTACTTATGTATTTGCTTAATAAAGCTATACAGAAAATGTTGAACAGGGCAGGATTTCAGGTTTCAGGATTTCACTGATGAAAAAAGCACCAGTGGAGTTTCTTTTTTCATATGAAGTACACTATCCTTTGTATAGGGCATAGGGACATGGATCAATGTATCTATTGTTGGTGGCAGTGCTTGTAACACCAATGTTTTCATATTTGTCAGCAGTCATTCCCTAGAGACAGATGTTTTTCATTACATTTCATGATCATTCTCCACATACACATGTCTGTGCTGATAAGGATGTACCTAAATATCAGTGAATTAAGAACTACAATAACATGCTAGGAGTCACTGTGGACCACACTTCTGATCTTGGATGTGCAAATATACACAATTTATCACAACATCCCATAGCACAAAACACTAATATGAAATCACCAGCAGGATGGTCACAGTTGTGCCTTATCAACGTTCACTGAAGGTTTTTCTGAGGAGGATTTTGGTTGTTATCAGTATCCCCATAACTCTCATCCTCATTCCTGTTATCTGGTACTTAAAGATTGGGAGGTAAACATGCTTAATATTTTTTTTAATCTTGTGGGGTTGCCAACACTGAAGCTACTCAGAATGACTGAAAAACAATTCTTGAGATTCTTGAGATCAAATATCAATCAAATTGAATAACCAATTAATCCTGGTCAGGGATCCAGAGCCTATCCGGGAACACTGGGCTTTAGGAGTAATTTAGTGTAGCCAAACCACATACCAGTATGTTTTTGGGAGTTGGGAGGAGACCAGGAAACCCAGAGGAAACCCAGGTGGACACGAGAAAACACACAACTCTCCACATAGACAGTAGCCTGAGCTTAGGATTGAACTAGGGTCTCTGGTGCTGTAAGGTAGCAATACTACCTGCTGTGCCAGCATGCCACCCTCCTTGAAATGTAGTGGTTTTCATTTTACAAAAACAATTATGGTGATATAATCAGTCATTGTTGTGTCTCTGGTATGTAAGAAGAAACACTACCCATATAGCACCTGATACTAGAACCGATCTGCAATTTCATGTTGTGGGGCCCTGATCACAATTTGTAGTCATACTGTACTGTGGTTTTCAATACCAATATGGTGATGATAAAAAGGATCTTAACATAAAAATAGCCAGATTTGCAAGTCAGAAACCCTTGAGGCTGGGCAATCTGCCCACTACACGACCACTTCTAGGATTTTTTAGGTGTTACCTCGAAGACAGGCACAGTAATAATATAAGACCAGGAATGTCCTTTAGAACCTCAAGCACACACAGAAACACAGAGGTTGGTCCAGCTGTGAAGCTCATTCTCTTGGAGGAAGGGCAAAACGTCCACACCTGTTAGCACACTGTAGAAACACCATAGCCTGGCATGTTTTCTTTAGCTCCATCACACCCGTCTTACTACTAGGGTCATTCTCCAAATAAACACTCTGTCAGTGACCTGTCTGAAAGAACTTACTGGTTTCTGCAGTTTTTAAGGGAGTTACATGGTGTGAGGCCCCACAGCAATGTTCTCAGAAGAATAAGAGGGCTGGAGTGTCCCAGTCACACTCGGAAAACATCTCATGATGACAAGAACATCTTATGAGCCCATCTGGCTGGACCCTATGAGGAATTATGCTTTTTACAAAACATGCAGGTTTCAATGGAAAAATTAAAAGCCTAAAATTCCTTTTGGTTGGTGAAGACTAGTGTTGGGATCAGGCATATCATTAGCTACAGTAATACACACGTCAATGGAAATGCCTCACAAACACTGTAATACAAGACTGTGTGTATCTGCGTGTGTACAGAGGAGTGTGTGGAAGTGTACGTATACATGTGTATCTGGGGGAATGTAATCTATGTCTGGTTTTTTAACTATGACTAGAGATGGTGGAGTGATTTTGAGCGCTTACTCCCCTCCCGCATGTATGTGTGTGTCCTTGGTGAGTAACATGCTCCAGGATTTTATAAATCTCTTCAAACATCTGCCTGACAGTATTTTCAAAGTGTGTTTAGTCATACAGAACCTGTCCCGGTGAAAGTAAATAAGCCCAGTGGTGAGCTTTCAAGATCCCACAAGCGCTGTGCTGGGAAACAAAACCTTTCTGGTCAATGACATGCTTATAAAATAGGCCCAATGTATTGTAGAAAATGTAGAGAAGAAATGTTTTTGATTCATATTTATCAAAAACATGTAACAGAGCAGATTATCAATAGTGCTTACAGGCTGTAGGGATTAAACTGTGGTGTACAATTTAAAGTATTTATTTATTTATAAAGGAGACATGATTAAATTAATTCAAGGCTTTGAATTAATAAAATGAATGAAATGGTAAAAATCTGCTACACAGATTTTGTATACTGTTTCTTATACTGTAGATACTCAAATTCTGTATATATTTTAAAATTCTATGCAGAGGTTTGGTTGCTATATTTCAGCAGGCATATTTAATGTGAAGGAGAACAGCCTACAGAGATGATGAAAATGCTTGGGTGAAATGGATTCCTCCATGGGTGGAAGCTGGTGCTATATGTTTTAGTTTCTGACATAACTGTTACGACACGTGGTGTGTAGTAGGACGAGGGAGTCAGGATGCATGCGCAGGGGAAACGTCAGTTTATAGGGAACAGGAAGTTCAAAAGTAAAGAGACACACAAAACACCATCAAACATAATCCATCCACAAAAAAGGGTAACAATAATCCAAAAAGACACAAAATAATAATCCCAAAAAGAGAGTTTACTTAGCTGAAGAGGCAGTAATCCAAAAAGGTAGTAATCCAAAACACACAGGGAAAAATACGCGAGGCAAGGAGGTGGTTTGGGAACCACGGACACTGAGCAACGAGATTAAACATAGGCAAGGAGATGGTTTGGGAACCATGGACTATGAGCTAGGAAACTAAAGACAGGCAAGGAGGTGGTTTGGGAACCACTGAACAAAAAGCTACTCTTATCTCTAGATTAACACTAGACTAAACTAAACTAAGGTACGGTTAAACTAATATTCCGCGCCAAAGTGAACACGGAGCGGGGTTTAAGTAGCAGAGTTGATTAAAACAGAAACACGATGACATCAGCGACACCAGGAAACGATAATTACACAGAATGAATGAGAAGAACATAACCAATAAGAAATAAGGAGGCGGAGACATGACACAAACCAAAACATAAGCACATGGCAGAGGTAAACAAAACGGGAGTTCATGAATGACAGTCCAGAGGGTTTTTTTGAATATCGCTTGAAAGCGCTCAGTGGAATGCGGAAGTATGCTACTCGCTAGTTTTGTAGCGAGAGAGAGGGAGAGGGAACCGAACAGAGCCCCCCCCCCCAAGGCGCGGCTCCCGAAGCACCACAAGTTCCATCCATTTTGGTGGACCTGGGCCCCTGGGCAGGATCCTGACCTCTGCCCTCCAGGACCTGAGGCTGGTTATGTCCAGTGTCCCGAAACCAGAGCAGAGCATGTCGGGTTTTCCCTTGAGCCTTGGACGAGAACTTGGACGAGAACTTGGACGAGAACTTGGAGTGGTGCTTGAACCGATGCCTGGTCTGGATCTCGGAGCTGCGCGTGACCTGGTACTTGGCATGGATCTCGGAGCTGCGTGTGACCTGGAGCTTGGCCTGGAGCTTGACCTGGAGCTTAGCTTGAAGCTTGGCCTGGAACCAGGATCGGAGTCAGCTCTAGCACCTGGATCGGGGTCAGCTTTGGCACCTGGATCAGGGACAGCTTTGGCACCTGGATCAGGGACAGACTTGGAAACAGACTTCGAGACAGACTTGGAAACAGACTTCGAGACAGACTTGGAAACAGACTTCGAGACTGGACAGAGAACTAGGTTAGACCCAGAAACATAAACAAAATCAAAAACTTGGTTGGAAACAGAGCTGGAAATTAAATTTGAGACAGGGCTGGAGACAGGGCTGGAAATTACATTAGAGACAGTGGAGGAGACAGAGGAGTGAGTTGGGTTGGAAACGGAGCTGGAAACGGAGCTGGGAGTTAAATCAGCCTTAGAACTGAGAATGAGAGCAAAAACATATCCAGAAATTAAACCAATATAGCTAGCAACTAAATCAGGAACTGGACTAGGGACTGGACTAGGAACAGGGTCGGAACCTGGACCTGGATTTGAACTAGGAACTGAACTAGGAACTGGACTAGGAACAGGGTCAGAACCTGGACTTGGATTTGGACATGGAACTGGACTAGGAACAGGGTTGGAAACTAGACTGGAAACTAGACTGGAAACGGGAATGGGAGCAGTACTGGGAACAGGATTGGAAACGGGACCGGGAGCGGGACTGGGAACAGGACAGGGAGCAGGACTGGGACCTGGATCAGAAACTGGCCTTAGAATAGGGCAGAAATCTGGACATGGACTTGGACATGGACTAGAATTAGGGCAGGAACCTGGACATGGACTTGGACATGGACTAGGACTAGGGCAGGAACCTGGACATGGACTTGGACATGGACTAGGACTAGGGCAGGAACCTGGGCAGGAACCTGGACATGGACTTGGACAGGAACCTGAACATGGACTCAATTTTGCACTAAAACATGGGCTAGGACTTGGAACGGAGGTCTCCCGTGGACCTCAGGCATGGACTGGGCTTGAGAGGAGGTCATCCTGTGGACCTCTGACATGAACTTAGCTTCGGAGGAGGTCATCCTGTGGACCTCTGACATGAACTTAGCTTCGGAGGAGGTCATCCTGTGGACCTCTGACATGAACTTAGCTTCAGAGGAGGTCATCCCGTGGACCTCTGACATGGACAGGGCAGGAGGGGAGGTTTCTTCTCGAACCTCTGACGAGAACATGGCTTGGGCAGAGGTCTCCTCGTGGACCTCCGGTATAAGCAGGACAGGAGAGGAGGTTTCTTCTTGAACCTCTGATGAGAACATGGCTTGGGCGGAGGTTTCCTTGTGGACCTCCGATATGAGCAGGCCAGGAGAGGAGGTTTCCTCTTGAATCTCTGGCATGAACAGGACAGGAGTGGAGGTTTTCTCTTGAACCTCCAAGAACAGCTCAGCTGAAGGGACCTCCTGCTGGGTCTCTGGCTGCAGCTCGGGGCTGGAGGTTGCTATGTTAACCTCCAGGTGCAGCTCCCTTGAGGAGACCTCCTGCTGGGCCTCCAGCTGGAGCTCGGGGCTGGAGGTCGCCATGTTAACCTCCAGTTGTAGCTCCGTGGAGGAGACTTCCTGCTGGATCTCCGGCTGGAGCTTGGGGCTGGAGGTTGCCATGTTTACCTCCAGGTGTAGCTCCCTTGAGGAGACCTCCTGCTGGGCCTCTGGCTGGAGCTCGGGGCTGGAGGTCGCCACGTTAACCTCCAGGTGGCGCTCCCTGGAGGAGACTTCCTGCTGGGCCTCCTGCTGGAGCTCTGAGGGTGCCCGCCTGTGGAACCGCTTATGCACCCGCCAGCTGCCCTTAAAACAGCCTTGGGAGCAGAAGTAGCTGCTCCTTACTCCCTGGTTCCTGCAGGAGGGACACTGCAGGATGGCTGGTCGGGTGCATCCCTCGGTGGCACACTCCTGGGTTAGGGGATGAGAGGTGTAGGCCGCCACGTTAGCCCGCTTACTCTCATAATATTCCAGGAACGTTTGACTAGGTCGGTCACCCAGACGGTCCTTCCCCAAAAAGGTCCTGAGGTCGGGTTGCAAGTCTGGGTTTCCGAACACCCGGACCAGTAGATCCACAAAGCCTGAAACTGTTTTGAGCTGCGTGGATCTACTGGCAAGGTGAAGCTCCGCCCATTGGCGAGCGGAGCCGACCAGACGAGAGAGGAGGAACCCCAACCACTCTTCTTTGTTGGGTTTGGGGTCCTCCAAACTCAAAAAATAAAATTGTGCCTGCAAAACGAAGCATTGTGGCCAAGTGGAAAAGCCATCATACTCGTCCGGGGGATGAACGAAAGTCCACTGAGGAAAAAACATAGAATTATAAGCAGGCATATTAAATGTGGCGTGGCATGGCGTGGCGTGGCGTGCCCTCGCTTCCCCCACTGCATCCATTTTTTGGCGGAGTATTCTATTATGACACGTGGTGTGTAGTAGGACGAGGGAGTCAGGATGCATGCGCAGGGGAAACGTCAGTTTATAGGGAACAGGAAGTTCAAAAGTAAAGAGACACACAAAACACCATCAAACATAATCCATCCACAAAAAAGGGTAACAATAATCCAAAAAGACACAAAATAATAATCCCAAAAAGAGAGTTTACTTAGCCGAAGAGGCAGTAATCCAAAAAGGTAGTAATCCAAAACACACAGGGAAAAATACACGAGGCAAGGAGGTGGTTTGGGAACCAAGGACACTGAGCGACGAGATTAAACACAGGCAAGGAGATGGTTTGGGAACCACGGACTATGAGCTAGGAAACTAAAGACAGGCAAGGAGGTGGTTTGGGAACCACTGAACAAGAAGCTACTCTTATCTCTAGGTTAACACTAGACTAAACTAAACTAAGGTACGGTTAAACTAATATTCCGCGCCGAAGCGGACACAGAGCAGGGTTTAAGCAGCAGAGTTGATTAAAACAGAAACAAGATGACATCAGCGACACCTGGAAACGATAATTACATAGAATGAATGAGACGAACATAACCAATAAGAAATAAGGAGGCGGAGACATGACACAAACCAAAACATAAGCACATGGCAGAGGTAAACAAAACGGGAGTTCATGAATGACAGTCCAGAGGGTTTTTTTGAATATCGCTGGAAAGCGCTCAGTGGAATGCGGAAGTATGCTACTCGCTAGCTTTGTAGCGAGAGAGAGGGAGAGGGAACCTAACAATAACAGACAAATTTATTAAGATACATTGGCGTATAAATCAGTATGTTCTTTTTTGTGTGATCGTTTACAGTTGAATCAATATGTTTTATTGTATTTAGCATTAAGGGCAAATTATATCAGGAAGAAAGAGCTACAGTGCCCTCCACTAATATTGGCACCCTTGGTAAATATGATCAAAGAAGGCTGTGAAAAATTGTCTTTACTGTTTACTTTTGATCTTTTGTTCACAAAATTCACAGAAATACTCTGCTCTCATGGATATCAAACAATTGCAAACACAACACAGGTTTATCCAAAAAAAATATATATATATATATATATATATATATATATATATATATATATATATATATATATATATATATATATATATATATATATATATATAAATCTTTGTTAAATATAGGTGTGCAAAAAAAAAGGCGTATAAATATGAGTTAACACATCACATAGGCCAAACCATTTCAAGAAAAAAGCCTCTACTCTCATCCAAAAACAATCCACAAACTGTTTTTCTGCCAGAGGACCTGGACATTTTGTTAGGATACATGACATCATGGATCAAATATCAACAGATATTAAATGAAAACCTGACTGCCTCTGCCAGAAAGCTTAAAATGGTCCATGGTTGGATCTTCCAGCAGGACAATGATCCAAAACAAAAATAAAAACAACAAAATACAAAAACACAAAAATGGTTTACTGACCACAAAATCAAGGTCCTGCCATGGCCATTCCAGTCCCCTGAAAACCTGTGGGGTGAACTGAAGAGGCGAGTTCACCAGTGTGGACCTCGAAATTTGAAGGATCTGGAGAGATTCTGTATGGAGGAATGGTCTCAGATCCCTTGCCATGTATTCTCCAACCTCATCAGGCATTATAGGAGAAGACTTAGAGCTGTTGTCATGGCAAAAGGATGTAGCACAAAGTATTGACTAAAACGGTGCCAATAATTGTTGCACACCTATATTTAACAAAGATATTTTTTTATAAACCTGTGTTTTGTTTGCAATTGTTTGATATCCATGAGAGCAGAGTATTTTTGTGAATCCTTTTAACAAAATATCAAAAGGTTAAACAATAAAGACCATTTTTCACAGAGTTCTTTGCTCATATTTACCAAGGGAGCCGATATTAGTGGAGGGCACATATATATTTCTTAGATGACAATGGCCATAACTTCATGTTATGATCCAGGATCGACTATATACTATACACTTTTTTTGTATTATTCTATTCGATTCTGTTCTATTGTATTTTATTCTATTCTATTCTATATTGTTATTCATCATTTTCAGTTTAAATTCCAGCATCATATATCAACTGTTATAGTAAGACTCTTTTGATAAACTCCTTAAAACCTTCCTACATATTTGGCATTTAGATGTTTCTGTTCATTTTTCCTTTCTTGCTTATCTGTAAACATTTTTGTGGTTATTTTTGAACACACAGAGACACAAGTGTGTGGATGTTGTGCTACACTATCAGGAAGTGCCCAGAATTCTAAGCTGTCAATGTGGTAATAATAAAAAAAATGGCCTCAGGGGCATTGGCAGATTTATTAAATCCACCTAACTGGCTGACATTGAGATTCCTCATTGTATAGTTATCTGTAATTTCAGTCTGAAATAAATGTTATTCATACAAGAGAACTCCTGGCTGTGTGCTAAATCTATCACATGCTCATGTAATGCCAGTCCCTGTCAAAGTTCAAAAGGAAATGAAATAGTTACTTGATTTTCAGTTCACTTTGAACTTCCTCTCCGATCCAGACCCTGCTGCCTGTTGCCAGATTTATGAGTAGTATTTTTTAGGATCATCTGTATAAAATGAGATTTACAACACAGCTGGTGACCTTTATGGCGTGCTGAAGTACTCCTACAAAGTGAGCATTCTGAGATGCAAAGTGCACTTGCTGTAGCTTTAGCAGAGACTAGGGGAATGAGTAGGTTTTGGAGCCTGCTTTCTTTCAGAACATTAAGATTTCGCACTCCTTTGCTGAATTATTACTGTATATTTGGGGGTAAATAAAACAACCATCGAAGTACAATTTTTCACGTACTAATTTTGAATAGATGACATGCATAGAGTATGTTGTTTTTTCATTGTGAAATCCTGGGTAACGTTTCACTGCACATCCACAAGCATTATCATATTAGGTGGTTAAAGGCCATCTGAAGTCCTTATCCAGCCCATCCTCTGCTCACGCTCCAGAACAACAGCCCAGGAGTTTTCACACCATGTGCCTGATAGCACTCTGCAAATTAGTTGGGGCCTAAGGAGAAACATACGAGTGTATCGCAACCCTTCCGGTGGCTTGTAGATAAGCATGAGTGGAATTAATATGGGAGTTGGAGACTGGGTGCACTCTGTCACAGCTGTGAACTTTGATATTCCCATAAACACAGAGTCAGGCTGTAGTAAGATTAAAACTGAGACCAGACCCAAATAATGCAGGGCAAAGCATTACATGAGACTGTCCAGCTCTATTTACATCACTTGGTATGACCTCATCCTTGTTATCACGTCTGGTGTGTGTAAACTCCCATAAGAAGCGAATGCACTTTAGGGTCAAGACCCTACCTACGATACCCTTCTGACAAACCTGAACACTCAACACTGTGCACTGTTTCTCAAGGCTTTTGCTGTACAAATCAGATACACATGCACACCCCCTTTGCTCATCTCCATCCTCCCTTCCTTTGCTTATCAGAGAACAAACTGGCCATGAGGAAGTTCAGAGCATCTGTCTGATTGCTGTAATCATCTACTAGTGGCCTGGAAGACTGATGCTCAGATATACTGGTCACTTCAAATTCTATTTTCTCACCCAAAATACAGCAATGACTCTTTAAAAGGTAAACAAGAGATGTTTGGAGCTGTTTCTTGCTGGCTTGACATGAATGTCCATTCTTTGAAGTGTGTTTTATGTAATAAAGATACAGGAATTTGTAATTCATTTGCTGTTTCTTTCTGTGTCACGTGTCTTTTTGCCCTTTCATGGTAGAACCCTGATGAGACTTCAGAAGCAACCTGTTTGCTGCTATAATTCAACAAACTGTGCCATAACTTTTGTTAACCTTTTGTCATTGCCACTACTGTATTTGTATCTGTCCTGTGAATTTTGCATCATTATACACTGTACTCTTATTGGTGGCTTTCAGGCAAGCGTTGTAGCAGCAATCACGCTCTTTGGTCATGATGGCACTAACTCGTCCACCAGTGAGCATGTGACATTTTGCATTCCAGGACCCCTGATCTTAACTCTGTTAAAAAGTTCATTTATGTTTTTGTGAAATGAGCACTTTATGCCTGGGGAATTTTCATCCCTCTGTCAGCTCATGAATCACAAGGAAAATGAGCAGCAGTTGGATTTGATCTTAAGAGCTCTAGATGCTTCAAGCTTGGCTACTACTAACCAGTAGATTGTACTACATCCTCCTCATAATCAGCACAAGTATGTTTTTTTTTTCATTCTAAGACTAATATAGAAGATATCAAGATTAAAAAAAAAAACAATAAATAAAATATAGCTGCAAGCAGCGATGATGGGCCCAAGCACCGGTACCATCGCCACCCAGTGTGTGTATGAAAACAATGCATACTGAAGCAAATGCTGTAGAGTAAAACGCCCAATATACAAAGAAAGGAGTATTAAATTTTGATGCATTACCATGGCAACACTATTTATGATATCAAGGCTCCTTTTGCAATTTTTCATCAGGCTTGTCTCAACAATATTCTGACCAAGTTTGAAGCAATTGGGGTAAATACAAGAAGACTATTTAAAAGTCTGTTTTAAGTGACATACTGTCTCCACATTATTCTGACCAAGTGTGAAGTGATACGGATACAGATAAGAGGATTTTTGAGAAGTCTGTTGTAATTCACCTCACTTCCTGCTGCCAGTTGGTGGCGCTATGACCATGACTCACAATAGTCACATCAATGTGATCAGCCCCTAATACCAACCATACGTACAGCTCAAGTTTCATCTAAATCAGTCGATGCACGCAAAAGATATGAGACATTTCCTGTTTCCCTTTTTTCACCATAAATTTATTGCCTCACCATGGCGAAACCGTTCGAGATATCAAAAATCCCTTTGCAATTTTGCATCCTCATTGTCTTGCCATTATTGTCACCAAGTTTGGTGACAATCACATGAATCCACTAGGAGGAGTATTTAAAAGTTCACCGCATGCACGTTTCACAAAATCCAAAATAGCTGAATTCCTGTTGGGCGGAGCTAATGATTGTCAGCGCAAAAGTTGTTTGGGTCAATGAGAACTATACGTGTACTGAGTTTCGTACATATACAGGTGCATCTCAATAAATTAGAATGTCGTGGAAAAGTTCATTTATTTCAGTAATTCAACTCAAATTGTGGAACTCATGTATTAAATAAATTCAATGCCACAGACTGAAGTAGTTTAAGTCTTTGGTTCTTTTAATTGTGATGATTTTGGTTTACATTTAACAAAAACCCACCAATTCACTATCTCAACAAATTAGAATATGGTGACATGCCAATCAGCTAATCAACTCAAAACACCTGCAAAGGTTTCCTGAGCCTTCAAAATGGTCTCTCAGGTTGGTTCACTAGGTAAGCCACAAACATTCATTGCCAAAGAAGCTGGTTGTTCACAGAGTGCTGTATCCAAGCATGTTAACAGAAAGTTGAGTGGAAGGAAAAAGTGTGGAAGAAAAAGATGCACAACCAACCGAGAGAACCGCAGCCTTATGAGGATGGTCAAGCAAAATCGATTCAAGAATTTGAGTGAACTTCACAAGGAATGGACTGAGGCTGGGGTCAAGGCATCAAGAGCCACCACACACAGACGTGTCAAGGAATTTGGCTACAGTTGTCATATTCCTCTTGTTAAGCCACTCCTGAACCACAGACAACGTCAGAGGCGTCTTACCTGGGCTAAGGAGAAGAAGAACTGGACTGTTGCCCAGTGGTCCAAAGTCCTCTTTTCAGATGAGAGCAAGTTTTGTATTTCATTTGGAAACCAAGGTCCTAGAGTCTGCAGGAAGGGTGGAGAAGCTCATAGCCCAAGTTGCTTGAAGTCCAGTGTTAAGTTTCCACAGTCTGTGATGATTTGGGGTGCAATGTCATCTGCTGGTGTTGGTCCATTGTGTTTTTTGAAAACCAAAGTCACTGCACCCATTTACCAAGAAATTTTGGAGCACTTCAGGCTTCCTTCAGCTGACCAGCATTTTGAAGATGCTGATTTCATTTTCCAGCAGGATTTGGCACCTGCCCACACTGCCAAAAGCATCAAAAGTTGGTTAAATGACCATGGTGTTGGTGTGCTTGACTGGCCAGCAAACTCACCACACCTGAACCCCATAGAGAATCTATGGGGTATTGTCAAGAGGAAAATGAGAAACAAGAGACCAAAAAATGCAGATGAGCTGAAGGCCACTGTCAAAGAAACCTGGTCTTCCATACCACCTCAGCAGTGCCACAAACTGATCACCTCCATGCCACGCCGAATTGAGGCAGTAATTAAAGCAAAAGGAGCCCCTACCGAGTATTGAGTACATGTACAGTAAATGAACATACTTTCCAGAAGGCCAACAATTCACTAAAAATGTTTTTTTTTTATTGGTCTTTATAGTATTCTAATTTGTTGAGATAGTGAATTGGTGGGTTTTTGTTAAATGTGAGCCAAAATCATCACAATTAAAAGAACCAAAGACTTAAACTACTTCAGTCTGTGTGCATTGAATTTATTTAATACATGAGTTTCACAATTTGAGTTGAATTACTGAAATAAACGAACTTTTCCACGACATTCTAATTTATTGAGATGCACCTGTACATACAAGTATGCACAATTTATACCCCAATGTTTTGTGCCGTGTAAAATGGGGCGCTACAGAGCCCCCCCCACCACGCCCATGTGCTACTCTTTACGGTTCTAATGGCCGACGACTCTGACATCTGTGCCAAATTTCATGAGTTTTTGAGTATGTTAAGGGCCCCAAAAGCCCCCGAAACATTGAAAAAAATAATAATAATAATAATAATCCTTAGAAAAACAATAGGGCCCTGCACACTTTCAGTGCTTTGGCCCTAATAAATAAACAAACAAAAAGGTCAATACTAATGCAGATATGCAATTCTGCAAGTTTTGTTCTGAACAGTGAGGGAGCATTGCAATGTTTTGGCAGACAGTGCCCTCCAAAGGTGCAACATGGAAAAATATTTCTCTCATGGGGATTACATTTCCTAAAAGCTGCACCATTTGGGTTTCACTGTGTCTTGAATCCATGTGGGTGTAATACCGCTTGCAAATATTGTTCCAGGGATTAAATTCGTTAATATTAAAGGCATTTATGGATTTCATAAATGGACTAAAATGACTGCTTTCAATACAACAGTCTTCAGGCATAGCAGTTTAATCATAATGCAGTTTAAGCATGGCATAATACATGGTCAGATGTTATCCGATTTGTCAGTCAGATCATTAATGAAATGTAATTACTTGTGACATTGCTGTTATCGACCATTTCATAAGCAAGCCTTGTGGGATGAAATTTAAGATACCTTGCAATTAGCCACTATTGCTTGTGTAAGCACCACATATACAGTTCCATAACATGAGGCAAAATCCATTATATGGGGCATTAGTACTATATAAATATACTATTTTTCCAAAAAGTGAAAAAAGTCATTTTGAGGCTTACATGAACTGATTTAGGTTTTTGTATGGTTCATTATAAACCATGATTTCTGACATGAAGAACGTCAGGTTTTTGAATTGCACCCTTGATTTGCCTGGAAAGACTGTGCCAGCTGACAAAAGTAAAACATACAAGTTTCATTTAGAAAAATTAGTGACTGAATATGATTGCTCTGCCTGAGACGAGTGATAATCACATTATAATTGCCTCTGGCGGGAAATGACACGCGTTGTCATTCTTGGGCATTGTGAGCCAGTGCTGATGGGCCTTGAGGGTTCTCTGCCAGAAACAACAGTCAGGCATAAATATGCCAATGCAAAGTGCAAGTTAAAGAGACGGCTAAAATAACTTCTTTCTTTTTTTAATTTTCCATTAATTCAGAATTTCCGAAATAATCAGTTTCCACGTGCCTAATGGTCTAATAGATGTATTCAATAAACCATTACCATTGCTTCCAAAGGTTTTCCCTCCGTCCAGTGATTTAAGCATTATTGAATAATATTAATTTATGGTGAAAACCAAGTGCAGTGAATATGCAGCAGGAAAGCAGACTGCATTCAATCTAATTCTAATTCATGTTTGTACAATTTTGCACTCTTCAACACTGCAGTGCATTTCTGCACACAAAAACCCAATAATAATTATTATTAAAACCCAGTAATAATTCATCCTAACCATAACCCTAACCCTAATCTTTAGCATGCACCAAGCTTCTCCAAAAAACTATTTAAGGCCCAAGGCCCAAAAATAAAGTGTAGACATTATTTTAAGAACTTGCAAAAAATATGAAATATGCTCCAAAGATCAGGATCACTGATTTAAGAGTATCTCATGGTCATGTTTGACAGCAAGAAAGAATGGTCTTGGTTCAATATGGCAAAACTGTTTGTTCAGAACAATGAACAACAATGTACTAACAGTATACTATAGGTGTACTTGGACCAATAAGCTATGCACACTCATTTTCTCCCCATAATTTCCAAAAATGTGGTTTCAATGATTTAAAAAATCTGACATTTTCCCCAAAATTGTTGTCATGTCCACAAAGTGTTCATGGCTACTTCATATAGCCTAATGTCTAAATCCTCTTTTTGGCCAACTTGACAGCCAGGTATAGGGTGACACTTCTTGGTCCATAGCACCTAAATCGCATTGATTGCTTGCATTAAGTGTATTTAATTGTGTGAAACAGTTCAAACTCTTTCCAGAGCCAGTGTACTGTATCCAGAAATCTTTCAGCTTTTTTCTGACTGTCCAACTGCAGACATAGCACTCAACAGCTGCAAATAAAAGATATGTCATTAAGCAGGCACCAGAGATGCCAATAATTAAACAGTACTTCTTTCTAGAGACTTTCATAAAACATAATTATCTAGTCAGGTCTAATATCTTCCAGGAACAAACCAAAGATGAGATGTCTACAGTATTTTATTCCCGCATTTTATGTCTTTTATTATATAACATTCAATTCAACAAATCTCTGTTTCTCTTTTCAGTTGGCACACTATCAGGAGCAGACGGCATTGCTTCATTCTAACAGTGCTGTAAGGATTCCATTCAGTAGCCAGTGATTTAAAATCACTCTCTGTATTAAAATATTTCTTGCATACCTGAAATATTGTTATCACAGGCAACAATATTCTCAAATAGAATGGATTCATTGCCAGTTGCAATACTAATGCCAAACATCCATTTTCCATACTGCTTATCCTACACAGGGTCACAGGGAGCCTGGAGCATATCCCCAGGGAACTTGGGGCACAAGGCCTGGGACACCCTGGACATGGTGCCAACCCATTGTTGGGCACAGTTGCATAAACATTCACACATTAAGGACAATTTGGAAATGCCAATCAGTCTACAACACAGTCTTTGGACTGGGGGAGGAAACCAGAGTACCCAGAGGAAACCTCCAAAGCATGGGGAGAACATGCAAACTCCACGCACACAGGGTGGAGGTGCAATTCGAACCCCCAACCCTGGAGGTGTGAGGCAAACGTGCTAATCACTAAGCCACCATGCCCCCCAATGCCAAACATAACAATAAGAAATAATAAAGATTGGAAGCATAAAAGAGCATACAAATGGTGTAGAGTATTTTCTAGTCTGTCGTTTCTGATAACTGATATTCTCTCACTCTCTCCAGATGATATCAAATGCCAATTTGCTATTTTAACCTCCTCAGTGCCATTTGACCAATGCTGCCAGCAGAATTATTCATGTAAAACCTCTGAACCTAGTTGGAAAGCAGCAACAACTGATTTCTGAGAATTTGTAGCAGCTGCTGCTTGCCAAAGTGCTATGGAAGAATGTTGCGAGTATCCACTCAGCAGGGCATACAGATTCCATCCATCCATTTTCTGTACCACTTATCCTACACAGGGTCGCAGGGAGCCTGGTGCATATCCCAGGGGACTCGGGGCACAAGGTGGGGGGGGGGACCCATGGATG
The DNA here is from genome assembly GCA_023630585.1 of Cranoglanis bouderius. Classification (NCBI taxonomy): domain Eukaryota; kingdom Metazoa; phylum Chordata; class Actinopteri; order Siluriformes; family Cranoglanididae; genus Cranoglanis; species Cranoglanis bouderius. Next base: position 3,323,348 of record CM042554.1, read on the forward strand.
CTGTGCCAACCCATCACAAGGCACAATCACATACACACTCACATACTACGGACAATTTGGAAAGGCCAATCAGCCTACAATGCATGTTCTTAGACTGGGGGAGGAAACCAGAGTACCTGGGAGAAACCCCTGAAGCACAGGAGAATATGCAAGCTCTGCATACACAGGGTGGAGGCAGGAATCGAACCCCCAACCCTGAAAGTGTGAGGCAAACGTGCTAACCACTAAGCCATTATGGAAAAAATCCCTTGTTTTGAAGAAAAAAAAAACATCTTAATTGAATATAACTGTCCCCACTGCAAAGGGTGATTCAAGATGGCCGTGCAAGCATTCACAGGGCCTCCTGGTTTGACAAGGCATTATACATGGGCCACTACTACATCAGTACTTCATAAAAACATGTTCTCTTGTGGTCAACTCAATGAGAATTTAATTCTGATGGACAGCCAAAACATGGGTGAGGAATGACAAAGCATAGACTCATATTGGATACCAATGATATTTATGAAACAGCACCAAATGAGACTGGTATGGTCTCATAAATGTAAGCCATTACTTGACATTTCAGCCTCACACTGTCCTGTTCCTGATTATCCTCCGAGAAACACTGGAAACATTTATGATGCTTTTCAAGAACCTCATCATTTTACTACAATATCCCGAAATTCAAGCTTTTGAAATGTTTGTGGTGTGAAGTGTGTGGGAGAAATGTTTAGTTCACACCTACTGATCTGTAATTTTAGAAGGCTATTGGCAGAAAATATTGTAGGTAACTAGTGTGTTGAGGAGCAGCTCATACACTATATAGCCAAATGTTTGCAGACACCTGACCGTCACACCCATATGTGCTTGTTGAACATCCCATTCCAGATTTAGTCCCCCATTTGCTGTTATTATAATCACCGCACTTCTGGGAAGACATTCCTGCAGATGTTGGAACATGACTCTGGGGATTTTCTCATTCAGCCAGGCACAGTGTAATGACTTCAGTGAACATGAGAGTTTACAAGCAGATTGTCTTAGACCAAATGCACTCGTATCATTGTTTTACGAATGCCAGATCAAAGCACCTTTGATAGCATCTCACTGGGGGTTCATAAATGCTTCATAACCTTTCTGAAAGGATCATCTCTTCCTCTTGGGCAATGCACTCCAGGAAGTCTGCTGCAGCTACCTAGGCATCATCACACACCTTCACCAGCTTCTACAAGGTTAACATTTCCCCATCCAGTCCTGTGAGTGTACTGGTCAACACCTTTCCATTTAGTTATAAAATGGATATTAGTTTTTCATTACATCGTGGCATGTTATCTAGTTGATAATCACCGTCCGTGGTAATTAGGAGACGGGGGGAAATAGTGGCAGAGCTTATTGCGCTTGCCAGTCACTTATGTTTGCAACTGCAGTTTTATCTACCATTCATACCATTCTATCTATCATTCAGAACCAGTGATGATCTGTTGGGAACTCAGTGATGTCAGAGGAAGATTGTTACGTAGAAATATTATTTATTGTAAATACTAGTCATATGTCACTTCATGATTTATTTAGACAGTTTTGGCATTCATGTGCATAAGAAGGTATTCAGGTGATATTCACTTTATCTTTGGCAGTCAGCTTCTGGTCATCAAATAACTGCTAAATACGTAACTAGTGTTTTCATTGTTCAAAAATTCTATAAATCTAATCTTAGTCTAAGTCTAATCCAGTGTATGATACTTAAATTCGATTCATCATCTTCTTTTTCTTCTTCCTATCATTATCATAGTTACTGAATTACTGAAATGAGACTGGTGTGAAGTGGGAGTGATGCTTTAAAGTCAAGTACTACAATTTTTAATGTTATGTGATAAACAACAAATTCTTTATAACATTACTTTACAACACTTACAACTGACCGTCCACTGCAATGGACATTTAAAAAGAAAAAAAAAAAAACAATAATAAAAATATTATATTTGATTTTTTACTGAGCTTTGTTTTTGAGTGTATTCTGGACAGGAAAACATTCTTTTTTCTTTTTCCCCCCCCATTACTGGAACATAATTCAAGTCTGAAAGGACCATCTACCAGTGCAACACTGAGATGCCATATCATCTCATGGCTGTGTTGAGAATCTGCCACCATCCAAACACTTGGCCTCATTTATCAGTCTGTTAGTAAAAGTTGTGTGTAAATGTTTGTATAAGCCAAACTGAACTAAAAATGTACAAACGTACCAGAAACACTGATTTTCTTCATTCTCACGTTTATGAATGCCAATCACCTGTAAATTCCCAGGCGCTTGCACAGCACAGCTGATGAAGAAAAGTAAAAATAACTAGACTTTCTCAGAGGTAGGAGTGAGTTATTTTGGCTCACATCTATGCCAATAAAAAGATATTATTTAACAGCGTAACAGCACCTGAAAAGCCAAAATCTAGATTTAAGTGAGGTAAAAAGAAAATGGTTTGACATTAAAATGCAACACACACACACACACTGTACCCAGGTGATCATTGACACCAAGCATATCACCCAAGGTGATTTTGGGTCACCTTGGCAGTTTATTTATTTATTTGGCCTGAAATCCACTGTACTGCAGCTTGAGACATACCAGATCAGTCATTTAGTCATCTGTCACATAGTGTTGGCTTAAATGAAGTGATGCAAAGCCGAATTATACGTACATCACCTAAGCCCATCCTCCCTTTATACAGCAGTATTCTTAATTGAATCAGGGTTTTTTAAATCTTAATTTATGGCTTTATGTTGGCTTGCTTTCTTCATTAAAAAAATATTTTAATATTCCTTTAGTTAATGCCATTAATATGACACGAGTAGGATACTAACATTTTAAGTAGTGTATATTTACTATAGCTGTATGGGAGGTATACCCATAGTTAAACATATGTGTTAAACACATTAATTAAACATATGAGAGAAACTTTATTTAGGAAACGCATTGATTTGAACACTTCATGACAACTTTGCTTACAGCTGAATAAGGCCACAGGGCCAAAGTGCAACAGAACACATGGTAATGGTTAAATGTAAGGCAATTGGTTATTATTTTAATTATTTTGATCAAAGATTTTCCTAACAATTTCTAACACAGATAACGCAGCAGAAAATCAAAGCAGCATTATAATCCTTCTCTGTTACTAAAACCCATGATTAAGGCCGAGTCTGGTCCCAGGGGATCAAAAAGTGAGTTTTTATCCCAATTTAATCCCAGAGCTAATGTGATTTTCAAAATGTCCCTGAGTATAAATTTAGACTATTTTACTAGTACCCTGATCAGTACTTATATGGGAAAAGTTTCTGCAGAACAAAATCAAAACAAAGAGTCATTGACAAGCTGTGAAATAATAATGGAATAATCCAGCAAACTTGCATGCTGACAAAAGGAATGATCACAGATTGTATGCGCGTTCAATTGTTTGCCTGCCTGAACAGGAAGACGCATTGTTCTTGTGCAAACTATAGCTTGTTTATATTTACACTGTAATTTTATCTTTATGCTAATATTACAGCAGCATATTCAAACATTGTCAATTATTATATTGCACTTCAATGTGCACCCAAATGGCACTTTTTGCCCCACAGGCACCCAATCTGAAAAATGCTGCTTAAATATGATGATTGTAAGGAAATACAACTCTGAGATAGTAGATTGATGTATGGAGTGAAGGAAAGGTGACAATAGTAAACTTTGATATGGGCTTTATCTTTGCATTCGCTCTTGCTTGAGGAGGATGGAGAACTTCCAGGCCTCAATGTATTGTGCTAAAAGTATCTCATCAGGGAACAGCTCCTCCACGTCTGGAGGGGCATCCATGTCTTTTCGTTCCATGTAGGACACCATAGTGTCTTTCACGCTGGTAAAAGGAAACCACATGTAAAACAAATCACTTACTCAAACTAATTACACTGCAAACATAGTTTACAGAATACTGGGTAGACTCTGAGTAAAATATTTCCTTCCAAACCCAGCACAATGTTGCAGGCTCACCTCCAGTTGGGCTTGTAGGTGTCTGTGGCAGTTGGGTTCTTCAAGACCAGCAGTAGAAACTCGTGCATTTCCAGCAAGAAAGAGTCTGCGCTGGTCTTTGCGAAAAAGCCAGTAAGCAGTCTCTTTTCCTCCTCTCCCAGAGTTTTCTTATACTCCTTACTTATCCCTACAAATGGGTCCTGAGAAGTACACAAATCAACCTAAATGAAAATCTGACTGAGACTTGAACGATTTGAAAATGTTTTCTACAATTATACCAGGCTAAACTATACTGGACAATACTATACATGGCACAATACATCCTATTTACAACACCAATTGTGCTCAGATTCCTGTACCCTCTTAAGGCGTAGCATTGTCTCAGATTTGAGAGAGGTGAGGAGCTGCCACAGTGCCACACAGTGTTTCAGACAGCACCTACTCAAAGCCTGTAGATTAAGCACAATGCTGATAATTACTACATACATAGAATTTACACAAAGCATCAATTTATAAAAAAAAAAGGTTTTTTTTTATGTTTGTGAGAAAAAGTGAATACTATATTAAAATATACAAAAAGTCTTAGTGACCTTAAGTACATGCAGGGCTGTGTGGTCAGCCATTTGTAGTTCTTCCTTCAGGTAATCACCCAGCTGCATGTTTGGATCTCCCCCAGTCATGGCCAGGAAGCCCAGGGCCACTTCCACAGTGGACAATGCCTCACACACGTCACTGTAGGACTGCAGCTCCACAGACAGTGTGGACTGGCTTAATGAGGACAAAGACTCCTGCAGCAGACACATAGTCAGGGATGAAAGTAAGTTTGTTATCATAATACACATATATAGTAAGGGAATAAGCAGAACCATGTCACATAAAAATAAAAAAACACATAGTAATCATTAAGCACATACACTCACCAGCCACTTTAAAAGGAACAACATGTACACTTGCTCGGTCATGCAATTCAGCCAATTACAGTCAGGTCCAAAAGTATTTGGACAGTGACACAATATTGTACTTTTGCTTCTGTACACCACCACAATGGTTTGGATCAGGAGCCCTTACTTTCCTTCTCCATACTCATTTCTTTCCATCATTTTGGTACAAGTTAATCTTGGTTTCATCTGTCCAAAGAATCTTGTTCCCTAACTCTTTAAAAAATAAATAAATAAAATAAAATAAATAAAAAAAGTCTAATCTGGCCTTTCTGTTCTAGAGTGTTACCAGTGGTTTGCATCCTGAGGTAAACCCTCTGTATTTACATTCATTAAGGCGTTTCTTGATTGTAGACTTTGGCAATGATACGCCTACCTCCTCAAGAGTGTTCTTGACTTGGCTACATGCTGTGAAGGGGTTTTTCTTCACCAAGGAATGAATTCTGTGATCATCCGCTTTAGTTGTCTTTCATGGTCTTCCAGGCCTTTGCTGTTGCTGAGCATTCCTTCTTTTAAAGAATGTACCAAATTGTTGATTTGGCCACCCCTAAAGTTTCTGCCATTTCTCTGATAGGTCTGTTTTTTTGTTTTTTTTTCAGCCTAATGATGGCCACCTTCACTTGTATCGACACCTCTTTGGACCGCATATTGAGAGTTCCCATGAACAGCTACCAAATGCAAATTCAACACTTGGAATCAGTGTTCCATAATAGTTTTCGCATTTTTGCCTACGACATGATTACATGCGGCTGTGAGCGTGGCTGTGACGTTATTGCCTGCGCCGCTGGCAACAACACGGACCGGCTCGGAATCGGAAAGACGTGAGACTGACCGGCCTGTCACCGGTCCGGGCATGCGGAAAATCGGCTGATTCCGGTCCCTGGCCGGTCGATCGGTGCATCTCTAGTTATGGAACTCATCCATCACTTATATCATAACTGAATATTTCGTAAAACTTACTTGCTGAACTTTGCCTTTCACATCCTGGAAGATATTTTCATAATTCCGGTCATGTCTGTTCACAAGGGTCGGAATTCCCTAGAAGTCATAAACATACAATTTATGTCATTCTCAAGCACCGAATTCATAAGAATAGTGTAGTTTTGTGTGTCTCTTTCAGGTTCCGCAGACCCACATTGAGGCTGATAAATGGCTTGCCCTGCAGGAAGCGCGTGAGGAGCTGCTGCTGGATCTTGGGCAGGTCATACTCGGACAGTGTCTCACGGCCGCGCTCCATGCTGTACTGGCAGTTGGAAAGCACAAGAGGTAGCAGATCTCGTTCTACCTCGTATCTGATCACGTGGAGCTCTGTCAGGTCTGCTGGACTCACTGTGTAACTGTGTATTTAAAAAAAAAAAAAAAAAAGATTAAGTCAGCTCTAGAATTTTTGGCACCCTTGTAAAAGATGTGTAAAATGGTTATGAAAAATGTCTGTTTTGTGGTAAATTAGCTTAAACTCTCACTAAAAATATGAGAGCAATCTAACCTTTACCTGAAGTAAATTTATTCTAAGAAAATAAATAACAAAACCACGTCACAATTAAATAGCTTCCCTACAATATCTTATGAACAAAATTCGCAAGTTCCAATTTATATTTTACTTTTTTAAGTTCATCTGAGTGTTTAGGATCTCTTAATCAGTCATCCATGATGTCCTGTTTCACTAGGGTATAAATATGAAGCAACGCAGAGGCCAAATTCCCGTAGTCATTTATTGACCTTCATAAATCAGGCATTATAAAAATAGCTACAGACCTGAAATGTTTAAAACAAACCGAGCTGAACTGGGTTCTATGGTCAGATGAGACCAAAAAAACAAAAAACAAAGCTTTTGGGCACTCAAGGTGCCATTTTTAGTGTAAAAAGAATAAAGGTTATATAGAAAAGAACCAAATTCCCATTGATTAAGTATGCTGGGGGCTCTGTGATGTTGTAGGGCTGCTTTTCCTCCAAATGCCATGGAAACCTTATTAGGATGCATGGCATCATGGACTCCATGAAGTAGCAGATTTTAAATAAAAATTTGGCTGCCTCTACCAAGAAGCTACAACTAGGTTGTGGCTGGATCTTCTAGCAGAACAATGACCTAAAATAGATGTCCAAATCCACAAAAATGGTCAAAATGCAGACTCTACCTCTACCTCCAGGAGGTAGGCGTATCTGTGTTAACAATCAAGAGATGTCTTCACCAGAGTAAATACAGAGAGTTTACTACAAACTGTAAACCACTGGTAAGCCTCAAAAACAGGAAGACCAGATTAGAGTTTGCCAAACACCTCTACAAAAGCCTGTACAATTCTGGACCAACATCCTATGGACAGATAAACGTTTACTAAAATAATGGGAAGAGATGAGTATGGATAAGGGAAGGAACTGCTCATGATACAAAGCATATTACTCATCTTGGTGTGGGCATGTATGGCTTCCAATGGAACATAGTTCCCTTATATTTATTGATTATGTTAAATGCTAACAAAATCAGAAGGATGAGTTCTAAAGTGTATAGAGCAATATTATCTGCTCAGATACAACCAAATGCTTCAAAACGTATTGGACGGCACTTCATAGTCAAGATGGACAATGACCTGAAGCATACTTTGAAAGCAACCCACAACTTTTTTTTTTTTTAGACAAACAAGTGAAATGTTCAGCAATGGCCATGTCAATCATGTCAAGGTGTTGACTTGGCCTCCAAATTCATCAGGTCTTAATCCGATCGAGCATCTGTTAGATGTGCTGGACAAACAAGCCCGATCCATGGAGGCCCCACCTCACAACTTACAGGACTTAAAGGATCTGCTGCTAACATCTTGGTGCCAGATACCACAGCACACCTTCAGAGGTCAAGTGGAGTCCATGCATTGACAGGTGAGAGCTGTTTTGGCGGCACAAGGGGACCTACACAATATTAGTCAGGTAGTTTTTATGTTATGGCTGATTGGTGTATGTCTCTCTTAACAGCAGTGTGGGAGGATTATGGCTAACGTTTGCCTGCCCAAGACTTCCTAAGACAGCATCTTCGTGAACTGCAAGCTCACAGGGAAGCTGAAAGCACTTGGAAGAAAGTGCAACTATCATCTTCCATACAAGAGTCAAAAGAAACCTGCAATAAGACACCAGAATGTGAAGTCTTTACCTAGTCACTTCTCCAGTATGCTTGTCCACTGCATAGATTAAATCATTATGCAGAGCAATTAGATAGCTGACTAGAGCGGTGGAGCACAGACCCAGTCCATGTCTTCGTGGCAACAGCACTTGCAGGTCAGCATTAAGGTCTAGGACTTCTTGGCAGTACTCAGCTGGGAGCTTAATCTCTCCTGACAGTCAAAACACAGTCCATATTTTATTACTTCAAATAAGAAAAACAGGCAGTGAAAATGTGTTTTTAATCAACAACTTAAGTGTTTTATTTTATTATTTTATTTTGATTTTATTGATGAGGTTTACCATTTGTAGCCAGAGATCCTCTCAGTTGGTTCCATGTGGACAGGAATATATTGATACGTTTTTCATATGAAGTCATTAGAGATACTGGAGGAAAAACAAGAAAATTATAAAATTATAATGACTTTTTTTTTTTTTTTTTTTTAAAAGCTAATTAGAATGCATGAATTACAAAACAGTTAGACAGTACCTGCTTTCAGCTTCTGCAGGAACTGTGCTATAGTGCCACTTTGAAGCTCCATCACGTTCTGGAATTTCTTCACCAGATCCCTCTGGAGAGCAAGAATGTCTGGGAGGAACTTCACCAACCTCAACTCTGCCTCCTAAACAACAGCATCCATCAACACATCACATCATTTCTAAAGCAACAGTTAGACCAAAGCAATTGCTAACATTAACAATAATTAGTGATGCATAAAACAATGCAAAACGATCGGATGTTCTTTTCACTCATTGTAATTCAAGCTAGAAATTGGCTTACCTTCTGTAGGAACTTCCAGAGGACAGGAAGTGTGTCCCTGCCTTCATTCTGCTCCAAAATGTGGCCCAGGCCCAAAAGAGAGACACGCTGCCTGCAGCTCCACACAGATGAGCCATGAATCAAAGAACCTTGAGGTAAAGTGTGCAGGAACAGCCGCGGCTCTCCAAACGTCACCTTCATCACGAGGTTAGATGACACCCTCTCATCGTCTCTGATGATGGTGTTTACTTTTGCCAGCTGAGTCTCCAAAACCTGTGGTGGTAACAAAATAAATACATAGCAAAGGAAATCACACCAAGTACAATTTTAATATATCTTACAGGAAGAAAGACTGCCTTCTACCTTCACTCCTTATGTACAAAATCAACCAGAATTCTACAGAATCCAGACATAATTGCAGAAATCACTGATAAGTGAATTAAGTGTAAACAGACTAGTCTTATTTCAAAGCACAAATGTCACACAGGACGTGATATCAAGGAGGAGAGAAGAGAAGTCAAGGAGGAAATATGCTAGGGCATAGTCATCTACCTTCAGCTGGCGTGTGATAATATTAGTGGTTATGGTCATCTCCCAGTTATTTCTGGCAACTTTAGTTGAGAGCAGATTATCATAAGATACAGGCCCTGTTCAAAAAAGGCAAATATAAGAACGCATGGACAACATCAGTGTCTACTGAGGAGTACTGAATGACTGTGGTAAAAGGCTCTTACACTGACTGGGCTGATGAGGTTCTAGTAGACTGCAGATGGTCAGGTGGACGGTGCAAACTGTGTCATCTGCCCCCTTCCCTAGAGCTCTGATTAGCTGCTCAATATCCTTCAGCAGGTGGGCCATCAGAAACAACCCAGGTTGCGCCACAGGAGGTTTAATGATTGTGGTCAGAGCCTAGAAAATACAGCAAAAGAAGTGACACTTACAACAGAGGCATACAACACAAAAAGAATTTCAGGGTCATAAGAGTAAAGCAATCAATATTTATAGATCTTGCACATGCACTTACAGCACCATACAATCCCTCCAGACCATTAGCATCATAAAACACCAAACAAAATCACAATTAACTATACCAGAAAAGAAATACAACAGGATGTGGGCATTTATATACCATACCTGGGGCTGATTAGAGGCTCCCAATAGCATGGCCATATGTGTAAGCATCCTGAGCAGGGTGAATGGAGCAGGAGACATGTTCTTTGTGTCCTGCATATCTGGCTGATCCCTGCGTTGTGGATCCCCTAGGATGTGTCCTGGCTGTGTGCGGTCCCCACTGTAATCAGAAACAAAGACCCGTCTTCTACACCACTCACATGGCATGAATAAATATTAAAATGCGCAAATATACACCTAATATACATTATGTGTCCTAGGACAAATTATATTTGGTCATTTTGACAATGTACAGTAAGTCACTATTTGCAAATATGTAGAGAACATATTTCTTTTATAGAGAACAGTTGTAGCTGCTGCCTTCGATCTATAAACATGAAGCAATTTGTAGCTTTAAATCACTCTTTGCAAGTATATAAAGCGTGTTTTGTAAATTTAAAAAATATCCACCAGAGGGCATCTGGTCATGTGTCCGCAGTGTTAAATAGTGACACAGTGTACCTTAAGGTGAGAGATTCAGAAAAAAGAACATATTGTTTACACAAGCTGAGTCTCAAATAGTATAATATGGTCTAATACTTAAAAATATTTACTATGCACTAATTAGTACTATACTAATATGAGTACATACTGGTAAATGTGTTTTTTGGTAAAAATAGTTTATACATGAAAAGTCTGTTAAATTCAAATATAAACCAATTTCCACTCCAATGAAATTATTTTAAAAAATGCAGTGCATTGCATTGCTTTCAGTGGTACCTGGCACTGCTTGCTAACAGCGAGAGCATTGCATTTTAATGTACAGATCATTAACAATGACAGTTACATGATAGAAATGAAATGGTTCCAAACGCAAGCTTTCTACCATGGTTGTTGGTGGCTATGTTAGTTATCTGCTGGAAGCTTACTGTGTCTATTACACCACAACAATCATAAAATACTTAGTTTAATGATAAAGTTAATATTATAACCTAGCTTGTTTTATATAATACTATTTTATTGATATTGTAATTACTGAAACCATTCAATGCATTTCCTAGGCACAGAAAGCCTTACTGAAATGCTAATTAAGAAATACTTACTGAACTGAAACTGCCTGGAAGCCTGTAACAGGTCTGTGGTCAAGGCCTCCTATCTCTGCGTTGCAGTCTAGACAGCGACTCTTCTCCATTGGCTGACCACACTAAATCAGCATGAAGAGGAAAAAATTGTAAATGAATACAACTCAACCTGTGGGCAAATAAGGAATAACATTTGAGTCATTTATTAAACTGACCCACCTCACCAACAGTGCATGGGTGACCATTTGGACAAACTGAAGAGAAAAGAAAAATATATTTTTAAAATAAATTATAAATATAAGAAATGCAATAAAATGTGGATATATTCATATGAATGAATGCAACAGCTGTCTATGAACATGTGGGGACTAAAATGTTATACTAAACAAGCCTAAAGAAGGTATTTCACAGTTAGCAGGTCTGTTGAAATCCCATGGGTTTGTACTTACAATACCACTGCAGATGTCCCATGGCCTGGTGGGCAACAGCAAGCATGTCATCTGGCATGGTGGGCAAGAAGGCTCTCTGTACAAAAAAAAAAAAAAAAAAAAGGACAGACATCATTGTATATTCCAAAAACCTTCACAGTACAATCTTGCATAACTATAATGAGAACATCCACCAGCCAAACCTGCATGTTGGTGGGAAAGAAAGCAAGCTGCAGTAGGGGCTGCACCACTGCTTGGTTTCCTGCACAGAGAAGCACTGCTGCCAGGTGAACAATGAGCTCCAGCACCACACATTCATCCCCCGATAAATTGGGATGTAAATGCAGGGCAGGCAACTGGTTATGCACCAGAGCCTGAGCAAAGACCCTGGATTCTGGAGTGACAAATACTTTAGAGCTCTTGCTGAAGTCTTCAAGCGCTGCCAATTGCTAAAAAGGAAACACAAAGTTGGTCAGGCCATCAGTTTCAATATATACTATATGGCCAAAAGTATTTGGACACTTGAACATCCCATTCCAGATTTAGTCCCCCTTTGCTGTTATAATAACCTCCACTCTTCTGGGAAGGCTTTCCACTACATTTTGGAGCGTGGCTGTGGGGATTTGCCCATTTAGCCACAAGAGCATTAATGAGGCACTGATGTCAGGCGAGGAAGCCTGGCACGTAATCAGCATTCCAGTTTATCCCAAAGGTGTTCTGTGAGGTTGAGATCAAGGCTCTGAGCAGACCACTCCAGTTTTTCCACACCAGCCTTGGCAAACTGTAACTTCATGGAGCTCGCTTTGTGCACAGGGGCACTGTCATGTTGGAACAGGTTTGGGCCCCTTAGTTCCAGTGAAGGGAAATCTTAATGCTACAGCATACAAAGGCATCCTATACAATTGTGTGCTTCAAACTCTGTGGCAACAGTTTGGGGAAGACCCACACATGGGTTTTGTGGTCAAATGTTCACATAATTTTGGCCATATAGTATATAAAGAGATGGAGGTAAATAAAAAAAAACAGTGTATGTGTAGAGGAGTCAATGTACTCACCTCAGGTTTAGGATGGATGTTGGGATTGTTAGCTCTGTACAAAGTGGTGACTTCCCTAAACAGAGCTAATAAAATGTACACATTCTTCTTCACAGGTGAACATCTGCAAATCTGTACATATCCCAAAACAAGTTATTGAATTTGTCTGATTAATTAAGACCAATTCTGCAAATGGTCTCAAATGTATTTTTAAAATAACTAATCATATGCATAAACACAATGCACTCCACTGGGATACCTCACAGGCTTCCTCTATTCTTTCCATTTTCCCATCTAACATGGCCTTGGCAACTGCATCTCGGATAGCCTTGTACTCCACACCACAAACCAGATACTGGTCAATTTGGCCATTTTCTTCTCTCTAAAAGATTAACATTATAAACATTACAGGGAAAATTCTGAAATGCCAGGATATAAAAAAACATTTAACTGATTTGATTTGAAATCTATTTGATACTTTTGTACTTTTTCCCCAGTGAGAACCAAATTAAAACATACCATCTGGAGAACCTCTTGAGGAAACAGCCAGCTAAGCTGCTCTTCAAGAAGAAGCTTCTGGATGTATTCTACTCCATAAAGACTGCTGATTTTTCTGATGAGGTAGACCCTGTACCAGTCATTCCTACTGTGCTTGCACAGATCCTGCACTGAATCCAAGAATGTAGCCACCCCAGATGAGCTCTCCTTTTGAGCAGCTAAAAATTAAACACAAATAAATTATATACAGTCGGGATGCCCTTGGAAAATGTGCAATTATAAAATTGGGATCTTTGGCTTCTTATTCTTTTTTTGGCCCTAACTGCTTGAGCATACTTTTAACTGCTTATGTATTTTTATCCATTACATTGTTTGTGTAAATCAGCACCCATCTGTATCTTCTATGGTTTGGTTTTCCCCAGTGATGGATGACAAAGGGCATTAATTACAGTGCCCTCCACCAATATTAGCACCTTTGGTAAATATGAGCAAAGGCGGCTGTGAAAAAAGTCTTTATTGTTTGATCATTTGATCTTTTGTTAAAAGGATTCACAAAAATTCTCTGCTCTCATGGATATCAAACAATTGCAAATAAAACACAAGCTTCTCAAAAAAAATATCTTTGTTAAACATAGGTGTGCAACAATTATTGGCACCGTTTTAGTCAATACTTTGTGCTACCTCCCTTTGCCAAGATAACAGCTCTGAGTCTTCTCCTATAATTCCTGATGAGGTTGGAGAATACATGGCAAGGGATCTGAGACCATTCCTCCACACAGAATCCCTACAGATCCTTCAAATTTCGGGGGCCACGCTGGTGGACTCTCCTCTTCAGTTCACCCCACAGGTTTTCAATGGGATTCAAGTCAGGGGACTGGAATGGCCATGGCAGGACTTTGATTTTGTGGTCAGTAAACCATTTTGTGTTGATGTATGTTTTGGATCATTGTCCTGCTGGAAGATCCAACCACAGCCCATTTTAAGCTTTCTGGCAGAGGCAGTCAGGTTTTCGTCTGTTGATATCTGATGGAGTCCATGATGCCATGTATCCTAACAAAATGTCCAGGTCCCCTGGCAGAAAAACAGCCCAAAAACATTAAAGAGGCACCACCATATTTAACCGTGGGCATGAGCTACTTTTCCATATGGCTACCTCTCTGTGTGCACCAAAACCACCTCTGGTGTTTATTGCCAGAAAGCTCTGTTTTGGTTTCATCTGACCATAGAACCCGATGCCATTTGAAGTTCCAGTAGTGTCTGGCAAACTGAAGATGCTTGTGTTTGTTTTTGGATGAGAATAGAGGTATTTTTCTTGAAACCCTTCCAAGCAACTTGTGGTGATGTAGGTGACTTCGAATTGTAGTTTTGGAGACTTTCTGACCCCAAGATGCAACTAACTTCTGCAATTTTCCAGCTGTGATCTCTGGAGATTTTTTGGCCACTCGAACCATCCTCTTCACAGTGCGTTGAGACAATATAGACACACGTCCAATTCCAGGTTGATTCATAACATTTCCAGTTGAAATGGGCATTTTCAGTGCTTGTGCTATTTTCTTATAGCCACTTCCAATTTTGTGAAGCTCAACAACCTTTTGCTGCACATCACAGCTATATTCCTTGGTCTAACCCATTGTTATGAATGACTAAGGGAATTTGGCCTATGTGTTACCTCATATTTATATCCATGTGAAACAGGAAGTCATGGTTGAACAATTTCCTGTTCCTAGTCAGGAAGGTGTACTAAAAAAATTAGAAATATCAATGGGAATATACTTCAAATATATTTTCTCATATAAATTCATAGAGGTGCCAATAATTGTGTGTGTGTGTGTGTGTGTGTGTGTGTGTGTATATATATATATATATATATATATATATATATATATATATATATATATATATATATATATATTTAAAGATTTTTTTTTGGATAAAACTGTGTTGTGTTTGCAATTGTTTGATATCCATGAGAGCAGAGTATTTTTGTGAATTTTGTTGAACAAAATATCAGAAGGTTAAACAATGAAGACAATTTTTCACAGCCTTCTTTGCTCATACTTACCAAGGGTGCCTATATTAGCGGAGGGCACTGTAAGTGCCTGGAGCTTGACAGCAATTTCCTTTTAAAAGATGACAATTTGTTTTCATTATAAAAATATCCTTTAGGAGTGGCACAGTGGTCCCTGGTTGAATCATGAGCTCAGGTTATTTGCGGCCAGTGTTCCCGGGATAGGCTCTGGATCCACTGAGACCCTGACTAGGATAAAGTTGATACTAAATGAATGATTCAATATTCTATAGGGGTGACATATGTTTTTGGAAGAAAATATTGGCTCTGTACTGACATACCAGTACTGTGCAAAAGTTTTAGGCACATGCAAAGAAATGCTGTAGAGCAAAGATGCCTTCAAAATAATAAAATTAAATGTTTCTACATTTTAAAAAAAATACGGTAAAGAGCAGTAGTAAATGAAACAAAGTCAATATTTGGTGTGACAAAAAAAATAATAAAAATAAAAATGGTAGTCTTATAAGGCAGTTTTATAAGGAAATTAGCTGATTAGTTTTATTGAGCATCTTGCAGAACCAGACACAGTTCTTCTGAAGACTTTGACTTTCGCACTTGCTTCTTATTTTTGCAGCAAAACCCAGCAGCCTTCATTGTGTTTTTTGTCTGAAAAGTGTCTCTTATGTAATATGCTGCTTTCTTTACTGACATGCAAACATTTTTCTGTAACATTAAATTTTGTGCTAGAACTAAACTAATGTTTGGGAGTCTAAAATGTTTTTTGAACTGACTTGATAATGTAAAAGTCATAAAATTAAAAAAATCTATAAGAAAGTTTGTACTAAAAAAAATAGGGTGCCTAAAACTTTTGCACAGTACAGTATAAAACTTTCAACTGACTGCAGTCCATTCATCAATTAATCCTGCAAATAAAATTGCTTCTATTGGTTACCTTCAGTGGAGCTTTTGCTGACTAGTAGGTCTGCAGCCATATCTAGACACAGGCGAATTCTGGCCACCTGTTGTAGGTGCTCTATGGTCACAGTTTCAGTAGCCACAGCTCCAGTTTGCAAGAATTCCATCAGAAAGTTCTTCTCCTCCAGCAGACAGGCCTGCTGCTCAGCCACAGAATGCCACTGGGTACGCTCAAACATAGAGTCCTACAGAATGAAAGTAACCAACTGACCATGCAAGAAACACATATCTAGAACACTAGAACTACACTGAAACTATAAAAAGTTCTTTAAAAAAAAAGAAAAGAAAAAAGAAAGAAAGAAAAAAAAAGAATAGACCCACCTCAAGGCAGTTTATATACAGACAATAAAGCTCCGTTTTATCATCTTTGTCCAGGATGTTACTCTGCTCCACTCCTGTGAGATGTTGCTGAAGGTAGCCTTTGACATCAGCAAAGCTGAAGGGCAATGAAAGAAAATGAAACCAGGAACAAAACTGAAATGCATCCATGACCTCTATAAACAAAAACACCTTAATGACCCCACTCTCACCTGTACTTGAGCAGCAGTTTGAGCACTACAGAGCGTACTACAGGGTTCTGGTCCACAGAGTCATCAAAAGGAGACAGAGCCTTGGTCAAAAATCGTCGATCACAGCCTTATAAATGGGAAAATTATATTCAAGTAAATATTTGGGCAAGCTTGACCTGGACCAAACAACAACAGTAACAAAAAAAAATTCATATTAATCCTACAAAGATATACACATAATCCCACCTCGGACAATGGGTACAGACCCTGCCTTCACCATGAGGTAGGACAGCAGGTGGAAGATAATGGCTTTATTGGGTGGAGAGTTGTCTCTGAAGCAGATGGTCGAGACAAGGTCAATGAAGAAGGCATTGCACTGCTTTCTGATGTGGCCATTTTTTTTTATCAGGGTCCTAAATGTCAAAAACATGCAATCAATTTAAACTAGCTCAAAAATACCCTCTATAAGACTGACATGAAAATGAATGAATGAAAAAATTCATAATGTTCTACAAATGGGATATTTCATCGTGTTAAATTTCAGTGTGTTCAGCTTACCGGATGGTCTCGGATGGCTTGAGTTCAAAGTCATCATCTACTCCTTGCATGCAGAGTGGACAGTACATCTGCCCTGGGAGCAGCCACTGCTTGATGCAGGCTAGACAGTAGACATGCTCACAAGGAAGACTCAAAGGATCATGAGGGTCTCCCATACACACTGGACATGGCTGGAATCCAAACCTGGATGCACAGCAAGAGAAAGACTTCATTTCTCAGCCATAACTGATTTTATGAATTGATTTTTGCCATCAGTCAAATAACAAGTTAAGTCATATTTGTACCTAAAAATCCGATCATTTGCTCCATCTTTGCAAGTTTTGAGAATGGTAATAACTGCCTCAAATGGCTGTTTCATTTTGAGGTCAGAGTTCTTGTCCAAAACCTTAAATGAATATCAAAAACGGATAAAGAGATCAACTCCAGACTACTAGCAGAAGAAAGAGTTAGTAGGCAAGGGTTTAAAAGTTGACTTACTTGAGCCAACTGTCGTGTGTGCTCTAGGACCAATGGCTTGAGATTCTTCTCCACATCCTCAATACCTAGAAGTATGTGCTCAACAAATAGGGAAAGGGCATGGATACGTCGCCACCCATGTCTAAACAAACAGCACATATGAGCAATGAATTGTGTTCTACTTTAATTGTGAACTACTTTAATTTATAGTGCATCCATTTACATTAATGAGCAAAATTATATTTACTTACTGGACACGGGCAATCATGGATTTGCTCCTTTCTCCATAGTGTCGTATGCTCTCCTCTGCGCAGACCAACTCAATTGGGACTTGTAACTTCTTCACCTGTCGTAGCCAAGCCACACACTTTGTAAAAGGATCCAGGCCCTGGGGCTCCAGATACTCAACACAGGCCATGGCAGCATACACATCTAGCACCTGAGGAAGATATAGATTGAAGAATGTGAAATACTGAGTATAATCTTTACATCCTTTACAGCCTCTTACCCACCAATGAGAAGTAGTCCATGTGTAAAATATCAAACAGAAACAGTCCTACAAATCATCTACAGCTTACCATTTCCATGCCGTCTCTAGACCGTATATTGCCCAGGAGCACCTGAGCAATCTGGGGCTCAATGGTAATCATTCTGGAGAAGTTCTGCAGGCGGTTCTTATACTCATGGTAGGCAGCATGGATCCAGGGTAAAGAGGTCACATCATTTTGTACGGTCTCCTGACGGCTTTGCAATTCATTAACACAGCATGTCAGAGCTTCTGTCAGGAGCTGATGAGTAGACATACATACACAAACAATTCTTTGTGGATTTTTTTTTTTTTTAAGTGAATAATGTATATATGTTAAAACATGTTTTTAGATGCTGACCTGTAGTTCAACCTCTGTAGTTACGTTTGTTGTCAAAGAGATGAAATCCTGACAATATCTGTGAAAAAATTCCACCTGCATTTCTTGTTCACCTTCTGCAATATACCGGCCGAGCGGAGTCCTCCGGAAGAACTCCTCAAATTGTTTCAGAGTGTGGCCTTTCAATAATAAAAGAGAAAATAAATTAAAATGAAAATTGCTTTCTTTCCCACTGTATACCAACAACTTGCAATTACAGGGTCTGGGAACTATTCAGCAAATTTACACTGCAAAACAGCCAGTGTTCTGCCAGAAAAATCATCTTCGAACAGTGAACAAATTCTTGTTTGGGGGAAAAAAAATAAAATACAATAATACCACTATAATGAAGAATTAACCATTTAACTGGCAACTGGAATTAAATGAATGAGAGCTATATAATAATAACAATAAAAACAACAATAATAATAATAGCAAAAATCTCTCTAATTGCAAAAATCTATCAAGCATATCCATACTGGAAATGTACTGTCATATACATTGTATGTTTGTAAGTGTTCTGTTACCTTCTCTGTGCAGAGCATGTACCCAGAGGTCCTCTAAATGATCTTTGATTATCCAGCTGAACGGCATTAAGCAGCCTGTATTCCTATGAACTACAATACTGTTCTGGACAAGAATTGTCTTTGTCAAGGAGCTGGAAAAGACACAGACAGTGGAAAATATATTCATAAAATATCTTTCTGCAGAGGCAAATCAATACAGTGATGTACATATGAGGTACTTACTTGGAATCCACTCTTGTATATGGAACATTTAAAAACTTGACATTTCCAAAGATGTCCAACCACAGTTTTTTCACTGATTCCCCTGAGTTTCTGTCTAGCAAGATGTCAAGATTGTGGTCACGGTCAATAACTGAGACCAGCAGTGCCAGGAAGGGAATAACTGCAGCTTGAACCCGCTTCCATAAGGTATTTCTGAAAATTTAATAACAGTATAAATTAACAACTTTTAAAATATATATTTACACAGTGATAGGAAGAAATATTTTATTTGCTTGGTACTGTTTTACTGATGGTCAGCTGGCTGTGACTAGTCACAAATGAAGAAAAAAAGAAAGGCTTGAGAAAGGCCATATACTGTTCTAAGGCAGGTCCAACATAAGTCAAACTTATGCAATTGTTTATTGTAATAAGACTAGATCTTCCTTAATTATAATGAAATTATATTTCATTTAATTGTAATTAAGTATATATATCCTTATTGTCAACTTACCTGAATGTCCCACCCTCTTGTATGGAATCAATATTGGTTGCTTCTTTGAAAACCCAATTCTTTGCTGAGAGAGTGTGTTCATCATGGTTCATCAACAGAGTATGAAGACGGCGCTTTATGGTTTTCAAAAATGTAGCTGTGGATTATAAAAGCAAAACATACAGTGGTTAACTATATGTTAGAAATTATTCACAAATAACATACAGTACATACAGTATATATATATATATATATATATATATATATATATATATATATATATATATATATATATATAAATTATGTTCGCACCTTGAAGTTCCTCACTATCAGACAGGAGAGTTAGCAGAATTTCTACTCTTCTGGTGCTGCGACAACCTGCATCCCCCTGGTCTCTCAGCATGCCTACTGCACTTTGAACACAGCTACGCACCAGTGCTGTGGTATCTAGAACATTCTCCCAGCTCTTGAGAGACCACAAAGAAAAAATGGTTAAATTGATTCTTTTAGTTCACATGTCTACACCATGATAAAAATGTTAATGTTGTTTCTCATATTAGAATTTACTATATTGTCCTCTTGCTCCATTTTTTCATCTTCTTTCGCTCTATACATGTCCTCTGTCTCCATAGCTGTGACAGACAAAAACAGAGATTGTGCTGTTAGGCAAACACCTGCTGAAGGTCTGTCTGCATTGAAAAAGAATACATTTAGGAGGAATTTTGGTTACCTTCAGGCTGAGCTTCCTTTTCCTCAAACAGCTGACTGATGGTAAGACACTGCAAGGCTTTAATATCAGAGATAATATCTTTTGATCTTCTAAGGTCATCAATGTGGACTGATTTCCAGGGACCTTAACAGAAAAGTACATCAGAGGATTCTTAAATCTGTCCAAAGCCCTTTATACATTATATGAACACCTGACCATTACACATCCATACAAGATTTGTTTCTTATATCCCATTAAAACTATGGGCATTAATATGCAATTGCTAAAAAGAAAACACAAATTTAGTTAGCCATCAGTTTCAATATACATATACAGTGCCCTCCACTAATATTGGCACCCTTGGTAAATATGAGCAAAGAAGGCTGTGAAAAATTGTCTTTATTGTTTAACCTTTTGATATTTTGTTCAAAGAATTCACAAAAATACTCTGCTCTCATGGATATCAAGCAATTGCAAACACAATACAGGTCTATCAAAAAAATATCTTTGTTAAATATAGGTGTGCAACAATTATTGGCACCCCTATGAATTCATATGAGAAAAATATATTTGAAGTATATTCCCACTGATATTTTACAGTTTTTTTAGTACACCTTCCTGACTAGGAACAGGAAATTGTTCATCCATGACTTCCTGTTTCACAGGGGTATAAATATGAAGTAGCCCATAGGCCAAATTCCCTTAGTCATTCATAAGAATGGGTAAGACCAAGGAATAAAGCTGTGATGTGTGGCAAAAGGTTGTTGAGATTCACAAAACGGGAAGTGGCTATAAGAAAATAGCAAAAGCATTGAAAATGCCCATTTCCACCATCAGGGCAATAATTAAGAAGTTCCAATCAGCTGGAAATTTTATGAATCAACCTGGAAGAGGATGTAACCTCAGCACAAGCAGCATCATATAATTCACAAAATTATAACCAGAAGAAATAAAACAATGGGCCTTCTCAGCCAGAGAACCCACAAGAAACTCTGGACCAAAATGTCTCCACTCAGGGAGCTGTAAAACAAGGAATCCACACCCAGACACCAAGGAGCCACTTAAATCCAGCGTGTGCATCTGCCTTATCTCAACTAACACGGCAAGCGTTAAAAGCCTCCCTGACCCAGGGCTGAACCCTCTCGACCACAGAAACTGCTCTCAAATGCAGCGATTTAGGCCTTTTGGGCCAGACCAGTTTGCTTACTCAACAGATAAGTCCAAAGAACCATACCATTAAGGACAATAAATTCTGGAAGAAAGGAGAGACCTTTTCGCTCACTCACAAAGATTATACATTCCACAAGTCTACACAAGGACTCACACATTCCACAATCGGCGCCTACCAGGAGCAACGACTGTGGGAATTAATACATCTTTGAACAACTGCAATCACCTATTTCCTACCATGTGTTGTTCTATTTTCTTCATGTGTATCACCTTTAATTATTCCATTTAATCATGTATTTGTGTAGTAGCCCTAGGAGGATCATTGTGTTTTAGATATTAGTAATGTACTTTAAGTATATTCAAACATGTCTTGTTTGGTATGTACAGTATGTGTTCATTGAGTGATTTCCTAAATCATAAGAGTAAGGAAATTTGTGTAGATTTTTCTGATATGTACATGCAAAGTTTCAGAACAAAGTTTAATAATCCACTCATCACTGAAGATTGTGGAACCACTCATCCGCAGGGACAAGGGGCTGATTAGCATAATAGGTGGAGAATCTGGCTAACACCCCGCCCAAAGACAATATTAATTTGGAGGAAGCACTCTGGGCTGGACTAGCCCAGGAAGTGTTAAAATCCTAAGAACACAAGAGTTTGATGGCTCGTCGCTTGCTTCGCTCTATCTCTTGTATCTCTTGCTTCTTGGCACGCTTCGAAGGATGGGGTCGGCGGAGGGTCTCCAGAGCCAATCAACGTCGGGGAGATCAGATCACGTTTCGGCCTGGGGACCCAGCGAGAGCCGCCGCCTGCTTTTCTAGCCTCCCGCCTTCATTCCACTCAGCATTCCGATTGGTCTTCCGAGACGCCTCCCAGACCGCTGACGACACCACGACGTAACGAGGAAATCCCTTCAACACAGCTAAGGCAAGCGCAATACTCCAGAATCTAGCTAATCTGGTGTCTATAATAAGTTGAGCCTTTCTAAAGGAAGTGAAGATAACTTAATATGTTGATGGTTCGTTCAGTTCATGGTCTGTGAAATAGCATGCAACGCTAGAGACTCGGAACTTCATTCACTCTTCATTATCACCCGTTTATGTATGCGTGTGTGTGTGTGTGTGTGTGTGTGTGTGTGTGTGTGTGTGTGTGTGTGTGTGTGTGTGTGTGTGCGTGCATGCGCTTATATGTTAGATTAGTTTCTATGTCATAGAGTAGTTCAATAAAGTCTGGTCTGTTCTTAAATATACGTGTTCTTATTGCTTACAAGTGTCTATTGCCTTGAATTGCGAATCTGCTACATGCTCTTAAAATAATATTTCACTATGTTTAGGATATTATTGCCGGTGGCCACGGAGGTAATATCTAATGCATAATTAATGAATACACTAGTTTCAACTTATCGCTGGACGAATAGTTGATCAGTAATCCTAAATTAGTCAAATTTCCCTTTACAAGCTTTTACTTACGTAAAATGGTGGAGAATATATCAAATTAACCCAAACAGCTAATTTTCACTACAAGGATGTATGTCTATATTGTCTCAACGCACTGTGAAGAGGATGGTTCGAGTGGCCAAAAAAACTCCAAGAATCACAGCTGGAGAACTGCAGAAGTTGGGTCTTGGGGTCAGAAAGTCTCCAAAACTACAATCTGAAGTCACCTACATCACCACAAGTTGTTTGGAAGGGTTTCATGAAAAAAGCCTCTACTCTCAACCAAAAACAAACTCAAGCATCTTCAGTTTGCCAGACACTACTGGAACTTCAAGTGGGATCAGGTTCTATGGTCAGATGAAACCAAAATAAAGCTTTTTGGCAATAAACACCAGAGGTGGTTTTGGCGCCCACAGAGAGGCAGCCATATGGAAAAGTACCTCATGCCCACGGTTAAATATGGTGGTGGCTCTTTAATGTTTTGGGGCTGTTTTTCTGCCAGAGGACCTGGACATTTTGTTAGGATACATGGCATAATGAACTCTTTCAAATATCAACAGTGGACCTCACTGGACCCATTTCAGTACGCCTACCGTCCCAACTGCTCAACAGGACACCATATCTGCTACCATCTATCTGTCTCTGACCCATCTAGATAAAAAGTACAATTACGTAAGGATGTTGTTCATAGACTTCAGCTCAGCATTCAACACAATCATCCCACAACAACTGACAACAAAGCTGAGCCTGCTGGGTTTAAACACCTCCCTCTGCAACTGCAACCAGTCCATCAGGATCGGCAACTCCACCTCCAGAACCACTACACTGAACACCGGCACCCCCCAGGACTGCGTGCTCAGTCCACTGCTGTTTACCCTGCTGACTCATGACTGTGCTGCTAAGTTCAGTTCTAATCATATCATCAAGTTTGCTGATGACACTACAGTTGTGGGCCTCATCAGCAACAATGATGAGTCAGCATACAGGGGAGAGGTGAACCAGATCACAGAATGGTGTAGAGACAACAATATATCATGTTGATAAGACTAAAGAGATGATTGTCAACTTCAGGAGAACCCAAGTGGACCACTCACCACTGTACATCAATGGAACAACTGTGGAGAGAGTCAAAAGCTCCAGGTTTCTAGGTGTGCACATGACTGAGGACCTCTCCTGGACTCTCAACACCACCTGCCTAGTCAAGAAGGCCCAGCAGCACTTCCACTTCCTGCGAAGGCTGAAGAGAGCCAAGCTACCCCCTCCCATCCTCACCTCCTTCTACAGAGGGACGATAGAGCGCGTCCTGACCAGCTGTCTCACCGTGTGGTACGGGAACTGCACAGCCTCCGACCGCAAGACCCTACAGCGAATTGTAAGGACAGCTGAAAAGATCGGGGTCTCTCTACCCACCATCGATACCTCCTTCAACAACCGCTGCATCCGCAAAGCCACCAGTATTGCAGGCGACCCCTCTCACCCCTCTCATGGACTCTTCATTCTCCTGCCATCAAGACTCTACTGTACACTGCACTTTACATAGCCACATCAGTCACTTTACTATGGAACTCTTTTTGCTGCCAGCATTGCTGCTATACTTGTGCTGCTACATTACACAATAGCTTATAGTTTACAGGCCATGTTTACAGTTTACAGTCCATGTTCTGTGTATTTATTGTCCTGTGTATTTACTGTCCTGTGTATTTATTGTTTTGTTCTGTGTACATATTGTTTTTGCACTTGTCTCACACTGTTGTGTACCTGCACTTTATGTAGTCTTGAGTACTGTGTTGCACCATGGTCCTGAAAAAACGTTCAGTTCCAATGTATACAAGCTATATAGAGGAATGACAATAAAACCTACTTGACTTGATATTAAATGAAAACCTGACTGCCTCTGCCAGAAAGCTTAAAATGGGCCATGGTTGGATATTCCAGCAAAACAATGATCCAAAACATACATCAAAATCACAAAAATGGTTTAATGACCACAAAGTCAAGGTCCTGCCATGGCCATTCCAGTCCCCTGACTTGAAACCCATAGAAAACCTGTGGGGTGAACTGAAGAGGAGAGTCCACCAGTGTGGACCTTGAAATTTGAAGGATCTGGAGAGATTCTGTATGGAGGAATGGTCTCAGATCCCTTACCATGTATTCTCCAACCTCATCAGGCATTATAGGAGAAGACTCAGAGCTGTTATCTTGGCAAAGGGAGGTAGCACAAAGTATTGACTAAAAGTGTGCCAATAATTGTTGCACACCTATATTTAACAGATATTTTTTGTTTTGTTTGCAACTGTTGGATATCCATGAGAGCAGAGTATTTTTGTGAATTTTTTGAATAAAAGATCAAAAGGTTAAACAATAAAGACAATTTTTCACAGCCTTCTTTGCTTATATTTACCAAGGGTGCCAATATTAGTGGTGGGCACTGTATGTGTCTGTTGAACATCCCATTCCAGATTTTGTCCCCCCTTTGCTGCTATGACAGCCTCTTCAGGGAAGGCTTTCCACAGTATTCTGCAACATGGCTTTGGGGATTCATGCCCATTCAGGCATAAGAGCATTAGGGGCACTGGGTTGGGCACTGATCTCGGACAAGAAGGCCTTGCATGCTGTCGGTGTTCTAATTCATCCCAAAGGTGTTCAGTGGGGTTGAGGGCAGGGCTCTGTGCAGAACTCTCAAATTCTTCCAAATCAACCTTGGCAAACCATGTCTTTATGGACCTCAGTTTGTGCACAGGAGTACTGCCATGCTGGAACAGATTTGGGCTAGATCCATTAGCAATAATTCAGGGAAATCTTAATCTTAAAGCATACAAGGCATTCTAGACAACTGTGTGCTCCAAACATTGTGGCAATTGTGTGGGGAAGGCTCACTTATGGATGTGATGGTCAGCTGTCCACATGCTTTTTACCATATAGTATAAGTTTAAAATTAGCCATAGAAAAAAAACCTGTCTTACCTCCATGAAATCCAACATAAGAAGTTCCACCTTCCACTCTTGGTAGTTTGGTAATGAAGTAGACAAACACCTTACTGTCCTGCTCCTTCCTCAATTTGTTGATTTCACCAATAGAGGAGTACCTAAATAAAGATTAAATGTCATGACTGCTTCATAAAGTCCCACTTCAACAAGTGAAATGGATAGTAAGTCAGATAAAAGACTTACTTTGCTGATGCAATGAGGTTGGAGCTTTGTATGGCTTCATCAAAATCAGTCTGAATAATTAGTATCTTGTTCCCAGAGGTACTGTCTAAAAAGCTCCTAAGATGACATAAATGGTACTGATTATTGGGCAGGGGTGTGGGGAACAATAGTACCATATTTGTATTTTAAGTAATACGCAACTATTCATGCATACCTGATTTTCTTTAGGAAAGAATGCTCCGTGTCAAACTGTTGCAATGCAAGTAGCTCTATGTTTGGAACCACTTCCTGTAGCTGTCCAATGTCTGCTGCTGTTAGAAGTCTGGAAAAGGTAGTCACCTGCAGGATTTCAAAATATTCAGAAATTATCCACAAAAGGCAGGGTTTATTATTATTATTATTATTATTATATGAAATTATCTCATTAATTTCAATTACTTAAAAAAGTCAAAATGGCTAATTAATTTGAATATTAATTAGCCTATTTTTATTGCCACAGACAGAGTGAACCTTATGCATCATTATTTCATAAACCATGACATTTTTCATACCAATTTTGCTTTTATTTATTTAGCAAATGTACAGCAATGTTTCCTTGTTGATATTGAGTTCAATTTAATATTTTCAACTCTTCTTTTCATAGAATTCTTAAGCCTTTCCAACACACAGGCAAAATCCCACATCTAAAACTCCATTTAAGGTTCAGTCACAAAAAAGCATGACTCTAGTAGGTGCCTGTTGAAAACTGTTTACTGCTGAAGTACAATGTCACGGTCACACACTTTGTTGCTTGTTACATGATTTAAAATCCAATATGACACGAAATGGACTTTTCACAGGTTATACTATAAATAAATGTGTATTATACATAGAGGGTATAGAAAAGAATCACCCCCCTTTAAAATAATCACATTTTGTTACTTTTCTGCCTGAAATTAAGATGGACACAGTTTCTGTTTTATCCAGCTGTATTTACTCAGTGCAACTTATAACATCCAAGTGAAAGATATGAACACCAACATGTCAGAAAAAAATAAAAAACCAGAATCACTGAGTCGGAAAAAGGATCACCCCCTCCTAAAAATGACTTGTAAACTCAATAAGGTGTAGCTAATCACCTTCTCAATGGCACACAAAGCCATTTGACTTTCAACTGTGGTCATTTTGATTAGCTCAACATGAAAAGATTTTTTAGTGCAAAAAATTTTTGTAGTGCAACTGAAGCAAACAATCAACTATGGGTGGCAAGGCACTGTCAAAAGATCTCCGGGATAAAGTTGTGGACAGGCACAAGTCAGGAGATGGATACAAAAAAAATTCAAAGGCTTTATCAATGCCTAGAAGCACAGTGATTATTATTATCTATTATTAAGAAGTGGAAGGTATTTGGTACAACACAGACCCTCCCTGGATCAGGACGTTGCTCCAAACTGGATGAAAGAGCCAGGGGGAAACTGGTCAGAGAGGTTACCAAAAGGCCTACAGCAACTCTGAAGCAGTTGCAGGAATTTATGAGAAAGAGTGGTCATTGTGTGCATGTGACAACAATATCACAAATTCTCCACAAATGTGGTTTGTATGGGAGGATTGCAAGAAAAAAGCCACCCTACTGAGCTTTTCCAAAACGCACCTTGAAGATTCTGAGGCCACATGGAAAAAGGTGTTATGGTCAGATGAGACTAAAATTGAATTATTTGGCCTCAACACCAAACGATATGTCTGGCGGAAATCCAATACAGCTCACCATCCAAATAAAACCATTCCTACAGTAAAGGCCGGAGGTGGTAATATCCTGTTATGGGGGTGTTTCTCTGCAGCAGGGACTGGAGCACTTGTCAGGATATTAGGAAAATGGATGGTGCAAAATACCATCAAATTCTTGAGGACAATCTATTGCCCTCTGCCAGAAAGTTGTCAATGGGAAGAAGATTTACCTTCCAACATGACAATGACCCAAAACACACAGCAAAACTGACCACACTGTGGTTGAAGGAGAAAAAGGTGAATGTCCTTGCATGGCCTAGTCAGAGCCCAGACTTAAAACCCCACTGAAAATCTGTGGAATGACTTGAAGTCTGCAGTCCACAAACGGTCACCATCAAATATAACTGAACTTGAGCAGTTCTGCAAAGAAGAGTGGGCAAATATTGCTATTGTTAAGTCTAGATGTGCAAAGTTAGTAGAGACATATCCCAATAGACTAAAGGCTGTAATTAAAAAATTAAGGCAAATTAAAGCAAGGGGGTGATCCTTTTTCCAACTCAGTGATTCTGTTTTGTTTTTTTCCCCTGACATGTTGGTGTTTTATCTTTCACTTGGATGTTATAAGTTGCACTGAGTAAATACAGCTGGATGAAACAAAAACTGTGTCCGTCTTCATTTCAGGCTGAAAAGCAACAAAATGTGATTATTTTAAAGGGGGGTGATTCTTTTCTATACCCACTGTGTATACACACACATACATATGCACACACACAGTACTGTCTCTTCATGTAATCCCAGACAGACATTTTGATTATTGATAAATATAAACTATTAACATCTATTTTTGAAAGCATTCTTACTTTACAGCATTTTTTTCACACCTGCCTAAAACTTTTGCACAGTACTGTATGTGATGTATGTTTAACGGGGATAACTTTTTAATATTATTAAAGTAATTATGTAATGACATAGATACTTTTACTGCATACATTTCGCTCCGTTTTTCCACCCTCTTAGTATGCAGTATTTACACATGTTCTGTCTGTCTGTGGCAGTTTAAAAGGCTATTTAATATTTAATTCCATATCAGTAGCTAATGTTTAATTACTTATAATACAAATATACACATTTAACTTTACAAATTTTAAAGGAATTTGTATAGCCTATGATTTTTTTTAATCAG
The DNA here is from genome assembly GCA_023630585.1 of Cranoglanis bouderius. NCBI lineage: Eukaryota > Metazoa > Chordata > Actinopteri > Siluriformes > Cranoglanididae > Cranoglanis > Cranoglanis bouderius. The sequence goes on from CM042554.1 coordinate 3,352,295, forward strand.
AAACCAAAAAATATATATATATATATATATATATATATATATATTTTTTTTTTTTTTTTATCTGATTATTACATTTCATGAGGTTACTGCAGAATCTTTCAAGAGGAAACCATGAAGCATTCACACACAATTACTGCTAATATAGTTTTAATTAATTAATTAATGATCACTCAAAACAAATCATCCAAGATAGCTTTACCTCAGTGAAAGTGGCATGGTTCCACTCTTCCTGTTGGATGTGAGACAAGACAAAGTCAGCCATACAGCTGTGCTTCTGGTCTTCAAAGTACACCCTTGATAGGTGTTCACTTTCCACTCTGGAAAGGGTTGAGCTATCTAGGCGAACCACTGCATCTGGTGTAGCACAGTTCAGTAAAATTAGTTTGGCCTCATCCAACAGCTGTCGCTGAGGGTCAGGTAGTTCCATCTCTCCTTTCTGTCTCTCCATAACTTGCAAGATGACTGAGGCACAAGTATCAGAGTGATATCCAATGAAAACATCAGCTGGGCAGTATTGTGCTGCAGCAGGTGAATGCTGACTGTTAGATGTAACGAAAAGGCCAACCCATTTTTCAAGTATTTTTACAAGCTGCTTTTGTTCATTCTTTAGCACAGTGTTAATGTCCAGGTAGTGTTTCTCCAACCTGTTAATCAGAGGAATGGGAAATTGTTTGTAGACAATTTCCTTCTCTTCAATCACTATGAGCCTGAAGTCCTTGTGCACTCTACACTTGACACGGTGGGTTCCAAGCCCCAAATCCACATACTTCTGACCTCCAAGGGAAACGTAGTATTGATTGAGTGCATCATATAAGCTTTCATACAGGTTTTGCAAATTCAGAAGCACAATGGTTTGACCCGTCTCCATGCAAATCTTGACACGGTTAATGTTACGGCAAATCTGGGTGTACTGTTGGTCTTTAGGGAAGCTTGAGCCAAAGATGATTTCAGGTTGGTACTGTTCAGAAAAGAATGTTTGCTGAAGAATCTGTAGAGCCGCATAATTTTTTGTTAGAATGAGCAGGTAGCGACACTCCTCATCTTGAGCAACTGCTGTGATATTCTGTCTCACAAGCTCAATGGTATCAATGCTTTCAAGGTTAGGTTTAGAAACAAGCCTGTGGGTGAAAACAGTGACAGAATTCACAGTGTCTTTACCACTAAAGTTTCTCAACACAGCCTCCACAATCTGATCTGCACTTGGGGTTTGATCTGATGCTTTGGCAACAGCAAACATCATCTTAATCAAGCTGTAATAGTCACGCAGGCCAAAAAAACCTTTCCCATCTTTCTTGCAGATTCTGAGGTAAGCTCGAGCAAAAGGCTGAAAGAAATCCCTAACTTTCTCGAGGATCATTGCATCAGAAGAGCAAATGCCTTTGGCACTCTCAATCAACTCTTTCTCATCAGGATCACCACGAGAAACAAATATTCCTCTGTTCATCTTCGCTGGGTCTAAAGCCCAATTAGATATACCGATGAACCCAACCTTCTTGTGAGGCAGGGGCTGATCATCTATGCATCCTTCCTCAAGAAGTGGATGGAGGGTTTTCAGAGGCATTTTAGGAGAATCCTCAGCTAGACCAATTTCATCCAGTACCACCACTGAGATATACTCATTTAGATTCTTGCCCTCCTGAAAACGGGCACACTGCTTGAATGTGTTGATGATGCCTTCTGGTGTGGAATGAGGACTGCACTGAAATGACACCAGATGAATCTGTTTTAGTTTTCTAAACAAGTCAGAATGAGCTGCTTGACCTTGCATAGCATCTGCAACCAGGGTTTTAGACAGAGATTTGGAGCTTCCAGGCTTCCCAACCAAGAAGAGAGGAATTCGCAGCTCAATGCAAATCACCATCATGAAAACATTTTCCTTTAAAGCATTATTTCTTGCAATGGTGTCACCTAGTGGAACTCCACTAAGAAGAAGATCCTGCATAATTGAAATTTCTTGCATTAACTTGACTGGGCTGTAGATCCTTGGGAAGTATTTACAGATTTTGATCCTATACTTCTCTTTGTCTTCCAAGCAGGCATGGTAACACACACCAATAGCCATTACTAATGACCACAGAATCGGGTCTCTTTCATCAATGTCTCTTAGACTGTGTTCATTTTTTTGTGCTCTCTGAGTACCCTCATACCTGGCAAGTTCTGACAGCAACATTTCATTATTTTGGTAGAACCATGCAAAAACTTGCATGCAACGTTCAACATCCCTCAGACTTACAAAACTGCATTCATCATTTCTTGTCCTCATATACTTCTGTGAAGCTGATAAGACATCTGTGATGATCTTGATGTAGTCCTGAGGGAAAGAGTGGTTTTCAACCACCCTTTGGACTATTTGCTGAACGTACATTTTCTCAGTATGATCATTAAGTTGTCCAAAGTCCCAAACTAATGGAATCATGCTAGGAGGCAAGGCCTGCACCCTGTACACAAGTTGTCGGAGGGGAATGGATCCAAGCTTTTCATCTGTTTCTTCAGCTCGCACTCTGTATCCCAAACCAGCTGACTCCAATCTCTTAATCATTACATCTGTGTGCTTCCTGTATGGGTTACATGCAGCAATAATTTGCAAGCCAGTGTTTGGCATCATGGATTCACCCTCTACTGTTTTATCACACAGTACTTCTTTAATGCTGCTGATGGCCTCTGTTGTGTTTGCCTCATCAAAGAACAATACAGAGTCAAAACCATAATCTTGTTTATTGCTGCATGCAATGGCCTCTGCCTCTCTCACTTTGGTATAAATCATGTCTGAGCTTGTTCCTCCGTGGACTTTGAGTAGTTTCATATTCTCTGTGGCAACTCCACTCCGTCGTAGCTCACACAGGAATTTAATTAGCCTGGTCTTCCCACATCCTGTCTCACCCATGATGATGACTGGAATGCCGCACCTGAAACGCATGTGTATAGCCAGAATCTTCAGTATGTTGTCAGTCGTCAGCTCGTAAGTTTCATCTGGGTCAAGGGGCCACTGTATACCCAGAACACTGCAGATTCGCTCAATTTTCTCTCCTCTTGGGAGATTATCAAAGTCAATATTAAAAGGAACCCTCTGCAGACTGAGACCCTCATATAGTTCCTTAGTCATGATGTTCTTTTTGATCACTCTCTGTGTCGATGGATCAATGGCATCTACCCAATTCTGATCATTCGGCTGTAGATGAAAGCCAATGAATGTCATAGACACATGGTCATCATTGAAGAAAATATAAGGATGAGGCTCTGATTCCCATCTCTTTCTAATCCTGAATGGTGCAAGGTCTTCTTCACTAACACCTGAGATGTCCATTTGCTGCCTCCCTGGGCTCTGGTCAGAGATGCTCAGAGAGGGTGTAGCAAAGTCCTTAGCCATGAGTATCATGAAATCAACCACAAAGTTTTTAAACCCCAGCAAAGTGTCTCCTGTAAAAGATGCATCACAGAATACAGATGTCTCACAGTCTCGTAACTGCAGGTTCAAGAACCATGTAAAATTCCTCAACTCGGCCCAGGAAGGGTCCATGACACCACAGTACAGAAACAGCAGCTGTAGGCATTCCACATGGGTTCCTTCAATTCCTCTGTACATAAATCCATCCAAGTTGTTTCCATGGTGGAATCGTTTTAGATACTGGTATGGGCGCTGGTAAGCCTCACTTCTGAATTCTTTATCATCCATTAGGGGGTCATCACCCACAGTTGTGGATGGGTCTTCTGACATCCTCATTTCCAGCTCAAGGACCTCTTTTGGAGTTCGGCAGTAGACAATTGGAAACACATCCTGAAAGGCTGACTGGACACTTACACCCTGTGATAAAATGGAAAACATAATTGCCGTTACTGGGATGGTAGGAATGTGTTGTCATCAGCAAAATGATAAATTATATGGGCTGCCTTACGGATCTTGGGCCTTTTCTAGGCACACTTGCACTAGACTGGAGTAGCTCAATGATGTATAGGTGCCTACTGCTGCATTTCCACATTCTTCCTTCTGAATCCAAGAGGTAACCCAAGACCAGCAGCCGAAAGAGAAATTCATGGAGGCCTTTCTGCACCTATAATGTAGCATATAGTCAACACCACACAACAAACATTTATGTTTTAAACAAATAATTTTTTTAAAATATTACCGAAGAAGTAATATCAAAATGAAAGATGGTTAGCTCCCTCTTGGGGCTGTTAAGCATTGATTGAAGAACAGCATTTTCATCCACTCTTGGCTCTATCAACCGGATACACTTGAGCTGTGAGGGTTTTTTGCTAATCACCTTCAATCTTTCATACAACCGACGTATATAAAGCGATTTGCCTAGGAACACAAAAGTTAGGTATAATTCAATCAATAACAATGGAGCTTTTGTGTGTGTGTGTGTGTGTGTGTGTGTGTGTGTGTGTGTGTGTGTGTGTGTGTGTGTGTTTGTTTTTTTTTTAACAAATGTTACTTTATACCCACCAACACCTGCTCTTCTCGAAGATACAACTCCCACAAACTTTTTGTTTTTAAAAACGGCAGCAGCACTGGCATAGTCCTTTGGGACTGTGTAGTGCTTGGCAAGGTATTCTTGAATTCTACTAAGGGGTTCTTGGGGTACCATGTGCAGCCGAAACTGACTGAAGACTGAGGGAAGGTATGCATGTTCTCGATCAGTACTACAGATCAACACCAGCCTGTAGTCATTCCTTCGCTGAGCCTTGTGACGTTGGAAAAACTGTTCCACTTTGTAGCTCACTTCATAGGTTAGCTGATCTACATAAAGCATGGTGTATATCTTCTGTCCCCTGTAACCAGCAGTGAGACAGCGCCTAAGGAACAGCTCTACTTGTTCATATGAAGTGGAAAAATCGCAAAGGAGCACTTCATCATATGTAGGCAGCGGCTCATCTTCGCTGCTCATGTAAATGGAGATACAAGAAGTCTGAATCTCTGTGACAGGGCAGATAATGAGATTTGGTTTTCCAATGACCAGTCCCCTAGGTAGCTCTCTTTGTACATTTCTCTGATTCTTTTTAAGAGCACTCTCATTCTCATCATCATCATTAGCATTCACCTCAGTTTCACTGGGGCTATCAGACAAAATTTCCAAAAGTCTTCCTAGACTTCTGACATCAAGAGAGTTGGGAAGAAATTTTTTCATGTCTCTCATGTACATATTCCAAATCATGTCAAACATTCTAGTATCATTTTCTGGACCAAAATGAGAAGCAGAGACACCTTCAATATCCAGCTCACATTCAATCTGATTTGGAACCTCAACAAAGGTTTGAAAATCAATGTCTTCATTTTGCTCGGACGGCTTTGTAAGCATCTCATACTGAAGACAGTGCCAGCTTTTCCTCAAGTTGAAGGTAGTGCAATTCGGTTTGATGAAAGAAAGCATCATGAGAGCTTGATCGTCCAGATTTGCAAAGTTTTTCTGAGTCAACTGACTGCACAGATATACTATCTGTTCTGCTGTAAAATAGTTGAGATAGTAATTCTGAGATCTTTGTTTGTCCATGAAATCTTTCCAAAAACTGAGGCAACGCTCCATTTTCTTACAGACTTCTAGGAGTTGCTCTGCCACATCACCCTTCACCATAACAACACTGGCAACATGTGCCAAGTTGAAATCCATGACAATGCACACTTCTTTGCTATTACAGTGGATAATTGCCTCCCAAAGTCTGAACAATGGATTCCCAGCCACAAATAAGTCAATAAATGCAGAACCTAATCTCTGTACACTGGCAAAAACCTGTAAAAACAAAAAGACACTGTTATATACCCCTATAATATAGTGCCATGAAATTTGGAAATCATTGCACTATTTATGAAGTATATGTAATACGAACAACAAGCTACACTATATGGCCAAAAGTTTGTGGACACCTGACTATCACGCTCATATGTGCTTTTTAGTCCCCCCATTGCTGTTATAATAATGTCCACTCTTCTGGGAGTGGTGTTCTTCTTTTCCACTAGATTTTGCAATGTGGCTATGGGGTTTGCCCATTTAGCCACAAGAGCATTAGTGAGGCCTGGTGCACAGTTGGCATTCCAGTTCATCCCAAAGGTGTTCAATGGGGTTGAGGTCAGGGCTCTGTGCAGGCCACTCAGGCTCTTCCACATCAAATGTTGCAAACCATGTTTTCATGGATCTCGCATTGTGCATGGGGTGCATTGTCATGCTGGAACAGGTTTGGGCCCCTTCCAATGAAGGGGAATTGTAAAGCTACAGCATTCAAAGTCATCCTAGACAACTGTGTGCTTTGTGGCAACAGTTTGGGGAACACTGATGATCAGGTGTCCACAAACCTTTGGCCATATAATGTATGTTATTCACGCTGTTCTGAAATTTGGGACAAACCTCTGCAAATCTATCAACTTCATTCTGGCCTTGCTCTCCTTTGCCAGACATAAGCATCAGCTTATTCTGAAGGTCTCTGAGGTCTTCAAGGGAGTAACAACGCATTTCATGGCCGCCATCATGCTCCTCTGGAATACGTAGCTTCAAGACTTTATCCAGACTCAACTTTTAAAAAAAAGTAAAGCATTTTAAAAATATGCTAGTTGCTGATCTTGTACAGTGCCGCTAAAAAGTTTGTGAACCCTTTACAACCCTTTTCAGCATTTCTGCATTCTGAGTTTGAACTGAATGATCAGTTCTTCATCTAAGTACTAAAACTAGATATCCAATTACCCAATTAAACAAATGGTGCAAAAATATTATAGTTATTAGATTTTTTTGTGAGCAAAATTATCCAACATTAAATATCTATGTTGGAAAAAGCATGTGAACCTCTAGGAGTACGAGTTAATCTAAAGGGGTAACTCAATCAAGGTGATGGAAATCAGGTGTGAGTTTAGTAGGCTCTCCCATGTTTCAAGAACATGAACTTGGGTCTTCATCACTCAAGTTTATGGAAGTGTGTCATGCCTCGATCAAAGGAGATTCCTGAGGACTTCAGAAAAACCTGATGCTCACGGGGATGGAGAAGGTTACAAAACCATTTCAAAAGAGTTTGGCCTCCACCAATCCACTGTGAGGCAGACGATATACATACGGAGGAAACTTAGCACCACTGTTACTCTCCTAAGGAGTTGTCCATCCAGCAAAAAATCACTCCAAAGGCTCCAATATTATAGTCACTAAGAACCCCAGCGTAACATCTAAAGACCTACAGGCCAGTCTTGCATTGAGTACTGTCAATGTTCATGAGTCCACCATCAGGCAAACACTGAATAAGAATGATGTGCATGGCAGGATAGCAAGGAGGAAGCCGCTACTCTCCAAAAAGAACACTGCTGTCTGTTTTAAGTTTGCTCAAGACCACGTGGATAAGCCAGAAGCCTACTAGAAGAATGTTCTGTGCACAGATTAATCCAAAATAGAACTTTTTGGTTTAAATGAAAAGCGTTATGTTTGGCAAAACCAAAACACTGCATTCCAACACAACCGGAAGCATGAGGGTTGCAGTTTCATGGTTTGGGGCAGCTTTGTTGCCGCCGGACCAGGACAGCTTGCCTTTATTAATGGTCCTATCAATTCTGTATTGCACCAGCAAATTCTACAGGAGAATGTCAAGGTATCTATCTGTGAACTGAAGCTTAACCTTAAGAAGGTCATGCAGCAAGAAAATGACCCTAAGCACACTAGTAAGATGACAAATAAATGGTTACAGCAGAAGAAATTTAAGTCTAGACCTTAACCCAACAGAAATGTTGTGGGAGGACCTAAAAAGAGCAGTTCATGCAAGGATGTCCACCAACATCACAGAGTTGATGCAGTTGAACATCACGGAGTTTAAGAACGAGGAATGAGCCAAAATTCCTCCAACTCATTGATCACCAGTTACCGGAAATGTTTTGTTGAAGTTATTGCTGCTCAAGGGGGTCACACCAGTTACTGAAAGCAAAGGTTCACATAATTTTTTGACAAAGATACATGATGTTGAATAATTCTGCTCAATAAATAAATAAATGTAATAACTAATGCTTCATGTGTTTAATTGGGTTTTCTTTAACTAGTTTCAGGACTTATATGAAGATCTGATCACATTTCGGTCAAATTTATGCAGAAATACAAAAAATTTGTAAAGGGTTCACAAACATACTAGTGACACTGGGCATACTATATTTGTAGAATTAAACCCTTTTGTGTTCAACAAACCTTCTTTTGGTTCTCTGCACTGATGACGTAGATCCCTTTTGTATTGATAGCTGAAGCCAATGACAAAGACGAGAGTTCTACAGATCCATGGCTATCCTTAACTGTCTTCAACCATTCAAGGTGTCTTGCAGTGTCACGCTGAAACCAAAGAACGCATTCAGTAAAATTAAGCAACTATGCATCTCACATGAAGGATAAGAATCCAAAAACTGAAAGCAAGTCTTACCAGTTTCTTTGGAAGATTGGGATCATTATCAAGTGCCTTCCAAAGCTTCTTCAGTACCTCTTTAAGGACCCTGAAGCTAGTATCTGACTTTAGCTCATATAACATTGAGGAATAGCCAAGAACAGCATCATGAAAACAGGCCACTCTGTCTACATCCAGATCATTTTCACCCGCAGAGATAGAGGCCAGGTCCACAAACACTTTCAGCTCATTGATATCTGTATGGTACAGAAAATAAAATTTAAATTTAAATTTAAAAAAAATAATAATAATAATAAAAAAAAAATAATAAAAAAAAAAGAGTAAAAACAATGCAACACTTTGGTGATGGGCAACATCATCACTGTCCCAAGATTTCCAAAAAGCAGAGAACAGACAGAATTACAGACATAAAAACACATTTGAGATGTATTAAAAAAAAATTCTAAACACTGGGTCTGATAGCCCCTTGGGGTATAAATATAATGTTGCACACATGTAAATTGCCCTTGTCATCAATCACCATGGTGAAAACCAAAGAACATTTAATACAAAAGAAACAGGTAATGTTTAACAAAAAAGAAACAGGTGTTTTTAGACCTGCACATGTCAAGTAATGTTTATGAAAAATGCAAAAGCAGTTCAAATACAAGTTTTAAAAGTCTTGAATGCAAAAAGCAAATTAAAGTTGGTTCTTGAGGTATGAATTTTGACATTCATGAAGTGCATGTCTGGGAAAAATGAGACTGCATGCAAGAAAAAGCTCCTGAAACCTATTGAAAATATGGTGGCAGATCACTGATGTTTTGAGAGTATTACACTAACGATCAGGAACACTGTGTTGTTCAACACTGCACATAGCCATCTCAGTCTCCAGATTTGAACCATATTCATTCTGCACAATAAGTGCAATAAAAGTCAAAAATGATTGAAACTTTAAAATTGACATTAGCAGAGGTGATGTACTTTTAATTTTACGTTTTTTTTTTTTTTTTACAGCATCCATGTTTGATTGTTTTTATTTTAGACAATTTTTTTGTTAGTAAGTGCACTTTACTAAAATTTGTCTGAAAAGCTACTTTGGCCTAAGTGGTCTCTGTTATTCTTTTTCTTTGAGGTTACATTTCCTTATACAGATGTACATTCATCAACAGGGAAATTTGCTGTATGTTTACTTCTGCTGCCTGATGTGATGTGACTGCCAGATCCTGATCTACTTCTACTACTGTGTCTCTTCTCGCCCTCTGGACCTGCATGATTCATCTAGATGCTTTGCATTTACTTTGAGATTCTGCACTTATTTGCTCTGCTGCTGTGGACGGTCCCAAATGGATACCCAAAATTGGGTCTTCTCAGGATTTCTGTACATATGCCACAACGTTAACTGATTAACTTAGCCACTCATTCACTCACCTCCATTAATTTACTTAGATATTTCACCCATCTGTATATACTGTTCCCCCCAGAATTATTGGCACTTTTCATCAGTCTCTTTTGTGTTGACAGTTCTTTGTTTTTCCCCATGGTATTGAATGACAATAGGATTTTTTTTTTCATATTTAAACCCCCAAAAAACAAGACATGGTTAAAGGCAACAATAGAATTCCTATAGACTGAGAGCAAAAATAATAATACGTTTTTCAGAAATGACAATTTGTTTGCATTTATTTAAAGTATTCCTTAATGGTGCAACTCATTTTTGCCACATATAGTGTATTACTGAGAGAAAATGCTATTATTTAAAAAGTATGCCCAATGTGTGGTGGTGTTGTTTTTAGAACAATTATAAATAGTTTCTACTATTATTTTAATGGAAAATGTTAATTAGTATGGGTAAAGTTTGTATATATATTTTTTCTTTAAGGTAGAAGTAAACAAGGGCCCTGGAGGATCCCAACAGGATCCCAGCATTAAAAGGTGCAAGTCAATTGTTTTTAACTCTTACTAGTACAAATAACCTGGTAAGTAGAACATGGAGTGGCAATGAGTCAAAAAAAAAATATATATATATATATACACCGTTAGAGCACCGTTAGTGCTCATATCTTAACTAATCTTAACTAATTCACCTTTAAGGCTTTCAAATTTATTGTTAACATGTTAACAAATTATTATTAATGTTAATATGTCAAATTAATTGAGTTAACATGTTTATTTTGACAGCTCTAGGGAAAAGAATTATTAAATGTACAGCGATAATGTAAAAATATGATACACATAGTACTGACAGGCAACTCAGTTTTCTTTTCCATATGTATTGTTAACTATTTACCTTCAAGAGCTTCTTTGACCCACATAACAAAGTTCTTCCTTAGGCCCAGCTCCTGGAGACAGAGCCTACGAGGCTCTGTGATGTCCACAAGTACAGTTTTGGCCTGCATTAACTCATTGTCAATACTATCAAGAGGCTCCTTCTTAAAGTCCAAGTGTGTCTGGGTTAAGGAAAATCCAAATCAAAAGTAAGTAATGTTTTAATCGACAACCAACATGGTACTGCAAGGACAAGCAAGTTAACCTACACTATGGTATAGATTACTGAAATTTCCTGACTTACAACTATAAGCAGCTTCTCCAAGACCTGGAAGTCTCCTTGAAGGCCAAGTGTCTGCTTCACCCTCATGACTGCTTGAGCTGACTCCACTGCCAAGTGAAGTTCGTGATACTGTTCTATCTGTTGAATTCTCCTCTGAATCCACCTTTTGTCATCTGCAGGATCCAGTTTGGACATAATTGCAGCATCTTCTTCTAGTTCTACATATTTTCCGATGTAGGCTTTAAAGATCAGATCAACTTCTTCAAAGGTCATGCTGCCATCTTTTAAGCTCTCATATATCTTCCGGTATTTACTGTAGCATGGTTGAAATATGTCTTCATAAATCAAATCAGTTGTAGCCCACGAGTCATCCTCATCATCTGACTCGCATTCACCATCAGCCCTCCTAGCAAAGTCTTTAGCTTCGCTCTCCCAGCATATCTTAAAAGTATAGCTCTCTTTAAATGTGTGTAGAGTCTCAGCCATGTATCGAATATTGTCATCAAGGTCAAAGTATGTGACGACACCAGCCATTGGGGATGCGATCTGGTCAAAGGGATGAACCTCCATGAACTTATTCAGTTCCATCTCGTCAATGTCAATCTGGTGTTTTGCTTCTAGACCCCCAAAATCAACTGAAATGAGAGAAAATGTATAGTGGTGTAACAATCCCTTAAACAAATAATCTACAAACCTCAAGTAAATCTCTGAGCACATCTTATATACCTGTTACATGCTCCTGAATATTCCGACACATTGCAACAAGCCCTTTAACAAGCTCACTGTCATGATATATGGCTTTCACCTCATCCTGTCTCAACTGAAGAAGCCTCCTCATGGCATTGGCATCTTTGCATTTCTCATTTTCACAGAGACAATCTGTGGGGGGAAAAAGTAAATCAAATAAGCCATTAACATGTTTGATATTATTTCTTAGTAAAAATCAGTAGAAATGTGCATTTTGACTATGACAACAGTGATATAGTCATAAATATATAATGTGAATTAAGATTCAAGTAACAACATTTCATAGTCTTTGTGTAATTCATCAGACAAATGAAGGGCAGGGTGTGCAGGTAAAGATCACACTCAAGTTTAATGTGGGATCCCAATAATGTACTAACACTACTGTCAGAGGTGTTCATATCAGTACTGAGATCAAAACAGCTGATCTGCATGATTACCTATTTTTACCAACTCAGTGAAAGTATTCTTCTTCGCCAAGATGTGATTGAGAACTTTAATCCTTATGCTTCCTCTGATGAGCTGATCTGAAATATTTGAAAATAATGACGTTGCCATGGCAAGTCTTTCTTTAGCCTCTTCAGAAAGCTGATCAATCAGTTTTTCATCAGCACCTACAGTAAGAGTTAAAACAGTGTAAATCAATTTGAAGAGAACTTACAGAACAAACCATGTCCCTGCTGAAAAGTAAAAAAAAAAAAATAGCTACCATGAAGTTGGAAAATATTCTTGGCTGCTGTCCAGTTAAGAAGGTGCTGGAGAACCACCTCTTCCCTCTCATGGTATACCTCGCTGTCAGTTTTCGGCCAAGACTTCTGAATAATTGCAGAGATAAGCTTTCCAAACTTCCAGTTTATTTTGCATCTCTCAAATAGTCTTGCTTCGGTCTTCGTCTAAAGGGAAGAAGAAAAAAAATCGCCCAGATAAAAACATTTGTCAAAAACAAGTTACACTGGATGGGTAGCTAAATTACAACAGCTAGGCCTGAGAAATGGCTGGATCAAAGACTCTCTTCTCTTTTCTTGAGGCGTGATGACATGGCCTGGGATGACATAGAGCATATGCATAGACCCTGACTCGATAATAGAAATGTTTTGATTTTTGGGGTGTGTTTTAACGCACATTATTACAGCTAACATTTTTAAAAATAATTTTAAATAATTAAGCTAATGCATATTGGTTTATAAAAGCTCTATGAAATAATTAGCTAATATTTATAATAATATAAATATGAACGATCATATATACACACTTTCCTGTGTCTCATTTTATGGTAGCACATCAGTCACATGATTTTCCTGTTGCAGTCAACACATTTGGGACTGAATTTCTAGCTTTGCTAGCCAACGCAAATGTACCTAGAAATGTGTAATACCTGGCACATTGAGGTGACAGCTTGTAAGGCACACTTCTCAATACTCCTTGCCACATGAGGATGGGTATCATTAAGTTCTTCAATTCTACTGCAGTATACGTCAATTTGGTCTATTGAGGACTCCTGAAATGAAATGCACTGTGTAAGCAATACTCTGTTTTACTGGACTGATTCAGTATACACAAGATATCGACATTCCAAACCTGTTGAAATTTTCCTTCAAAATCTCGAGTAAATGTGTCTCTCCACTCCTTGGTAAATTCCTCACTTTCAAATCTTATGGAGATAATGTTGTTCCACATCTATGATGAAATGGAGAACAGAGATAATAATGTGTGTTATCTACAGTGTAAAATTACAAGCTAATAACTGTACAATTAATTATTTTCTCACCTCAATCTCTGATGTGAGGTTGGCACTCAAAGTGTAGTGCTGCAACAGTTTTCCTGTATAGGTCTGTCCTATCCAAGTTCTGATAGTTTTCAGTGCCACCGACAAAAGCTCGAGGATCTTTGAGCTTTTCTCTATTGCTTTTAGATGGTCTTCCTCTTTAATCTCCTAAAAACAGTTTGCATGAGTAAAAAAAAAACAAAACGATACATGCTTACTCACTAACAGAGTCTACAAATGCTAGGCCTGTTACGATAACGACTTTTGTTGGATGATATATTGTTCCAGAAATAACTGCGTAAACGATACTATCGGTCATTTTAAGACCACTTTATTCCACCGATATAACGATAATATAATAACATAGTTTTTGTCTTCTGATGAAAATATCCTTTACATTTAGTCAATATTTCGTCATGTCATATTTAATCACTTTAGTCAATTTTACTCTAACGAAAATGGCAGTGAATATTAGTCAACAGCATTTTAGTTGACAAGAAAATGCAAAAATTAAACCAAATATTCACACATTTTATGTTAAATTAAACATGCATCAACAAAAACATGAGAACCTGATCTCCTAAAATAATAACATTACAAGGAGTACACTATTATAATACAGTATTGTGAATTCTTTATGCTTAAGTTGTTAGTTGTGTTTTAGTGCGTTGCTACAGAAAGAGCGTATTCACAACCTGACTTACCATTCTATCTAGCGCCTTACTTAAATTCAACTTCACTTGTGCATTCGCGTCATTTTGTGCAGAAACAAGTTGTAATATTAGGATTATGTTGTGTAAATGTCTGATTAATCTCATATGTGTATAAGATGTTTTTTGGTGAGTTAATTAACCCGCTAGTAAAGCGCTTCAGTTTACCGGTGTTCATTCAGTGTTCAGCTTCAGCTCACGCAGCTTAAGCGGCTCAATCCCCGACATTAGTGACTACGACTGGATTATTTGAAACACTAGACCTATTCTTTCTAGATTTTTTTTCTTCAAAAACATTGTTAGTGCACCATTAATATCTTGCATGTAGTTTTTTTCAACAGTATGTTTTAATTAAAATCGGCGTTAGAGCTTGCTACACATTTTAAAATTCAAATTCACAGTTTTTGCAATAAAATGCGCATTTGTTTTTATCTTAAATTCAACGAATATTCAAAAGTTAGGACGTTAATTTAACAGCCCTATGGCAGATGGGAGGACAGAGGAGAGCTGTGTGCAGAAGCCTTCAGCGCACAACGTGTTTTTGTTTTTTCCACCCGTGTCCTGTCATTGGTTGTCTACCTCGTGTGACACATATGTTTTCAGATTATCTTTAATTAGTTTTTATATTTAAACCCTCGTGTCTCTGTGTTCAGTGCTAAGTGATGTTCAGTGTTTTGCCGAGCCTTTTGTTTCATTTGGTTATTCTCCAAGTTATTGATCTAGTTTCATTTTCTCATTTGTGTATTTTGGATCATCCCTGCTTTTTTTCGCTGATTGCCTGACCCTGTGCCTGGTTTACTGATTTTGATTCACGATTTGGATTTGTCTGCCTGCCTCTCAAATAAAATGCTTAAAACTTATTTGCATCCTTCTCTACTTGCCGAGCATGACATGGTGACATTCATACTTAAGTAAACAAACGCTCATGGAAAAACAATGGGCAATATCGAGGTCAGCAAAAATGATCAAGGTCATAGATCATACGATAAGTCGATAACGTAATTAACGTATTACCTAGTGGAAGCCTGTTTCCATCATTTGAAGACAAAATAAAACCACTGTTTTATTCAAGTGTCAAGAAATTATGTCTCAGTATCAGACAGTTTCTTGAAATGATGACCTAATATTTTGCACTTTCTAAATGAGGGCTATGTAAAGAGAAAATTATTTTGGCAGTCCGATTAATTTTTTTAAAGCGTGGTTTTCTGTTTAAGCGGTAACCCACCAAGAGGCCCCCGATACAATAATCCACTCGTAAATGAAAACAGGAAAATAAAAACATCAGTTAAGCAGAACTAACTTCATCACTAATACATGAGCTATTTATCATAGTGACTAAGCAGAAGCAGAAATTCCGGACACCTAAGACAAGCAGCACATGATATACAAATATGAAAATTATTGTACCTCAATGTAGAAGCAACAACATGACATTTTTACCAAATTTCAACCAAAATTTCAAATCTAACTTAGCTTACTATATTTGAAATAGATTCACTTTGATATACCTGTTCAGGAAGAGACTGGGAAAAGTCTGAAACTGAAACCACAAGGTTCAAGCAAGCAATTGGAATGTCTGTATAACTATGACTGTAGGAAGACTTCACTCCTTTGCATATCTTCTCCAGAAGCTTCACAGCTGCAGCTAAGCAGTCCCTTCCATAGTCAGCAGAGAAGCATCTATAAAAGATGAACCAACAAGCCCCAAGTTATTATTATTTAATTCCAGTTGTACAGTTGCAATCAAAATTATTCAACCCCCATTGCACATCAGGTTTATTGTCAAAATTTACAGACTTTCAGCTGTTTGCGATGAACAAATCAAACAAAAGCAATAGAAATATTTAAACACAATGAATGCTTCAATGTTGGTTTCCCCAAATTCAACTGAAAATGCAACTTATAAAGACTTCTCCAGTCTCAAAATGATTCAACCCCTTCATGGCAAGCATCTTTAGTACTTAGTAGAGCACCCTTTTGCTGTTATGACCTGCTGTAAATGAGATGGATAGCCAGACACCAGCTTCTGGCAGCGTTCCTGATGAATCTTAGCCCATTCCTCATGAGCAATGGCCTCCAGTTCAGTAATATTCTTGGGTTTGCGTGCTGCAACCGCCTTCTTCAAATCCCACCAGAGATTTTCTATGGGGTTCAAGTCAGGTGACTGTGATGGCCCTGTAGAATCTTCCAGGACTTCTTCTGCAACCATGCCTTGGTAGAATTTGAGGTATGCATAGGATCATTGTCCTGTTGGAAGGTCCAATATCGCCAAAGCTTCAGCTTCCTCACAGATAGAATGACATTTTCTCCTAGGATTTCCTGATACTTCAAAGAATCCATCTTGCCTTCCACACCCTGCAGGTTTCCAGTGCCAGAGGATGCAAAGCAGCCCCATAGCATCACCGAGCCACCGCCATGCTTGGCTGTGGACAGAGTGTTCTTTCTTCATTCTTCTTTCTCCAAACATACCGCTGCTCCATTGCGCCGAAAAGTTCCAGTTTTGTTTCATCACTCCACAGAACAGAATCCCAAAACTTCTGTGGCTTATTTATATGATTTTGAGCCGAGTTTTCTTGTGCTTTTGGGTCAGTAGTGGTGTACGTCTTGGAGTTCTGGCATGGAAACCTTCTGCATTTAGTACGTGCCATACTGTGCTCACTGAAACCTCAGTGCTTGTTGCCACAAAGTCTTGCTGCAGGTCTTTTGCAGTCACTCAAGGGTTTTTCCCAGCCTACCTTTTTCTGCCCCGTCCAGGTATTTCATGTATTTTCTGCCCCTAGCCAGTTCAGGTATTTCATGTGTTCCAGCTCAAGCACACCTGGTGCAACTAATGAAGCCCTGGATTAGTTGCATCAGGTGTGCTTGAGACAACACCTGTTTTGCATATTTGTGCTGTTGTGAGGGATTCTATTCAGGGGGTTGAAATAATTTTGAGACTGGAGAAGTTTGATTTGTTCATTGCAAATAGCTGAAAGTCTGTAAATTTTTGGCAATTAACCTGATTTGTAATGGGGGTTGAATAATTTTGATTGCAACTGTATACAATGTCTGCTTTCATTAATGACGCAGTTTTAATATGGCAGTATCTAGAGTATATAGTATTTCAATGTGAGACCTTACATGTAACGATACTCATTCCAATGTGTCTAATTAAAGCTATTTATTATGTAATATTATTCAGTTCATTAGTTAATCACCTGAGCTTGACTTACCTGTATTTTTGTTCAAGAAGCTGGCTTTGAATGAATGTCAGCGTATCTGATACATTCTGTGGAGGAACATACAAATCTATTATCAAAAAATGTATTCAGACAAAATAAATATAATTAATTATGTCAGAAAGAACTACACCAATATAGACTTGTTTATAGTTAATAGAAAATATTTTGGCCAGTGACAGCATGTCTCATGTTTTCTTCTTTACATAATAATCATTCAATTATTATGCCAATTTACATAGAGTTAGAGTTTGACACTAACTGAGGAACTGCTGTAGGAAATATCAGCTGGAGCTTTGAAAATGAAAAGTTGCAACATGTCAAAAAGCTCCACATGGATGTTAGTGCTGTAGTCCACCAACTCGTCAACAGATAGCAGGAACATCCATGATCGAGTCAGCAGTGTGTCCACTTCCACAAGATGACGATTTGCTTTCATGAGATTCAGCATGGATCTGAAAAGGTATACCATATGTACCATGTTAATAGTAACCAAAATAATACTAACAGGTGCAAGTTCTCAATATCTTAAAAAACCTGCATGCATTAATTTGCATGTACATTCACCGAGCACTTTGTTAGGAACACTGTACTAATACCGGGTAGGGTCCCTCTTTGCTCTTAGTCTAAATTATGCATGGCATGGATTCCACAAGATGTTGGAAACATTCCTGTGATTCTGGTCCATGTTGACATGATTGCATCATACAATTCCTGCAGATTTTTCAGGTGCACTTTCATGCTGCGACTCTCCCATTCTACCACATCCCAAAGGTGTTGGTATTGGATTCAGATCCAGTGACTGGGAAGGTCATTGAATAACATTGAACTCATTGTCATGTTCATGAAATCAGTTTGAGATGACTTTTGCTTTGTGACATGGTGCATTATCATGCTGGAAGTGGCCATTAGAAGACGGTTAAATTGTGGCCATGAAAGGATTCACATCAGCAACAATACTCAAATAGGCTGCATTAGCTGCAAATAGGCTGCATAGCATTGGTATTAACGGGTCAAAAGTGTGCCAGCAAACATTCCCCACACCATTACACCACCTCCATCAGCCTGGTTATAACCTACGATAGCTGTCTTAGAAAATATCACGGTTTCACGGTATACAGTATTACACAATTATTATTATTATTATTATTATTATTAGTTACAGTGACCGTTAAAGGAATGGAATTATGTAATAAATAAAATTTAACTTCTTTAAATGGAAGTTTGTATTAAGTAAAAATAAATAAGAAATCTCCCATTTGAAAAAAAAGAAATTAGGAAGCAAAAAAAGGAGCAGGACCTGCTGTGGCTTTGTTTGGAACTGTTTTCGTTGGTGAAATAGAACAAAAACATACAATATTGGATCTAAAATATAAGTCACTTAATATTAACTTACATGTTAGCATAGCGTGCTAAACTAAATACTAAATGAAAATAACATAAGCTTTGTGAGCTTTTAAAATAATGTCCTATCATTATTAACATATACTGTAGGTGCACAACAGCGCAACCAGACTGCTCCTGACACACACACACACACACACACACACACACACACACACACACACACACACACACACACACCGGGGCAGTAGCCATGTTTCCATCCATGCATTTTTATGCAAATTTTGGGATATCGTGCAAAAAAACAAAAAAAAAACGCTGGATGTAAACACCAGATGTGAATGAAATCACCAAAATGCGCATTAAAAAACGTATGCGCTCAACTGAGGCGGATAAGTTTTTTTTTATTCGATAAGAAGACATACACATAAACTATGATGGAAAAACATTTACCAAATAAATTCGTCGATGTGCATCAAAAAAGTCATGTGACTTTTCCTCAAATGTGATTGTATAATTGGCTGATGAATGGAAACATGTTGTACATGTGTGTGTGTGGAGCAAGTTAACGAGTCTGACAGGCAGTAGAGGAGTAAAGGAGATGCGCATGCACAGGCGAGATTCTCCATCCGGTTGCTTTTTTCTCCCCCAATACCGTAGAGAAGCAAATGTACATGGTATGATAACTGTCAATTTTCCTACCACAGTGTACTGTGAACCCTAGCCTGCACTACTAACACAAAGCAGGTTGGGTCCATGGATTCATGCTGCAGGTGCCAAATTCTGACCCTACCATCTGTGTGCCTCAGCACAAGATTTATCAGACCAGGCTGCATTTTTCCAGTCTTCAGCTATCTTCAGTGATCCTGAGCCCACTGCAACCTCAGCTTTCTGTTCTTGGCTGACAGGAGTGAAACCTGACGTGGTCTTCTGCTGTTGTAGCCCATCCACCTCAAGGTCCGACGTGTTGTGCATTCTGAGATGGTTTTCTGCTCACCACAATTGTACAGAGTGGTTATCTGAGTTACCGTAGCCTTTCAGTCAGCTCGAACCATTCTGGCCATTCTCTGTTGACCTCTTTTATCAATAAGGCGTTTCTGTCCACAGAACTGCTGCTCACTGGATGTTTTTTCCTTTACTGAACCATTCTGAGTAAGCTCTAGAGGTTGTTGTGTGAGAAAATCCCAGGAGATCAGCAGTTATAGAAATACTCAAACCAGCCCTTCTGGCAACAGCAATCATGTCATGTTCAAAATTGCTGAGATCATATCCCGATCCTGATGGTTGATGTGAACATTACCCGAAGCTGCTGGCCCATATCTGCATGATTTTTTGCTTTGCACTGCTGCCAAGTGACTGGCTGTTTAGATAATTGCATGAACGAGTAGGTGAACAGGTGTTCCTAATAAAGTACCTAGTGAGTGTATATTGCTGCTCATTATTATCATATATATATATATATATATATATATATATATATATATATATATATATATTTTTTTTTTTTTTTTAATATATATATATATATATATATATATACATATATATATATATATATATATATATATATATATATATATATATATATATATATATATATATATATATATATGTAATGGAATCAATTTAGTTCAATCGATCACATATCAAAAGGCGGCCAGGATATGGTCTATAAAGAAATGTCAGTGAGTAAGGGGTGAATAAATTGTGTTTAACAAAAAAATTATGAAATGAGTCATCGAAAAAGTACCTTCTATCTTGTGAAGTTAATGACTTTGTATAGGCAAATTTCAGTCCTTGTAGTCCAGCCCATGCCTGTTCATTTTTTGGATTCACAGTGAGTGAAACCGGTTCAAATGGTTTTGAAGTTTCCTTGAGAAGATGCAGAAGTGGAATCGCAACAACCCATCGGGTCATCCCTTCTCCCTTCACTGTGTTAATCAGATCCAGCAACGTGTCAGGCAAACTAGAAGAGTTAAAATGTCAAGTTAAATGTTACTGGTCTAGTACAGGGTTATATATTCATAAAGTTATTTACAATATTTTTAAAAAAATATTTATTCTGATCCAGAATTTGTAAAGATCCACTTACATAAAATTCTGAACAGTGACAACAGTTACCTTTTATTGCTTAACCATTAATGATTAGTTTATGGCTATAAATAAGACAATTAGAAATGGTTATTTCATAGTTGTTTCATGCCGGTCACAGATTTATGGCCAGTGTTTTTTTTTTTTCATGTGAAATAATTAATAATTATATATATATAAAAACAACTATTAAAAAAATAATCAATTTATATAAAAATATAACATTAACACACAGTACTGTGCAAAAGTTTTAGGCACATGCAAAGAAATGCTGTAGAGCAAAGATGCCTTCAAAATAATGAAATTAAATGTTTCTACATTTAAAAAAAAAAAATACCGTAAAGAGCAGTAAACAGTAGTAAATGAAACAAAGTCAATATTTGGTGTGACAAAAAAATAAAAATAAAAATAGTCTCCGGTACAATTACTGCAGTTTTATAAGGAAATGAGCTGGTAAGTTTTATTGAGCATCTTGCAGAACCAGACACAGTTCTTCTGGAGACTTTGACTTTCGCACTCGCTTCTTATTTTTTGCAGCAAAACCCAGCAGCCTTCACTGTGTTTTTTTGTCTGAAAAGTGTCTCTTACGTAATATGCTGATTTCTTTACTGACATACAAACATTTTTCTGTAACATTTCATTTTGTGCTAGAAAACTAATGTTTGGGAATCTAAAATGATTTTTGTGATGACTTGATAATGTAGAAGTCATAAAATAAAAAAATCTATAACAAAGTTTGTACTAAAAAAAAAAAATACGGTGCCTAAAACTTTTGCATAGTACTGTGTATTTATAGGAATACATTTAAAACTATACATAAGTACAGCCAATAAGCTTTCATACAGCTAGATATTGTACTGTATCTGGTAATCGGGGAGATATTGTATTTAATCTGTAAAGACTGAAAGTGCACCCACTTTTTCAAGCATGAAAACGACTTTTGGATGTTGGTCCAAAAGGGGAGAAACTCATCTTTAGGCAGATTTGGCAGGCAGAGGGCTGAGCAAAGACGAATAAGTTCCCCCCATTCTAGCTTAAGGTCATACTGCTTCCACAAGTACAGCATAATGACAGCAGCCTTCAGAGGTCCCTTAATGTATTCACTTTTTTTTGATGGGCCATCTTTCTGCAGTTCTGGAGTGACGTGTTCAACCATAAAGTTCTTTAGGAGATTACTTACCTAATATTAAAAAAAAAAAAAAAAAAAAAAGCAGAACAATTGTATGCATTCTCATTATTCAAGCAAGGAAATAAACTAGTAGATGTGGTGTCCAAATTACATCAGTAATACTCACATCTTTTTCAGTGTAATTCAAGGCTACCCATTTTTTCTCCTTCTCTTCAAACACAAAGGGGTTTCCGTAGATCTGATGGAACTGCTTGAGCTGGGTGATAAAGTTTCGGAGATTGATGTCAGTCCAGCTTCTGAGAAAATCAAAGATCGTCTCAAGCATAACTCTCCCTGCAATCTCTTTTCCTTCAATCACACTTTTCCTCTGTTCAGGCCAAAAAGCCTCCTTCAATCTTTTAAGTACATTCTTAGATGGTTCTGCACAGATGATGTCATCATACTGATGCCATTCTCCTGCAATACATAAACAGATCAGATCATGTCCACAAACTGACCAGATTTTGATGTGCACCTTTTGAATATACTGAATATATCCACTTAAAGATGATGTACAGTAACTGACTGTAAAAGAACATCTCAGCTGAACCTATAAAAATCCATTAAAACCACACAATATAAATGTTTAAATATTGCAGTGCAGTACCGAACTTTTTCTGGTTAAAAATTAACAATCATATAAATTATATGAAGTATATAAAAAATGTTTTAAAAATCAGTGTTCAATACCGTCTCCTTACCTTACCCCGATTCGCAACGGTAAGCTTATAATAATGATTTATAATTTGAGCTGTCAGGTCGGATTTTGTCAGTTTGACGTCAGTCGTCTTTGCGTGGTTACGTCACGCCCATAAACAGAAAGAAGATGACCCGGCTACTACATCGCGTGTGTGGGTGCTGAGAATGGTGGAGTGTTTGTAGCTTGTGGATACAAACAAATGGATAGTTCTGCTGAATCTGCAGATGTCAACAATAATTGCATTTAGAACTATCCAGATTAAAAACAGCCAACTAGATGACAAGTGTAAATTCTAAGCAACTCTTGTAAGAACAAGCTACAAACACTCCACCATCCTCAGCACCCACACACGCGATATAGTAGCCGGGTCGTCTTCTTTCTGTTTATGGACGTGACGTAACCACACAAAGACGAATGACGTCAGATGTCAACAATAATTGCATTTAGAACTATCCAGCTGAATCAGCTGAAACCTCAAACTGCGGAGAGCCTGCAGTCAAAAAGGGAACGTGACAGAGCCCGTGCTAAAATGAGAATGAATATTGTCCTGGCTTTTGGGAGGTGGCGACAACTCCGAGATCTGAATGGACTGAAG
Organism: Cranoglanis bouderius; assembly: GCA_023630585.1. NCBI lineage: Eukaryota > Metazoa > Chordata > Actinopteri > Siluriformes > Cranoglanididae > Cranoglanis > Cranoglanis bouderius. Next base: position 3,375,512 of record CM042554.1, read on the forward strand.
ACTGATGGAGAGATGGCTTTTTTTTCCCTGTTGAACAGGTAAGACATTTCAGTGGCTCAATAGGTAGCCAGCTAACATTAGAACACTTGTTCGATTGATTCAACTAGGTATCAAGTTTCCTATGTTGTTGTTTTTTTGTTTGTTTGTTTTGCTATTGTCAGTGTGGTAAATTGCACTTATTTTCTGCTAGCTATGAGAGAGAGCAACTCACCTCTACTCTAAGAAAATCGTATCAGCCGCCACCTCTGCTGTCAAGTATTGGAGCTAATATACAACCCATAGGTATACTTCAAACCATCGGATTCATCCGCGCAGTAGAGCAGTGCCAAAGCACAACCCAAGTAAAAAAATAACTCTGCAAGTTACTTGAAATTTTATGTTTCAAACAGAGATGGCGATAGAGAGGCAAAGGTTCAGTACTGCAGCTTTAAATACAACTGACAACAGCGCCAAAGAAAAAATGCTTGCTCACATTTTATTTAGTTTATATAAAACTACTCGTCTTTAAAAATTTATTGTAAAAAGTCAGGATAATACACTGTTATATTAGCAAAATGAAGACTAGCCAGAATATGTAATGTAGCATGGTATCTTTGGTGAAACGCTGGCTCATGAAAGATTCTACTCACCCTCTGCATTTAGTAGATGTCGTTTAACAAAAAGACATCTGTTCGTGGTTTCTTTCGAATCCATTTTGTAGATATACTCGTACTCATATCTCTCCTTTTTTAACTTATATACCACATACTTGTAGGGTATCGACACAGCTTCTGCTTTGACCTTTGTAGACACCAGACTCCCTTCCACAAGAAATCCATGTTCATTGAGATCCCTGAAACCATAAATGAGTTATTTCCACAGTATTTCAGACAGAAAGTTATGAATATAGATGTTGGCCATTAGAAAAGAGGTCAGTCTTACCGTGTCACAAACAGCTCTACCACGTTGGTATCCCAGTCACTAATCTGAGTGCCAGCCCTTATAAATATGCGGTCTTCATTTCGGTCAAACTTAAAATCCTTTGACAAGACCGCATGAAAGTAAATGGTAAGTCTCTCACTCGCGGAAAGCTGCTGAGTTGAAGTGGGAATTCTGCAATTTATCAGAAGAGAGAATGAGTAAACTAGCAAAAAGAATACAGCTGGCAACCTACTATACCAAGACAAAAAATGATAGGCCTTCCATAAGCCAGATTCTAAATACCTCTCTGGAGGGACATCTTTCCTTTTATCTGTCTCTTCACTTTTGTCTTTCTTCTTCGACTCTGGACTTCTCTGGTCACTCAAAGTATCTCCTTTCCCATGAGCGGACTGCAGAGGCTGATTATTTTCCTTCAACTGTGAATCAACACTGGAGTTTAAACTCTTCACCTGAGCATGAAAAGAACCAGCTTCCATTTGATTTATCATTCAATGCATTTAAGCCATACATCACTTTAAATGTACTAGCATATTTTAAGGCGTGTCAGAGCTTTACCTCAGGTTTGCTCTGTGGTCCAAACACCATTTCAGATTTCTTTTCTTCTTGATTTAGGCTCTCTCTTTTCTGTGTGCATGGCCCAGCCTTAGCATTTGCAGATTGATCAACATTGGCATTCTGATCCAGAGTAGGTTGTGTCTTGCCAGATGTGTCGTTCCCGCTTTGTGTTTTGTTAGATGCATCTTTCTGGCTTTGTACTTTCTTAGATGCATCTTTCTGATTTTGCCTCTTGTTTGAAGCATCTTTCTGATTTTGTGTCTTGTTTGAAGCATCTTTCTGGCTTTGTAATTTCTTAGGTTCATCTTTCTGGCTTTGTAATTTCTTAGACTCATCTTTCTGGCTTTGTAATTTCTTAGACTCATCTTTCTGGCTTTGTGATTTCTTAGATTCATCTTTCTGGCTTTGTAATTTCTTAGATTCGTCTTTCTGGCTTTGTAATTTCTTAGATTCATCTTTCTGGCTTTGTAATTTCTTAGACTCATCTTTCTGGCTTTGTAATTTCTTAGTTTCATCATTCTGGCTATGTAGGCTGTTAGGTTCATCTTTCTGATTTTGTGTCTTAAATGCATCCTTCTGGACCTCATGCTTGGGTTTCATTTGGTCACCCACCTGTTCTTGCTTCTTCAGTGTTTCTGATGTTGTCGGAAGTGAGCTATCACTGTTCAGATGAGTGGGTTCTTCATCACACTGTGATTTTTGGTCTTGTATTTCTCCTGGTTCAAGACAGTCCTTCTCACCTTGTTCTCCTGAATCCAGGTTCTTGTTAACATCTGCCTCAGGTAAAGCAGGTCCCTCAAGTGTCATGCGATCACCAGGTATTTCTTCTGATGGGTTGATGAGAGATGATCCAGGAGACACATTGGTCAGGAGTGAGGAGTCAGGAGTCTCATCCATAGGACATACTGATTCCTCACTATCAGAGGACACGGCTTCCTCCTGTGTCCTCTCTATGTCTTTATCAGTCAGGGAGATGTCGGAGAGATCAGAGGTCAAAGACACAGGACCCCTGTCTTTCTCTGCCACTCTCCTTTTCTTCTTCTTCTTCTTTTTCTGAGGGATCAGAGTAAATAAAATATGATAAGATTGCATTTTATGGGAACATTTTGATAAAGACAGCTGATTGCTTGGGATATATCCATTCTAATAATCAAATACGCAAGACCATGAAGTTGAAAAATAATGCAAAAAATAATGCACACCCCATGTGGAAAACGCCCAAGTACCTTTTTTTTGACATTCGGGCTGTTGTCATTCGGCCTTTTAGGAGACCCGGCTGTTAGACGATTGTCCAAGACTAAGGAGTCTGGGTTCGTTTCTGTCTTCACTTCTGAATCAGTTGCCTGTGGAATGACTGCAGACTGTGTAGACTCATCTGGCGTTTTGTTAGATAAAATGCCTGACAAAAGCGATAAAGAAAGCCTGATAAGGATCAAGTGACTGACCAGATTTAACTACAGCATTTCGATCACGTTTTTGCTAATTCCTTTGCAAGAAATACACTATTTCATAGGAACTATTTGTTAAAGAGAAATATACAGTATGTATTTGCATAACCTACTCTGGGTTTTCTCTGAGAGTTGTGTTGTCAGTGGAGTCCCACATTGACTGCAGAACTTTGCTGTCCCCTCCACAGCAATATGATTACAACTTGGGCACTCCATCCTGAAAAACAAAAATGTCTAAAATGTAAAATCAGGATTATTTATTTCACTTCCTTGTGAGAATTGAACATACAATAGTTTTCTTTTGCTGTACTTTGTGAGTGAGCTTTTACTCTCCACTGAGCTTACCTTATTAAAAAAAAATATACAGGAATTCATTGCTGGGGTGACCCTTTCTTATAATTGATGCTATAACCTGTGTGACATCTTACCAATATCACGTTTAGTGTCTCCTGATATAATTAATACAGAATGAATTACATTTTGATAAAATCCGACATATTTTCTATTTTTCTATGATTATTTGTTAATGGATACATGATTTATTCATTTTAAGATCAAGTCAATTTAATGTGATGTCTGTAACCGTCTTTATTCACTCATGATTTACACGTTTCTGTTCCTTGGTTCATGATGTTCTGTCCTTGCTCAATTTTAGTTCATACTATAGTACGCCCAGGTTGTCTTTGTGCACACAATAAACTAGCTTGTTTATTATAACCTGGCTCATTGTCCCCTGATTCTTCAGTCATCTTACTTCTGGTGAAAATGCAGTATTTTGACAAGCTACAAATTGTAGTTAAACACAACAAGTGGCTTAGTAAAGTGTTGGGCCACCACAAGACACCAGAACAACCTGAATGCACATTGGCATCAATTCTACAAGTCTCTGGAATCTCTCCTAAGTGTTGGGTTGAGTTCTGCTGACTGTGAAGGCTACAGCACGTGATTTACATCATTTTCATACTCGAAACCATTCAGTGAGCCTTGTGCCGGATGGGGACATCATCACTCTTAAAGACACCACTCCCATCAGGATAGAAATGTTTCATCATAGTATAAAGGTGCTCAGTCAGAATAACGTTGTATTCAACATGACTCTTGCCTCTAAGCGTATTAAGTGGACCTAAAACCATGCCAGGAAAATGCTTCCTATAGCATAACAGAGCTACTGTTTTTCGTTCCTTTAATGTGTCACCCAACTTTAGTTTCCTAACGATTAAGGTTGCAGCATGTTGCACAATACTGTTAATCACAGAATTGGTCTTTGATCAAAAGACTACAGACGGTCCACAGGTTATGAAATTGATCACACTGGCCTGGTTGTAAATTAAAATTATTCAGCTATAAAAACAACAGCATTTTCACACCAACACACCCTCTGCACATCGTATCAAAGGTCACAGTGGTAAAAGTATAAAGACATTAACAGTGTCCTCCAGAATAACCGGCACTTTTCATTAAAATGACCAAAAAAAATCATTCTCAATAGAACTACTTTTTAAATAATAGTATTTTCATGCCAAGGAATATTTTAAGGTTTGAGAAACTAGAAAATTATTTTATTTGCTCTCAGTTTCCAGGATCTTAGTTGTTGGCTTAAACCATATACTGGGGTATAAATATGAGGTTGCATCAGTTTGTCATCCTGTACCATATGGAAAACCAGACATTTCAACACAAAAGTGACCAATGGTTGCTGAATTGCACAAAATAAAATACCATTAAGCACAATTAGGGTCATAACAAAAAGTTCACATATCTGAAACAGTTTGACATTTCCCAGAAACTGAAACAACGAGCATGCTGTCCCCCCACACACAGCAAGGAAGATACTGAAGGAAGGAAAAGAGCCTGAAGGTCACATGTTTAGAAGTGCACAATACTAAATGTTCCGTAATGAACTGTTCGACGCTAACTTCAGAATTACAGTCTGTTAGGAAATTATATGAAGGGATATCTGCCTTTATTTATCTGCCCCTGACTCTGTCACCATTTGTTAAACTTTTATGTTTATTCGTGTTTATCTTTGACTCTCTTTTATGATATTTATCTTTTATGATAAATGTAACTTGTGATACCTTCTGTAACTCACGGATGGAACAGGTTGATTCAGAACTTTTTAATGTGTTATATTTCTTAGTCTTCATGACAGTTTTATCCCTAGGGCTGTCTCTGAATGTGTTCCTTTAGTCAAAATAAGGCCAAAGGTGACGACACTCCCTGGCTTAGCCTGCCATAGGCCTTCTTCCTTGCATATTCCCCCCTCCATTCTTTCCTTATGTGCTTCTTTCTAGTTAGAAGAAAATCTTGTCTAAAGGCCCGTATAGCTATAAAGATAACTATAACGATAACTATATTAGTGTCCACACCAACGCATGATATCATTCTGTTTATTCTAAGCGCGCGCTGCAGTTATGCCGTCTGCTACTTTAAATGCTTGAGCTCTTTAAAGCAGGACGGATTCTGATTGGCTGTCAATGTTTTTATCGTTCATGAGCTGGAAAAAAATCATCCTGAAAGTGATTCCAACGATATCGTTTCGCTGTGCCGTTATCGTTGTAGTTGTGGTGTGGATTCTGCTATTCTTTTATATTTGCAACTATTTTTAGAACTATATCCTTATCATTATCATTCTAGTTATCGTCCTTGGTGTGAACGGGCCTTAAAGGGAACCCCGACTATGAAGACTTGTATGGCTTATTAGATTAACACTGACAGCCGCTATATAAATTTGATATCCAAAAACACTCTAGATGTCAGTTTTAAAAAAATAATACTAATAATAATAATCAAATCCTTTCACTTGTAGGCCACAACTGCTGTTTATGTCGCAATGCATTCTGGGTAGTGACGTCAAATGGTCTTGATTCTCTAGCAACCCTACAGCGATATAAACATGTCTTCCGTTCAGACTTTTCGATTTGAACCCGAGCGTAACATAAACAACGAGTCTAACATAGAAGACGTTACTCAAAATGTGCATCAAAATGAGGACAATCAGAGAGGTGAGGAGGCGAGAGTGGGGCAAACTCGATGGTGTCTGTGCAGCAACTGCACGTCTATGCTAACCGAGAGCGGCTATTCAGCAACTGTTCAAGGTAAGCATATGGGTTAAACTAATGTTTTATGATAAAACATTCTAATATCATTCATTTTAGAGATTATCAGCCATCGCTGTCGTATACTTTATCCTGTTAAAATTCCGACGGCCCGCCGTCACCATGTTATGAGCAAAATCTATGCTATGTACACAGCTGCTGTGTGAATGTGTGTATGTAGGTACTCAGGCGATATACCTTTGGAAAGCTAAGATTCTTGTGATTTGATTGATATAAAGCGTTTCAAAATACAATCACAACACCAGCCTACAATCAACATCTCTGAATGATCACCGACATACAAACAAATACTTACGAAACAGAGGGAACTCACTTATGAAGCCTCATAGTAGTCCACTGATCCATAACATCCCGACAAAAAAAGTCTTGTTACACCCGCAACGGTCCAAACAATCCAATTATGTAAAAATATTTCACCTTTCAAAAGAAACCAAAACCAAGCATGTACTCCAAATGGTTCAAGAACAGCTTTAATTTTACTTTGGGTATGTCTTTGATAGGTGTTTTAGGCTTAGGTTTTTTAGGTTTAAGATGCTTATGGGTTTGATTATATTTACAGATATCCCCTGTATCACAGCACACAAGCACTTTGAGGCAGTTTGCCTCAATCGAGGTGTTTTATGGGCTGCTCTCGTCAGCCTTCATGACCGGGAAAGTGCTGGGGCTAGTAGATAATTCTTTTTGCTTAATGCTGGAGTGTGTTTCAAAGTGCTCAAGCGCAACCATTTTACACCATCGCCTCAGAGTGCATTGCGCGTGTAACATAATGGCGGCCTCCATAGGTTAAGATATGTATTAAACATTAAGGATTTTTAAAATGAAGAAAATATTTCACGTGTTTCTAACAACGTATTTTAGTAGGAGAGGGCAATTATCGCGTGTTAAGTCTTCATAGTCGGGGTTCCTTTTAATAAAGAAGGCCTTCCTGAGACTATCTCACAAAATACAGCACCTAAATGAAAAGCATCATGCCAAGCATTATAAGAACTAAATCTGGCATTGTCTGTTGTGGTCAGATGAAACCAATATCAAACGCTTTGGTCAAACACACCATCAGTTTGGTGAAAAAAAAGAGACTGCATATAAAGCACCTGATACCCAGTGGGTTTTTGTTTGTTTGGGGTTTTTTTTGTGGTTTTTTTAAATGGTGGTGGATCATTGTTACTTTGGGTCTGGTTTGTGACTAGTGGTTCATGGGCTCTTATGAAGATTAATGGCATCATGAATTCCACTAAGTACCAGGATATTTCAGCACAAAACCTGGCTGCCTCTGCCAGGAGGTTCAAGAGCTTTCGAGAAGCTGACGAGCCACACACCTCCAAAACAAAACAGAAACCGTTAAGGAAACACAAAATCATTGTTTTGCGATGACTGACTCGGTCTCCGGATTTGAACCCTACTTCAAACCCCGTAGTCTAATTTGATGAGCGCATCCACATGCGCAAGCATATAGAAAACGTTCTGTATGGAGTGGACCAAGATTACGCTTACAAGTGTCTGCAACCTTGTTAGACATTACTGCTCGGTGCTGTTATTCTCTCCAGGCCAGGCGTTACAATATAGCCTGATAACTGGAAGGGTGCACATAATTTTGTAGAAAGAAAATCGCACTACCATAAAAAAAACAGGATAAATCTCTTACAGAATACGAATGAATAGTGAATGAATGAATGTCTCTATATATCCACGCTCAAAATATCTCTTTAATTATACACATTTTGCTCATTTTCTTGAAGCGTGCCAGTGATTCTGGAGTGCACTGTGCATGGCAAACAGTGACCACTGTCTTCAAATTTATCACACAACTCAGTTTAAGATAACCTGAGCTAATTTTAGCCTGAGCTGTGGCTTAATATCCTTACTGTTCTTCTTTCACCTCCTTTACAAGTTAAAACTCTTTACTCAACACTGTAATCTTTTTTAATCAAGTTTGCCATTTATTATTTATTTTTTGTATGAGGCCTTTGTTATACTTCTAGGTCCTCACAAGAGTACTAAACCTAAAAAAAAAAAAAAAACGGTACTAATAAGCACATACTCAGTGGCCATTTTAGTTTTAGCTACACCAGAGTCATGCCTTCATTCACTGGTCATTTTACATGTACTGTACCTCAGAACTGTATCCAATTGCAATCTGTTTACCTCACACACACTGTGCAGAGCAACAAATTACCATAATTGTACAGTTACAAATGCACGTATATTGTAGGTTCACCTGTTAAAATATACACGGAAAAGTAAGCATTTTTAAAGCAAATTAACCTGTCCTCTTTCAGTTCCCAGTATACACGTTTAGTTAGCTAGCTAGCGAAATAGCTAGTTAACAACTTCGAGCAACCTACTTAAGCGCAACATGGGCTCAGCCCAAGGCGTGCGCACCCGGAAAAAAACACCGCGCTGCCCATAAAATGCCACGACAGCCAGCAAGCTAGCAAGCACTTTTCTCTTCTCTTATTAGCTAGCTAGCAAATATGTATAGCTTGCTTGCTGGCTAACGTTACTTCGCTGGTGTGCGGGTTAAAATGCAGGTGGGGGAAAGTAGCTGCTCTGCGCCGTCCCTGTTTGGTGTTAGCTATCATTTTGCTAAGTACTTCCGGTAAAAATAAAAACACGAGCACGCAGCAAGATGTTCCACTGAACAGTTCCTTACCTCTGCAGGTGTATCGCTGTCTTCAGTATCGCAGTCGGGTTAAAGAATGAACACGGAGTATCCGCGGCATTATCTGCTGATTCACCCCGCAGAGAGAAACAGCTTTCGTTTCAGTGCAAATGAATTTTCTGGACGGCTGAACTTTCGTTTCATGGGAAATGGGCGTGATCTCACGAGCTCAGGACGCGAAGCTCTCGATAAACACCGCTCACTGAGGAGGTGCGAGCAGGCTGGAGTTTGTACAGCAATGTGGAGATTTCCATAAGTAAACAAGGTATGAGATCTGTCAGAGTGGTAAATCAGATTATCTCACAGCATAAACTCTGATTTACTTGGGTGTGTGATACGTTGAACCTGCTGTGAAATGTGTCACTGTTATTGTTGATTATTACTATGTTACCATACCGGGGGGTATTCCAGAAAGCTGGTTATGTGACATACCCAGGTAAGTTTAAAGGTAAGTTAGCTGATAACCTCAACTTTCGGTTCCAAAAACGGAAGTAACTTTCTGGGTATGTAAGTTACCATGGCAACTTGCTCTCTGAAGATAACCTGCTCCGGAGCAGGTTATGTTCCAGGGTTGGTTCGTTTCAGAGACATGGAAGCACAGATTATACGAGGTTTTTTTCGCCGTGAGAGGGTGATAAGGGCAGGTACTGACGTGTTTTCATATCCGAATGAATATTTGCGAGAGCGATACCGGTTTTCAAAAGAATCGTTAATTTATTTAACAAACCTTTTGAAACCGCACATATCAGACGTGACAACCCGCGGGTCAGCGATTACCACAGAGCACATCCAGTTCATTGCTCTTGTTTTTTTGCGACAGGGAGTTTTGTGTACAATGTGGGCGATGCAGAGCATGTAGGGAAAGCACCTGTGTGTAGAGCCGTACAGTATCCCTGGCACTGAAGAGGTTTCTACACACTTTTGTACTGTTTCCTGGCCATAAACCGGTGCGCCTTATAAAAGAAGAATTTCACAGAGTGGCAGGTTTGTCCTTTCTATAAAAATCTATGACAGACATTAACATATCTTAACTTCCTATTCATATCGATCCATCTATTCAGACTGCATGGATATATCTATCTGTCAGACTTTGTGATTTAATTTCAGGGTTGCCGAATGTGATTGGGTCCATTGAAGGCGCCCACATTCTGTCAGTGAAGGAGACTGTGTTATTAGGAAGTCTGTCCACAGCATCAATGTGCAGGTAACAACAGAAAATGTAGTTTTAAAATCATTAAACCTTTCGGTGTTAAACCATTTAGGTCATTATCGGTCCCCACTAACCAGGTCATAATGTGATGTGACCCACCTCGTCACTAATGTTGAGGCCAAATGGCCAGGGGCTGTACATGATGCCAGAATTTTCAGAGAGTCATCCTTGTGCAGCAAATTTCAACAGGGTACGGTTTGATTTACACAGTGGTTTTATTTTGACTTTATTTGTATTGTACACTTACAAACTGTCGGTTATTTTATGCCACGCCAACTCTCTTTCCTTCGCCGATGCAGCCGTATCGCTTCTTTTCATTATAATCGGCTTGTACGCCTCGTATGCCAGCATTAAAACTTCCAACTCCTCCTCGGTGGAATACGCCGCCCTTTTCTGTACACCTTTGGTTTCCATGGTGACTCATGATTTCGGCGATCTATTGAAAATGCCTTTATGTATTCGCCGAGAGCGCGCATTAACTCTCGGTTACCAGTAGGAGGTTGATTAAACTAACTCTTCTCAGGTGTTTTGGAACCGACGTATCCTGAGTAAGCAAGGTTTGGGTTAATCAACCGAGAGTTCAGGGTTTAGCTGACGGCAAGTTAACCCTGCTTTCTGGAATACCCCCCAGTGCACTTTGTTCCCTCCTCTCCTTGATCCTAGCAACATTCTTTATTAACGGTGCCACAAGGATTCTTTGGAGGAGTTTTCTAAACAGGGTTTGTTCCCTCATAGGGACAAACCAAAAAATTGATTAGAAGTTTTTTTTTTTTCTAAAGGAATATCTTGCTGGGTGTGTTAGGAACCGGGGGGAAATGTAAAATGTGGCATTATTGGGTTTGGGAAAGAATAACCAGGGTATTATTTGCCATATTCAGTGTAGAGAAAAGATTCTTCAGTCTGTGCAGTTCCATTTTGGATTAAACTACAGGGTGCCCCAAAAGTCTCCATAGGATAAATGTATAGGAGTATGTATTCTAGCACCACATCAGTCGTGCCTTCGTCAGTGGATGTTCGTGGACGTCCTCTTCTTGGTTGGTCGGCAACACTTCCAGTCTTTTTGAAATGTGTTAACAAGTTTGGCAACAGTGTCGAGTGTGACGTGCAGGCAGTGTTTCACTGGGTCATTCCATGAAATTGGTGCCTTTTGCATCCCTAAGAAATAATCAGGCACAGAATTACTATAAAAATAAATTTGTGATTTAAAAACATAATAATACTATGTATTCTTTCATCAATATTACATTAAATTTATGTCAATTAAATATTATTTTTAAATAATTAAATTGCATTTATGCTGTTAAGGGTAAGGGTTTTGTCCTATGATTGTTCTAAGTATAGTCTCGTTGTTAAGCAATGTTTTGACATAAGTATACATTATTTTTTTTATAAAATATAATTTTATCAGTGTCCGCTGATTTCATGTTACCCTCACCAAAAACCCTTGTAAAATAATGGTACATTCCAGTGACATCACTTCCAGAAAGTTACATCATCTCTCAACCAGGATTCCAACAGTTAAAACACAAGTAAGTTTCTCTCTCTCTTCTATAATGTTCTATTTTTGATGATTTATGAGGTTTGACTGAGTCAAAACTGTTACTGTTACTGTTTAAAGTATAAATTTAAACAATTATTTATTTAACTTAATATAATCAATATCTACAAGTAATATCCTTTGAAAGTGTACAACATGTGCTTTTGTGGCCTTGACCTATTAGCTAGCAATTAGCAAATTAGCTTGAAATCTAACAGTTAAACCTGTTATTGTCAGCCCTGTTACTTTTCTAGAGTAACAGGTTTTGACATGTGGGTAACAGGGATGACATAGATTAGGTGTCACCTTAGCCACACAGTTTTTAAAGTTTAATAATGCATCCATGTAAGGGCAGTAAAGGTGACTGCAAACCCTTGCCTCAATCTTGCAATTTCAGCATCAAGATCTTGGTCTGTTTTCAGATGATCATAGGAAGACCAAGATCTATTCATCTTCCTTGCCTAATAAAATACTGTATTTTATGTTCTGTGAGGGGACCATACTCACACAGACAAACAGATGGACGCATGGGTGTAATTACAATACCCTTAAAACATTAGCTCTCTTAGAAATGAAATGTGCTTCACTAATACAATTATGCCAAGTAAGTGCAAAACAATATAATGCAATTTAAAAAGGTAAAACTTTACAATATTTTGTAAACAAATATGTGCAGTGTTGGTCAGTCCTGTTGCTATGACGTCAATCCTGTTGCTGTCATTAATTTCATAAAAATGTAAAAAAAAAAAATTTTAAAAATGATATTTGAAATGGCCTTCCAGGTTTTGCCATTGTAAATTTAACTATATTGTATTTTGGACAAAGCCATTCTTTTAACATCTCTCTTGTAAAAATATATATTTTTCTTAATTGATATGTGATCACCCTCCAAAATTAGGCTGTTCTTGGTCATCTGAATGACAAATATAAGATTGAAAAAAAAATCCAAAATGTGAAACAATCCCAGTGAAAAGAGTAAAATAATGTTCATATATGTGAAAACTATTACATAGCTCTAATTAAAACTATAGTATATAGTATCGCTTGTGTCTGTAACAGTGATGACAAAAATATCAAAACATGAGGTCGATAAATAGTCATAAAATAAGAAATTACATTGCCTGAGATGGCACAATACAATTTCTTGTCATTTTAAGCTGTCTTCATTTCATGGATCTTTAAAAAAAAATTGATTAAACTTATTTTATATTTTAATTTTTCAAAGTTGAAAAGGCACCGATTTTGTGGAATGACCCTCCTGTTAAAGTCTATTGCAACCTTGTGACAGCTTCCTGATCCAGCCATGAGAATGATTTCAATACGTTCTTCTTTTGTCAAAGGCATTCTTAAAGGCTATCTAAAACTATATATACAGTACTGTGCAAAAGTTTTAGACACATGCAAAGAAATGCTGTAGAGCAAAGATACCTTCAAAATAATTAAATGAAATGTTTCTGCATTTAAAAAAAAAAAAATACCATAAAGAGCAGTAAACAGTAGTAAATGAAACAAAGTCAATATTTGGTGTGACAAAAAATTTTAAATAGTAGTCTCTGGTACAATTAGTGCAGTTTTATAAGGAAATGAGCTGGTAAGTTTTATTGAGCATCTTGCAGAACCAGACACAGTTTCTTCTGGAGACTTTGACTTTCGCACTCACTTCTTATTTTTGCAGCAAAACCCAGCAGCCTTCATTGTGTTTTTTGTCTGAAAAGTGGTCTTTTATGTAATATGCTGCTTTAATGACGTACAAACATTTTTCTGTAACATTTAATTTTGTGCTAGAAAACTAATGTTTGGGAATCTAAAATGTTTTTTGTACTGACTTGACAATGTAGAAGCCATAAAATAAAAAATCTATAACAAAGTTTGTACAAAAAAAAAAATAGAGTGCCTAAAACTTTTGCACAGTACTGTATATAATGTACAGATATAATAATATAATGTGGATTCAGAGCCTAACCCTGCAATATGAGGCAAGGACACACCCTGAATGGGACGCTAGTCCATCTCAGCATGCACAAACATTCACATTTGTTGTTTTTGAAAATAATTATAAAAGTCCCCACAGAGGTAACATACGCATCAATTTATGACCCTGCAATATACCTGTATATGTTCTTCATAGAGGGGCTGTTTTGTTTCGTTTTTTTGGTTTGGTGTTTTTGCTTTTCTGTCACTGTGACTCAGCATATGTTGTATGTTATTAGCCACTTTTCCTTAAAAGCCACTGTGAAGGAAAAGCAGATTATTCATTCTCTGCTCAAAGTTTCAGTACTAGCTTCCATAAACCAACACGGGCTTTCCTGTACCAGTTTCTATTTGTCAGCAAGCTGTGCCTAGTAGTAGTAAGTCAACGTGACAGGTGCGTCTTATCTTCTTAAAGGCGTTGGAACTTCAAGGGACTTTCAGTTCTACTGTTGGAAAATGTTCTACAATTATACCATAAATCCAGTCACCATGACTTTGTACAAATAGATATTTTAATTGACCTGGATGACATACAAGCTTCATTCTTTTCTTTTTTTTATTTTTCATCTCAAACAGAGATGGCCAGCAAGTCGTCCCTTATCCCACTGCTTCTCCCAGAGGATGAGCTACTGTGCTCTATCTGCCAGATGCTCTTGAATGATCCTGTGACTATACCATGTGGGCACAACTTTTGCATGACCTGCATCAGCAAACACTGGAAATTAGCCTTTTCATCCATTTACTGCCCCCACTGCCGCAGAAAGTTCCCCTCAAAGCCGGACCTAAAGACCAACACCATTCTCTGTGCTATCATGGAGCATGTTGAGAAGGTGTGGCCGGAGTCTGAGATTGTCAGGATTACAGATGAGAAACCTATCAACTGTGACATCTGTGAGGAGGGAAGGGAGCTATCAGCAGTCAAGACCTGTGTGACATGCCTGGCTAGCTTTTGCAGCGTGCACGCAACACCCCATATGAATAGCCAAGCGCTAGCCAAACACTGCTTGTGCACACCGGTTTCAGACATCAAGGATCTGCTGTGTAAGAAGCACAGTAAAGTGCTTGAGGTGTTCTGCATGAACCATGGGACTGCCATCTGTTGGCAGTGTACAGCAAAGCACCGCAAGTGCAACACACGCCCAGTGGAAGAAATGAGGACAGACTGGAAGGTGAGCTGGCATATTAGGAGCATAAGTGGTGTTGATAAACCAAACTGCTTAGAATTCGGCTTAGTTACTAGGTACTAAGAAAGTTTCACAGAGCATCTGGTTGAGAGGTAGGCATTGGGACAAAAAAAAAAGTTGCACAAGCAGTCAGATATAACGCCCGCAAGACAAATATTCAGAATGAACCTGCAGTGCAATGCATTTGCAGAATCCTTAGTAACTGCCTGGTCAGGATTACAGTGGCTTAAATTAGGCTACTACTTTTATATTTTTCTTATATTTTGGGATAATTTGCTACTTTGTTGTGTTTATATTTTAGAACTAACTAAATGTGTTATCACAGACAGGTACAAACAAAAATAAGAGTGAGAAACTCACAGCTATGGCAGAATTCACAAACCATGCTGACAGTGCTGGCATTTCTACATCTGAAATGAAGTGAAATGAAAGGGAATTCACTTTTTTGTTTTTGTTTTAAATACAAAAATCATACATTTAAAAAAAAAGTGATTTAATTCTTGTTACTGGCATTTGCAAACAGTACGTTTTAAATCTTGTGTTTTTCATGCACCACTTATCATTTTGTTTAGTTCGTTTGAAAACAAATCAACTCCGTTCAAGTTTGTGGTTTATTTGTTCATTATAACGTACTTGCTGTTATAACCCATTCATTCAGGCTGCGATCAAGCCAGTGGCAACAGAAGCTCAGGACAGAGAGGATGCCACCAGTGAACTCTTGGAAGCCCTGAATACTATGTCAGAGGGTATAACGGTAAGATCATACTTGGTATGCAGACACTTTTTCATAGAGTTGCATCATTTATACCACTAAGCGGAGTTTATCATTATGCTGTTACTTTTAAGGTCTTCAAAAGTTGTAGCCATCAAATCAGGAGTATCGAACTCAGAATCACAACCTTACAGAGATTTCTGTTTTTTTCTCTTCTAATACACCAAGATTAAGCCCATGAAAGGCTTAATAATTTGCTGTCTGGTTGAAATAAAATAATAAATGAGGTGTGTGTTATGGCCCTCCAGGGCTAACACTACTATAAAAATAATCAAAAAGTGGTAGAAACAAAAACATTGGCAAAATTTCATAGAGACTCTAAAAGTCCAAAGTGGAAAAAAAAAATCAGTTTAAACTGACTGTAGTCTACAGGAGTTAACACAGTGACTCATTCTATTCCCATTTCTCTATTAAGTGTAATCAGGGCACAGCTGGTATCTCAATTTGATATGCTAGAGATGCAAGGATATAAAGGATAGAACTGCTTTGAAACCATGAAATGGTTTGGCCTACATACAATACCATGGAAAAGTATTTGCTCCCACATGATTTCCTGTATTTCTGCATACAGGTGCATCTCAAAAAAATTAGAATGTCATGGAAAAGTTTGTTTCTTTCTGTAATCTAATTCAAAAAGTGGAACTTTCATATATTCTAGATTCATTACACATAAAGTGAAAAATTTCAAGCCTTTTTTGTTTTAATCTTGATGATTACGGCTTACAGCTCATGGAAATCACAAATCCAGTATCTCAAAATATTAGAATAAAGTATTTATAATACAGAAATATCAATCTTCTGAAAAGTGTGCTAAATTATGCAGTCAATACTTGGTCGGGGCTCCTTTTGCACGAATTACTGCATCAATGCGGCGTGGCATGGAGGCAATCAGCCTGTGGCACTGCTGAGGTGTTATGGAAGCCCAGGTTGCTTTGATAGCGGCCTTCAGCTCGTCTGTATTGTTGGGTCTGGTGTCTCTCATCTTGACAAAATTCAGGTCAGGCGAGTTGACTGGTCAATCAAGCACAGTAATACCATGGTCAGCAAACCAGTTACTAGTAGTTTTGGCTCTGTGGGCAGGTGCCAAGTCCTGCTGGAAAAGGAAATCAGCATCTCCATAAAGCTTGTCAGCAGATGGAAGCATGAAGTGCTCTAAAATGTCCTGGTAGACGCTGCATTGACTCTCGACTTGAGAAAACACAGTGGACCAACACTAGCAGATGACATGGCACCCAAAATCATCACTGCCTGTGGAAACTTCACACTGGACTTCAAGCAACTTGGATTCTGTGCCTCTCCACTCTTCCTCCAGACTCTGGGACCTTGATTTACAAATGAAATGCAAAATTTACTTTCATCTGAAAAGAGGACTTTGGACCACTGAGCAACGGTGTTTTGAGTAAAAAGGTGTTTTGAGTTAATTAGCTGATTAGAGTCTTCTCAGGTCGACATTTCTGTATTATAAATTCTTTATTGTAATATTTTTGAGAAACTGAATTTTTCCAGTATGTCATTTCCATGAGCTGTAAGCCGTAATCATCAAGATTAAAACAAAAAAAAAAAAAAGGATTGAAATATTTCACTTTATGTGTAATGAATCTAGAATATATGAAAGCTCCACCTTTTTAATTAAATTACAGGAAAAAAAAGAACTTTTCCACAATATTCAAATTTTTTTAGATACACCTGTATTTGTCACACTAAGTGGTTTCAAGTGGATCCTCATATAAAGTGTCATTATTACAAGGAAAACATGAGAAAACACAGAGCACATATTTTAAATGTTCATTTCATTTATCGACGGAAAAAGGTTATGCAACACCTATAATCACCTGTGTGAAAGTAATTGCCCCCTAAACGTAATAACTGGTTGTGCCACCTTTAGCAGCAGCAGCAATCAGTTTCATTTCACATTTCAGTGAAGGAATTTTGACCCACTCTTATTTGCAAAATTGCTTTAATGCAGCCACATTGGAGGGCTTTTGAGCATTAACTGCTCATTCAAGGTCCTGTCACAGCTTCTCAATGGACTTCAAGTCAGAACTTTGCCTAGACCATTCAAAACAGTAATTCTTTTTAAATTTCTTTTGATCACTGCATAGCGTGCTTTTAGCCTACTTCGTGGCAATGCTGGAAAGGCTCTATTTAAGTGGTGTTTAGATTCTGCCTGGGTGTGTCTAGTCTAATTGAACCCAATTATCAAGTAAATTTGGTTTATTGGGTGATTAATTAACTAATTACTTTTTCACACAAGGCCAGTTAGCCAGCACTTGCACCTCATAGTCATCATATTATCCAGACATACTAATTGGGACTCTTAAAGCTTTAGTATGTAATCTAAAATGTATTAATGACCACAATATTCTACAAGATACAATGTCAGAAACCACAAATGCATGTATGTCTGAGATTAACAGCTTTACTCAGCATGATGAAACTGGTATTTTTATTTACAAGTGTTCACCCTCTTGAACTTTTTCACATTTTGTACATGCATTTGTATTACAATAAATAAAGTATTTTGTACCTTCAAATGTTAGACATATTGTGTAAGTCAAATGTAGGTGAGGTCTGTCCTACTAATTTGTCCTACTAAATGTACAGCTTGACTTAAAATATTTATATGATTTGTTAGCTGAGATGCTAATTGACTTGAATCATTCCAGGTTGTATAAAATCCTTTTCACTCACCTTACTACCTTTTATTTTATTTATATATCTTCAACATGTTGTTATCCTCAGGATGCTGCAGAAAGTTTGACTGAAGATGTGCAGCTCTGCTTCAAATCACTGATGAACACCATTAACCATGCCCAGAACAGAGCCATATCCTTTATAGAAGCAGAGAAGGTGGGAGCTCTCCAAAAAATAGAAAAGCAGAAGGAACGGTTGGATGAGCATATGCTTTCCATATCACTGATCATGGATAAGATTGATGAGTGCATAAACAATGACTCGTACTTCAACTTTCTTCTGGTTAGTATGTGACTATAGTTTTTTTGTTGAAAATAAGCTCCAAATAAGCAAAAGCCCTCAAAAAGAACAAATCTATTCCAACTTAACTATGTTGTGCCCTTCTTATAGCCTCTACCACTACTGCCTGCAGAGGTTGGTCAGCTGCAGGATGTTCAGCTGGATGGCCAAGCTGTGGAGAGGATGATATTAGATCTTCAACAACTTAACAGTAGTCTGGAATCTCAGCTCAGCACCATTCTGCAGAGAAGAGAGGAAATACGAGACAAAGGCAAGGCAACTGTAGGGTCCTGAACAATTAATCTAGTTCAAGCATGCAGCTAGCGGGCCGGGACCAGAATTTACAGTTGAAAGATTTGGAAAAAAGTTTTCTCTGGTATTCCACTAGGGGGCAAAATAGGCCAATAAACTACAGTATGGGACATAAAGTCTGCTACTGACAGAATGAGCTAATGATATCTAATTCTTTATATATATATATATATATATATATATATATATATATATATATATATATATATATATATATATATATATATATATATATATTATATTATAAAACGTGTGTGTATGTGAGCAATGAAGGCTGTGAAAATTTGTTTTTGATCTTTTGTTCAAAAAATTCACGAAAATACTCTGCTCTCATTGATATCAATCAGTTGCAAACAAAACACAGGTTTATATAAAAAAAATTGTTAAATATAGGTGTGCAACAATTATTGGCACCCTTTAAGTCCATACTTTGTGCTACCTCCCTTTGCCAAGATCACAGCTCTGAGTCTTCTCCTATAATGCCTGATGAGGTTGAAGAATACATGGCAAGGGATCTGAGACCATTCCTCCATACAGAATCTCTCCAGATCCTTCAAATTTCGAGGTTCACGCTGGTGGACTCTCCTCTTCAGTTCACCCCACAGGTTTTCTATGGGGTTCAATTCAGGGGACTGGGATGGCCATGGCAGGACCTTGATTTTGTGGTCAGTAAACCATTTTTGTGTTGATTTTGATGTATGTTTTGGATCATTGTCCTGCTGGGAGATCCAACCACGGCCCATTCTTTGCTAATATTAGTGGAGTGCACTGTGTGTGTGTGTGTGTGTGTGTGTGTGTGTGTGTGTGTGTGTGTGTGTGTGTGTGTGTGTGTGTGTAGTATCTCACAAAAGTGAGTACACCCCTCACATTTTTGTAAATATTTTATTATATCTTTTCATGGGACAACACTGAAAAAATGACACTTTGCTACAATGTAAAGTAGTGAGTGTACAGCTTGTATAACAGTGTAAATTTGCTGTCCCCTCAAAATAACTCAACACACAGCCATTAATGTCTAAACCGCTGGCAACAAAAGTGAGTACACCCCTAAGTGAAAATGTCCAAATTGGGCCCAATTAGCCATTTTCCCTCTCCGGTGTCATGTGACTCGTTAGTGTTACAAGGTCTCAGGTGTGAATGGGGAGCAGGTGTGTTAAGTTTGGCGTTATCGCTCTCACACTCTCTCATACTGGTCACTGGAAGTTCAACATGGCACCTCATGCCAAAGAACTCTCTGAGGATCTGAAAAAAAGAATTGTTGCTCTACATAAAGATGGCCTAGACTATAAGAAGATTGACAACACCCTGAAATTGAGCTGCAGCACGGTGGCCAAAACCATACAGCGGTTTAACAGGACAGGTTCCACTCAGAACAGGCCTCGCCATGGTCGACCAAAGAAGTTGAGTGCACGTGCTCAGCATCATATCCAGAGGTTGGCTTTGCAGAATAGACGTATGAGTGCTGCCAGCATTGCTGCAGAGGTTGAAGGGGTGGGGGGTCAGCCTGTCAGTGCTCAGACCATACGCCGCACACTGCATCAAATTGGTCTGCATGGCTGTCGTGCCAGAAGGAAGCCTCTTCTAAGGATGATGCACAAGAAAGCCCGCAAACAGTTTGCTGAAGACAAGCAGACTAAGGACATGGATTACTGGAACCATGTCCTGTGGTCTGTTGAGACCAAGATAAACTTATTTGGTTCAGATGGTGTCAAGCGTGTGTGGCGGCAACCAGGTGAGGAGTACAAAGACAAGTGTGTCTTGCCTGGTGGTGGGAGTGTCATGGTCTGGGGATGCATGAGTGCTGCCAGCACTGGGGAGCTACAGTTCACTGAGGGAACTATGAATGCCAACATGTACTGTGACATTCTGAAGTAGAGCATGATCCCCTCCCTTCGGAAACTGGGCCGCAGGGCAGTATTCCAACATGATAACGACCCCAAACACACCTCCAAGACGACCACTACCTTGCTAAAGAAGCTGAGGGTAAAGGTGATGGACTGGCCAAGCATGTCTCCAGACCTGAACCCTATTGAGCATCTGTGGGGCATCCTCAAACGGAAGCGCATCAAACGGTCTCTAACATCCACCAGCTCTGTGATGTCGTCATGGGGGAGTGGAAGAGGACTCCAGTGGCAACCTGTGAAACTCTGGTGAACTCCATGCCCAACAGGGTTAAGGCAGTGCTGGAAAATAATGGTGGCCACACAAAATATTGACACTTTGAGCCAATTTGGACATTTTCACTTAGGGGTGTACTCACTTTTGTTGCCAGCGGTTTAGACATTAATGGCTGTGTGTTGAGTTATTTTGAGGGGACAGCAAATTTACACTGTTATACAAGCTGTACACTCACTACTTTACATTGTAGCAAAGTGTCATTTTTTCAGTGTTGTCCCATGAAAAGATATAATAAAATATTTACAAAATTGTGAGGGGTGTACTCACTTTTGTGAGATACTGTACATATATATATATATATATATATATATATATATATAATATTACATTACATTTGGCAGAGAGAGAGAGAGATTTGCAGCATGAAAGTGCACCTGAAAATTCTCCAGGAATCATGTCAACATGGACCAGAATCTCAAAGGAACGTTTCCAACACCTTGTGGAATACATGAATTGAGACTGTTATGAAAGCAAAGGGAGGCCCTACCCAGTATTAGTATAGTGTTTCTAATAAAGTATTTTGTGCGTGTATATATTCAGATTTGTCAGGTGCACTTTCATGCTGTTTCATGCGGGTTCAGATCTGGTCACTGGGAAGGAGACTGAAGAACATTGAACAGGCTATATTTTGCAGTCTTCAACTGTCCAGTTTTGGTGAGCCTGTGCTCACTGCAGCCTCAGCTTTCCGTTCTTGGCTGACAGCTGTTGTAGCCCATCCATCTCATGGTTTGACGTGTTGTGCATTCTGAGATGCTTTTCTGCTCACCACAATTGTACAGAGTGGTTATCTGAGTTACCGTAGCCTTTCTGTCAGCTCGAACCAGTCTGGCCATTCTCTGTTGACCTCTCTCATCAATACGCCATTTCCGTCCGCAGAACTGCCGCTCACTGCATGTTTTTTCTTTATTGCACATTCTGAGAAAACTCGTGTTTGAAAATCCCAGGAGATCAGCAGTTATAGAAATTCTCAAACCAGCCCGTCTGGCACCAACAATCATGCCACGTTCAAATCACTGAGATCATATTTTTCCCCCATTCTGATGGTTAATGTGAACATTACCTGAAGCTGTTGGCCCATATCTGCACGATTGTATGCATCACACTGCTGTCACACAATTGGCTGATTATATAATTGTATGAATGAGTAGATGTACAGGTATTCCTAATAAAGTGCTTGGTGAGTGTATATAAGCCCATTTCCTAAAATGAGTTTGACACCCCAGGTCTAGATAGTGCTGTAAAGTTTACATTACTGAGTGGGATCACAGATTGTGTGCTTTTTTTTATATATATAATTACAGATATGACATCAGACGACTTCAAAGTTGTCAGCGGCCACAGAAAACGACGCAGCAACCTTTTGAAATGTAGGTTCTAATATGGTGATATAATAGCCATGATTGTATTTGATGTTAAATCTGTTCTCTGGTAGTGTCTGAAAAGTTATGAGTGTAAAGCTCAAACATACCAGTTCTGGAACAAGCGCACAAGCTTGTTTCCCCCTGAGGATTACTAAAATCTTTCTAAATACATGCTGCCCATTTCAGTGGGTAAAATGTTTCAAGCTTTCATATTATTTAAATTATCATGTTATTCATTCTTTTCTGGCATATAGATTCCAGCGAAGTGACCTTTGATCCAGTCACTGCTAGTACCTCTGTGATTCTCTCTGAGGATGGCCTGGCTGTCACAGTGGAACACAGTGGGTTCCTTACCTGGAAAGACTACCAGGTCAACAAAGAGATGGGCTTCAGGGTGCTGTGCTCTCAAGAGTTCAGCAGTGGGCAGCACTACTGGGAGGTTCAGCCACCGGAGGACGAAGACAGCAACTGGGCCGTGGGTGTGATGTACAAAAACAGTCACGACCATTACCAGAGCTTGGGCCAAGACAGCAGCTCCTGGTGTGTCAGGTGGCAGAACAAAGGGGAAGACAAGGATAATGACAAGATGGCTAACAATATGGAAGGAACAAAAGATGGTCAAGTAATATTACCAAAGTCACTGGCTAAGGTAGGTGTCATAAAACTCAAGGTGCCCAATCTGGAATCAAAGAAAAGCAAATTGGAAGCATACCTGAAAAAAGATAAGAGCCAGGAAGGTCTTCTGCAGGACAAGAACAAAAGAGAAAGAAACCAAACTCTGATGGAAGATGTAGCTTCTGAAGGAGAGGAAAAAGTGTCAGAGAACAAATGCACTTTAACAACTATGCAGGAGGACACAATTATCCCAAAACAGTCCAGCACTGGACTCTTTGCTTCCCATAAGCAGGAGATGAACCTGATCTCCCAGAAGCCCCCTGGGAAGATTGGTGTGTTATTGGACTGTGACCGAGGGTGGCTGTCATTTTTCTTGGTGTCTAACTTTAAAGTCAGGCTCTGCTACAGGTTTCAGGCCCCGTTTTCTGCTCCTCTCTGCCCCGCCATATGGCTAAGAGATCCAGAGAGCACAATGATTATTAGCAAAGGACTCGAAACAACACTGCAGTAGTGCCAGCTGCAAGAAAAGTATATTTCTAATGCATTATTGTTACTATAGTAACAATTTACTCAATCACGTGTATCGTGGGTTCTCCACATCAACAGATTAAAAAAAGTACACTTGTGTAATTGTTGATACAGTGAAGTTTTCTGTGATGTTTATTTAGCATGGAAGGACTCTCTAGTGTCAGAGCAATGTCAGTGTTAGTCAAAGATGAAGTTGTACCTTTAAGTTTGCTGACACAGAAAAGACAGACAGATTGCTCCGCGCTTGTTGACACTGCATGTTTTGTCTTAACTTCGAGAGAGAGAGAATCATGTAAAGTAAAATAATACTATCATACTGCAATGGGTCATTATTGTGATTATTAAAGTTTGCCCTTGATTTTGACTATACTCATCAGCTGAAGATTTAAAATCTTGTAATCTAATATATTAACCCGTCCTGTTTTATTTAAAGAACAGGGATCTATCAGAGTGATCTTCACAACATGTTTGTGGAAGTGTATAATGGCATGTACAAAGGAGAGTTGTTGATGCTGGGGGGGCTGGAAAAGGCTACAAAACCATCTCTAAAGAGTTTGGACTCCACCAATCCAGAGTCAGACAGACTATGTACAAATGGAGGAAATTTAAGACCATTGTTATCCTCCCCAGGAGTGGTTGAACAACAAGGATCACTCCAAGAGCAAGACGTTTAATAGTATACAAGGTCACAAAGGAACCCAGGGTAACTTCTAAGCAACTAAAGGCCTCTCTCACATTGGCTAATGTTAATGTTCATGAGTCCACCATCAAGAGAACACTGAACAACAATGGTATGCATGGGAGGGTTGCAAGGAGAAAGCCACTGCTCTCCAAAAAGAACACTGCTGCCCATCTGCATTTGCTAGAGATCACATGGATAGACCAGAAGGCTATTGGAAAAATGATTTGTGGACACAGGAGACCAAAATAGAACTTTTTGGTTTAAATGAGAAGCATTATGTTTGGTGAAACGAAAAGACTGCATTCCAACATAAGAACCTAATCCCATCTGTGAAACTTGGTGGTAGCATCATGGTTTGGGTCTGTTTTGCTGCATCTGGGTCAGGACAGTTTGCCATCATTGATGGAACAATGAATTCTGAAGTCTACCAGTGAATGCTGGAAAGGAAATGGCTAAAGGAAAATATCAGGACATCTGTCCATGGCTCAAGAGAAAGTGGGTCATACAGCAAGACAACAACCCTAAGCACACAAGTCATTCTACCAAGAATGATTAAAGAAGAATAAAGTTAATGTTTTGGAATGGCCAAGTCAAAGTCCTGACCTTAATTCAATAGCAATTTTGTGGAAAGACCTGAAGCAAGCAATTCATTCTGTACTGAGAAATGGGCTAAAATTCCTCCAAGCCGATGTGCAGGACTGATCAACAGTTACCGGAAACGTTTAGCTGCAGTTATTGCTGCACAAGGGGGTAACACCGGATACTGAAAGCAAAGGTTCACATACTTTTGCCACATATGTAATATTGGATTGTGTTCCTCAACAAATAAATGACCAAGTATAATATTTTAGTCTCGTTTGTTTAATTGGGTTCTCTTTGTCTACGTTTAGGACTTGTGTTAAAATCTGATGATGTTTTAGGTCATATTTATGCAGAAATATAGAAAATTCTAAAGGGTTCACAAACTTTCAAGCACCACTGTAATGAGTGATGAATCTCACCTGTGCCTTCTTACCAATAATGTGTGTTTCTCTGTGCCATAACCAGAAAGAGAGAGTGGCATAGCTGGCAACACACACACACGTGCAACATGAATTTGAACCTTGAACTTGAACAGGTTGAAATCCTGAAAATGTCATCCAGCCAGTGGAGGTTAACCTGGCGGTATCCAAGGCAGCAGGCAGCTCTCCTTTTTCTCTCTCTGTCTCTCTTCCCCCTCCAGTTCCAGATCCCCGTGGAGAGGTGCAAAGACCCTAAATCCGGCCCTCTGAAAAAGTTTCCACCCCACTTTTCGTCCCCTCCTTCTCCTTCTTTTCTGAGGTCTCCCCCAGCTCCCTCTCTTCTGTGCCCACCAGGACCAGGGCAAATCCTGGGCAGGTTTGCTGGTGCGGCAGGGACGCCGGGCATTTCCAGGATCAGCATTCCCTCATGGGATTGTGAACACTGATCCAGATCCCTGATGTGCCACAGGGTTCCCTGGTTGAGCAAGAATGTTCCATGTGGCAGTGAGTATACAAGGGAGTAAACATCAGTCCATTGAGTGTTTGAAGATACCCAAACCAAGGAAGAGAGACCCAACTGTTGGTACCGAAGAGCCGTTGGGAACTGCTATTCCATGCAGCTCATCATAATCCCACGGCTGGGCATTTGGGGCAGGATAAAACACTAAGCCGTCTCATTGCCCATTGCTATTGGCCAGGCATTTATGGTGATGTTTGCAGGTGGTACGTGGCATGACAGCTGGTGAATCTGCCGGCCACCCCAAAAGCTTCCATTGATTGAGGTCCCCTTTGAAAGAACTGGTATGGACCTTGTCGGGCCATTAGAACAGACTGCATGCTCTGTGCTAGTTTTAGTGCAATATCTGGATCTCTTCACAACATCTCAGCACAAAGTGTTGTGGAGGCACTCTTCTGAGTTATCTTCCAAGTCGGGATCCTGAAATAGATCCTGACTGACCAAATGGTTTAATCAAACCCTTAAAAATATAATTCGTAAGTTTGTTCACGATGATGCTTGGAATTGGGATACGTGGCTCGAACCCCTGTAATTTGCAGTATCAGAGGTCCCACAAGCCTCCATGGGGTTCTCCCCATTTGAATTATTGTACAGGCGTAAGCCTCGTGGCGTCTTAGATGTCATTAGGGAAAATTGGGAGCAGGGACCACTAACAGCAAAACTAAAATTCAGTACATTCTGGACCTGAGATCAAAACACCTTACAGTAAGTCACCTAACACAGGAGAATTTGCATCAGGGCCAAGAATGACAATCCCGACTATACAACAGGGGTACTCGGTTATGGGAATTTGCACCAGGAGATAAGGTACTTATTTTACTACTAATGTCAAGCTCTAAATTAGTTGCAAAGTGGCAAGGTCACATGGCGAGTTGGGGAAGTCAACTATGAGGTCAGGCAAACTGATAGAGGCGATGCACTTCTAATATACAGCTGGTGCAATGCACAGTGAAACAAAACAACGTTCCTCCAGGACCATGGTGCTACATAAAACAACACACTAACCACATGAGATGACACAGAACTAAATAAGATCTTCACATTCTTCATAAAGTGCACATGCAAACAACACAAGACAGTACAATAACTCCTAAAACAGGACAATGGACACAGTAGTAACAGTGTAGCACCGACCGGTACACAGTTCTAGTGTGAATGTGTCAGATATAACAGATATTTGCAAAAAAAAAAAAATAAATGCTGTGAATCTAAACATAACATACTATGACAGATTTCAGTAGATTAGCTTATACCATATATGGACATAGCAGTTATTGTGGTAGCAGCCAGTTAAAGTGTATGTATAGTGGCAAGAAATTAAACATAATATTTAAAATTTTAGAGCACTCAAAACAAGTAAGTTACAGAAATCATAGAATACTGAACAATTCATTCACTCATTCTTCAATAACCACTTTATCCTTGTCAGGGTTTCAGTGGATCCAGAGCATGCGCACATGTACACACACGTTCACACCTATAGGCAATTTGACACAGCTAATTCATATACTGGCCTGTTTTTATACGGCACGGGAATAAAGTGAAACTCTGCACAGACAGTATGCAGAGACAGTAGGACAGACCATTTTGCTGCCTTAATCAAACAACTGTAGATAAAAAACAGTGGAAAGTATTTATGATGCTGGTACAAAAAAAAAAGAAGAAGAAAAAAACGCAAAAGAACTAAACACAGCATGCTAAGGTTGTAAATGACAATCCCAGCGTATAGGCAATGTGCCACTCGTGAAGGAACGCACTCTCTGAAACGGCTGTTTTTGAGCGTTGACAGGCATATAGGAGCCATTTGGATTTTTTTGTTATGTACACAGTGCTGTTACTTGTGCAGTGTGAGTGAATCACCGTTGTTCTGGACCATAGGGAAATACTGGGCAAGTCATTTTATTGGCAGTCTTCTGGTCCGCTCGTATTTGTATTGTTAGCAAACTACTGGCTACTTCTCATCATACAGATAACCAGCTAAAGACAGAGAGCTTGCTTGCTAATTATAACCAGCTGATATTGGTTGGATAAACAAGTGATGCTAGCTGGCTAGCTGTTACAAACAGCCATTTTAACCAGTAGAAATCTAATTTTTAATATCCTGCTGTGACGCTCATTGGCTCAGCTGTATGCTACACAATGGGTCAACTTGCTAAGCATGCTTGCTAAGCTACACTGCTGGCTCAAAGCTTAATGTGAATTGTTCGCACTTGTGGTTTAATGTCACATAGCAAGGAATTCCAGCTTGACTCATTCAGGTTTAACCGCTAGTTACTGGATCCCTTTCCATAAAGTTATACTGTATCTGGATAGAATTAATGTGGAGAAGTAGTTCGCATTAGTGATGAGGATAAAGCTGGCTACAGGCTGGAGACTCGTGCTTCAGCCCTAATGAAACTAGCTAACACAATATAGTTAGAAAGTTGCTATAATGCCAAAGATGTGGCAGTTTGCTCCAGTTTGTTTACAGTTTCGTGGCTGGTGTGTTCGCTTATCTTCTCTTCCTTCTTCTTCTGTGTCCTGTCGTCACTTTTGTTTCATACATGGCCTCTAAAAGGTGGTTTATTTTTTTTACCTGCGCATGATATTAAATCCATTCGTGGTATACATTATTAATCATTTAAAATTCATTTGTGTTTTACACTGTCATTAATTTGTGCATATGGTCATTTTATTATAGTAGACTGATAATGCTTGAATGGTATCTTGCTCAGTGGTATGATGCTCTGCCAGTTCCTGATGAAGCCTCAGCAGTCTTGACTACAGTTGGTGTACTGAATGCTCCTGAGATTCTGCCTGGCCACACTAAAACTGTAATAGCAGGACCTCTGATCTTCTTCTTTCACTTACTAACCTATCCATTTACCAATTAATTACTGAAACAAAAGTAAGTTTGGATTCCATGACATTACTTTGAGATTAACATCCATTTTCAGAAAAACACATGTTCCTGTCAAACTCTGTTGCCTACTTCTTGTCACAGTCAAGCATGGTGGTGGCTCGGTGATGCTCTGGGGCTACTTTGCATCCTCTGGCACTGGAAACTGCAGCGTGTGGAAGGCAAGATGGATTCATTGAAGTATCAGGAAATCCTAGGAGAAAACGTCATTCCGTCTGTGAGGAAGCTGAAGCTTGGGCGTCGTTGGACCTTCCAACAGGACAATGATCCCAAGCATACCTCAAATTCCACCAAGGCTTGGTTGCATAAGTAGTCCTGTTAGATTCTACAGTGGCCATCACAGTCACCTGACTTGAACCCCATAGAAAATCTCTGGTGGGATCTGAAGAGGGCGGTTGCAGCACGCAAACCCAAGAATATTACTGAACTGGAGGCCATTGCTCATGAGGAATGGGCTAAGATTCCTCAGGAACGCTGCCAGAAGCTGGTGTCTGGCTATGCATCTCATTTGCAGCAGGCCATCTACTAAGTACTAAAGATGCTTGCCATGAAAGGGCTGAATAATTTTGAGACTGGAGAAGTCATTATAAGTTGCATTTTCAGTTGAATTTGGGGAAACCACTTTAAGCATTCGTTGTGTTGAACTATTTCAATTGCTTTTGTTTGATTTGTTCAATGCAAACAGCTGAATTCTGTAAATTTTGACAATAAACCTGATTTGCAATGGGGGTTGAATAATTTTGATTGCAACTATAACTGATGTTTTAATAATGTATGCTAAATTAATACATGAATTATATTTGTATTTAATTTCAAATTAAAATTCCAAATGATTAAGGTGCAATTAATGACAGATTTTTATTTGCAGTGCTTATGCTTTCTCCTCGTTATTCCTGTTCTTGGGTTGAGGCAAATGCTGAAAGAAAAAAGAAGGCATGCACAGATTATTATATTTTATTATTATATCATATTATTATTCAATTTCTTTATGATAAATTGTGATAAAATGTTTGGTAATTATTATATGATCAGAATAATTATATTATCATTGCACTATTCTAAATAATTATTATTGCATAAAAAAATTTTGAACAAATTTGAAAGAGCACATCATGTGTCCTCAGAGATGGCAATCCCATATTTCTCTTCACCAAAAACTTGATGGACAGATCTGTCACCCTGTCTGAGGAACATGTTAACAAGTGTACTTTAGCTGTTCTGTTGCAAATGATTTTGTAAATGTTCTGACTGTCATAGAACAAAGAAAGACCAAGTACATTAACAAGAATGTGCGGCACTGCAGGATTCTACAGTGTTCATTCATCCACCACTCGTTTAAATTAGGCTCCTCATTTGTGTATATTTTTTAATTGTATTATTTAGAACATTTTTAGAACCATCTAAGTTTGTTAGGAAATATAGCAGGCAATTACAAACAAAAATAATAACTGTGTGAGCAGGATTTTTATTTTATTTATTTATTTTAAAACGCACATCCCTAGTTGAGATTTTTGAGACCAATTATGAACTTGAGTGAGGTAGCTAAGGTTGAAGAACTGTCAGAGCGAGAATTCATACTAACAGTGTATTTTTCCAGATTTTTGGTGGATTTTTGGTGTCCATATTACCATAGCAAGTGTTCCCTTCATTAAGAACCCATAGAAGAGAGCTTGTCTTTATACTGTCTTCTAAATGAGACATACGTTTTCTCTGCCAAAACATTCTGCATAGCTTTTGTGTGTGTGTATACACAGAAGCTCTGGGTCCTCAATCATATTCAGCAGGTTATAGTTGTTCTCGCCCTGCACTATCATCCAGGTGATGTCTTTAGCTCGAGTCGGATGGATTTTCTCCACCAGTGGTAACGTACTCATCTGCAGAGAGAAAGACAAAGAGAGAGTAAGTCATGTGTGTGAGGGAGAGATGCTGCTTTAAATTTTGTTTGGTTTCCTATACATAGAAGTAAAAGGTTTCTAATCTTCGCATCACATAGGGGTGAGGAAGAACGGTTCCTGCCAACCAATAATGTAAAGCTTACGGGGCTCAAGCTCCATACTCCAAAAGCAAGAGGAATCGAAACCAGGTAGCAATCTACAGTGTAGACTGATGTATTTAAGGAAACACTTCCCAGGCCCTAAGGAATGTGCAGAGCAGGAGTGTATTTGAGTTACTGTATATTTGTGCGTGTGTGTGTGTGTGATTTTGCATACGAGCATTATGCAAACTCATGCAGCACAATAATCTGTTCATCCACATCATCTGACTCCAACATGTAGATGGTGACAGGCTTCCAACTCGGTGCATGCACAGCAGCATGCACAGCAATTATTATTATTATTATTATTATTATTATTATTATTATTATTACTGTTGTTAAAAGGAGAATTACTATGTTAACAATATTAACATTTTACATCTACTGGAAAGGTGTGATGAATGTGTGTTGTGATAATCATACAAACCAATATCATAGTTTTCACTAATATCACCGAGCCGATACTTTGTGGTTATATAATATACTGTATTGCAATGTTAAGCAAGCTGAATATTGTGTTATTGGTGTTTGTGTGTGTGTGTGTTCAGATTTCAGTAGTACCTGTGTATCCTGGGACTGCTTTATGTCTTGTCTTCCCATCTGCTCATCTCTCACAGGCACTGGAGTTGTAGCTGGAATTGCATCTGTACCTGCAGCTGGAGCTGCATCTGGAACTGCAGTCAGTAATGCCTTTTTCACTGCAGCCGGTACTGCTTTTCTTAACTGCAGTTGGAACCACAGCCGGTACTGTTTTTTTTTAACCGCAGTGGGAATTACAGCCAGAACTGCAGCTGGAACTGCGGCTGGAATTGCAGTTGCTGCTGCAACAATAACTGTAGTTGTGTTTTTCTTACCACCTGATTGGCCTGCAGATCATGACAGGCTGATCATTGCAGATCATTGCAGGGTCAATCACTTCAGGCATGTTCTGGAAATCTACAAAGAGAAAATTTGATGAGATGATGTCAACCAGAGTGTCAGTCAAAAACAGTCACAGGCTGCATCCAAAATCACATCTCAGTAGTGAAAACTCCTTAAATGTTAACTAGCCGGTTAGAGTTTATAGCCGCTACAAAAAAATGGAACCCCAAACCGCATTCCACTATTCTTAATAATATAGCACCATACCGTAGGAGTTAGTAGGATGCCGTTTGTAACACAGAGAATGATCAAGTATCTAAGTAGTGGGTTAACACTAATTGCTAAAAGGAATTCAGCAGACCTGTACTGAGACATTTTTTGTATACTAGCAGTTTTAGCCACAAGCATAGGCTGCTAAATGCTAATCTAGTAAGCTAACACACTATTTAGTAGAGTAGGTTGTGAAGCAGCCGTGGAGAATTCGGAACACACGCTATGTAACATAAGCAACACTGATGTGCAATCAAATAGCTGTGACTTGTGCTACAGCTGGACGTCCTGTGTGGACTCAGGTGAGGCTTGTGGGGTTGTGAGCCTGTAACACACACAGTTATTAACACTATCATCTTTCTCACTCATCAGAATCAAGGTCTGTGTCAGTTAGCTACACTATCAAGCTAGCAATAGCCTTTTGTGGTAATTTTAGCTAGCTAACTTAAGGTACACTGTAAATAGAAGCTGATGACAGAAACTAAAGGCTTTAGAATAACTTTAGTGTGTACCTGAGGAATATCGCCCATAACGTAGATGGACGGTGCTGAGGGTCGGTGGTGGTTCGGTAGAGGATTGGAGACAGCCTGCATGTTCACCATCCTCTGACTGGTGAGGTAAGGCTGTCGCTCCTCTTTACGCTGAGCCAGTGCAACGTAGAGTGGCTTTCTGACCAGTATCTTTCTGTGCGTCTCTCTTATGGCCTTTGTGGCTTCCTCCGAAGACAAGAAGCACACAAACCCAGAGCCTCTAGAGGAGCCACTGAACCTCATCACCCGGAGAAGACAGTGTGTTGACACATTAGGATAAACATGCTTACATGGCCAATCATAATGGAAAACTTTGGACATAGGTTATTAGGAAATGACATAGTTTTAGGGATTATTAGTTGTAAGTGACCTTTGCATTGATGATGGTTCCGAAAGGTGAGAACACTTTATGCAGAAGCTCGTCATCCACTGAGATATCCAGATTCTTCACATACAGGTTCACACACTACAGAACAGAGGGGAAACTCAACATCCACTCTGTGTGTATGTGTGTGTGCGCGTCTTTACCTGATCGAACTTGTGCTTGAGTTCCGGATGTCTCTCTTCCTTCGACTGAGCTTGGCTCACATGCACCTGTTTGCTGTTGAGATCCTTCCCATTCATCTCTTCTACAGCCTTGCACCCCTAGCGGGACCTGAAGTGTGTAATAAGCCTATAACACATCCAAGACACTGCCGTTAGTAGTTATACAAACCTTGCCGTTAGAGTCTTTATACAAACACTGGCGTTAGTAGTTATATAAACGCTGCGGTTAGTGTCTTTATACAAACGCTGCTGTTAGTAGTTATAGTAGTGTAGTGATTTCCACATGACTTACACTTTGCGGTCAGTGAACAGCATGCCGTGAAACTTCTTGCTGGCAGCCTCAGGACTCTCAAAGTGCACATATTCATATCCTCTGGATCCAGTTTCATCACATACAACCTTGTGTGTGAGAGGAGAGGAGAGGCGCATACATTAACACACACAATGTATGTCAAAGAGGACTACTTCAGGATATTAATTTTAAGAAGTTATTCATCTCCACATAGCACAGAGCTCAAACCTTGCATGGCAGGATTTTTCCAAAGGTATAGAAGGTGTCATAAAGGGCCGTGCTATCTATGGACTTTTCCAGGTTCTTAATAAAAATATTTCCCATATTGCTGTTCCTTAGGGATGAGTCCCTTTGGGACCTGGTGCGCATGGGCCGTCCCATTAGGATTTCAAAGTTGAGCAACTCCAAAGCCTGCTCGGTTGAGGGAACAAAGAATTACAGCTAAGAACTAAGCTGAATTATAGATCATTAGCATCAAATTTACACAGGCTAAGTGTCTATTACAAGACCTATGACCTTGCATGACCTATGACCTTAATCAGCTAATAAAACTGTAAAATAATGAAGTACATTTGCTGGTTATATTATAATTCCAATTATCAGCTTGTATTATTGTCATTTGTGGAGGCGGGGGCGTGGTCAAGCACCGGTTTGTGAATGGAGGGCGGAGCCGGAGAAAGCGAGTGGTAAGGTTTACACACCTGTAGGAAATGAGACTAACAAGTGTTCTGTGTTGCAGTGAGGGGAAGAAGAGAGAAGGAGGAGAGACAAAAAGAAAAACCCACAAACCGAACGAAAAAAGAAATAAATAAAAGTGTACAAGTTGGATTAAGCCTGCCTCCCTTCTGGTTCCTCCGTACCTGAACCTTAAAGTGTTACACTGGTGCCAAAACCCGGGAAACTGAGAGGAAATCGCCGCCATGGAAGGCTCACCTCTGGCCGACCTCATCACCCAGCTGGCCAACCTCCACCAGATCCAACACCAGGCCCTCCTGCAGCTACAACGCGACCAGGAGAAGCGGTTTAAGGACCTCCTCGACACCCAGGCCGAGGACCGCCGGGTGCTCCAGGGCCTGGTGCAGCATGCCGGGATTCCAGCCACCGGCCCCGCAGCCCCCGCAGCAGCTGCGCCCACTGCTCTGCCCCACGTCGCGCTGACGAAGATGGGACCACAGGACGACCCAGAGGCGTTCCTGGAGCTGTATGAGCGCTCCGCGTGGGCATGGGGCAGGCCTGAGGGTCAGTGGGCGGCCCGCCTGGTGCCGCTCCTGTCGGGCGAGGCGCAGCTCGCGGCCCAGCAGCTGCCCATTGCTAGCATGCTAGAATACCCGGACCTGAAGCGGGCGATTCTGCAGCAGGTCGGGCAGACCCCCGAAGAGCACCGTCAGTGCTTCAGAGCACTGACCTTCGCTGAGCTCGGCCATCCGTTCGCCTTCGCCCAGAAGCTCCGGGACATTTGCAGGAAGTGGTTGTTGGCTGAGGAGCGCGACGCAGAGGAAGTGATCGACCTGGTAGTGCTGGAGCAGTTCATCACCCGGCTTCCCGACGGGACGGCGGAGTGGGTCCAGTGCCATCGTCCCGTGTCGCTGGATGAGGCGGTTCAGCTGGCAGAGGATCACCTGGTGGCGTATCCAGGGGCAGGCGAGCCCCACCCTTCTTCCTCTCTCTCTCTCTCTCTCTCAACCCCGTGCCTCTCCTCGTCCTTTTCCTGTCCCTACCCCCCTGGAGACGCGGGCTGGGTCCACCCCGACCCATGCCATGCACCCGTTCCTTTCCCCCTCCCCTTCCCACTCCCTCCGCTCTCCCTGTTTCTGTCTCTTCTGCTCCTCAGGTGGGTGAATCTAGAGCTGCCAGTGCAGAAGGGATGCCTGGGTCGGCGTGCTGGCGTTGCGGGGAGCATTTCCAGGACCAGTGCCCCATCATGGAGGTGGGAGCGATGGTCCGGCTCCCCGTCGCGCCGCAGGCCGCCCCCGATCGAGCAGGGACGTACCGCATTCCGGTGAGTGTTCAGGGGGGTACATACCAAGCCTTGGTGGATTCAGGATGCAATCAGACCTCAATTCACCAAGGCTTGGTTCAAGGGGAGGCATTGGAAAATGCACGTTTGGTGAAGGTGAGGTGTATGCACGGGGATATTCACGAGTACCCACTAGTGCCCACTGTCATCAAATTTCGAGGGAAAAAAAATATAGTGGAGGCGGTGGTTAGTCCCCGTCTCACCCATCCACTAATTTTGGGAACTAATTGGCCGGGGTTTTGTTTATTAGCGAGAGAAATGTTTGTGGATGGGTCCTGCATTAGGGAGAGGCGGTGTGGAATGTGCGCAGCCTTGGCGGGAGAGGCGGTGCCAGGGCCGTCGACGACAGCTCCACGTCAGTGTGACAACGAGAGCGGGGGGAGTGGCTCTCCCCCCCTCTTAGCAGGGATTCCCCTCGAGGATTTTCCCTTGAAGCAGTCGCGCGACGAAACCCTGCAGCACGCCTTTGATCAAGTGAGAGTAATCGATGGTCAGCCGATCCAGCCCAATGTTGCGCTCTCCCACCCCTACTTCGCGATTATAAAAGATAGGATTTATAGAGTGATGCAGGACACTCAGACACAGGAAAATGTGACCCAATTGTTGGTTCCGAAGAACCGTCGGGAATTATTATTCCAGGCGGCTCATTATAACCCTATGGCGGGGCACTTAGGGCAGGTGAAAACATTATGTCGGCTCTTGGCTCGCTTCTATTGGCTGGGCATTCGTGGCGACGTTCGCCGGTGGTGACGCCGGCGTGCCGCGAATGCCAGCTGGTGAATCCACCGGCCACCCCAAAAGCGCCGTTGTGCCCACTCCCATTAATCGAGGTCCCCTTCGAGAGAATTGGCATGGACCTTGTCGGGCCATTAGACCGATCTGCACGAGGGTATCGCTTTGTGTTAGTATTAGTGGACTACGCAACGCGGTACCCGGAAGCGGTGCCTCTACGCAATATCTCCGTGAGGAATGTTGCGGATGCACTCTTCCGTGTTATCTCCCGGGTTGGGATCCCGAAAGAGATCCTAACTGATCAGGGCACATCTTTTATGTCACACACTCTGCGCGACCTGTACGAATTGTTGGGGATTAAAGCGATTCGCACCAGCGTTTATCATCCGCAAATGGATAGGCTGGTGGAGCGCTTTAATCAAACGCTTAAAAAAGTTTGTGCAGGAAGATACACGGAATTCGGATAAGTGGCTAGAGCCCCTGTTATTTGCAGTACGAGAGGTCCCGCAAGCCTCCACGGGGTTCTCTACATTTGAATTATTGTATGGACGCAAGCCGCACGGCGTACCTGACGTCATATGGGAAAATTGGGAGGAGGGGCCTTCAACCAGCAAGAATAAAATTCAGTACATTTTGGACCTGAGAGCAAAACTCCACACATTAAGTCACATAACTCAGGAGAATTTGCTATAGGCACAAGAACGTCAATCCCGGCTGTATAACAGGGGTGCACGGCTACGCGAGTTCACGCCGGGAGATAAAGTGCTCGTGTTACTACCCACGTCGAGCTCCAAATTACTCGCCAAGTGGCAAGGACCCTTTGAGGTCACACGGCGAGTTGGGGATGTCGACTAGGAGGTAAGGCAAATGGATAGAGGCGGGGCGCGGCAGATTTATCATCTCAACCTGCTAAAACTATGGAGGGAGACGGCGTCTGTAGCGTTGGCGACGGTAGTTCCTGAAAGGGAGGAGCTAGGACCGGAGGTAGATGTAAAATTGGCGAGTCAATCCCCCCCGGTGCCGTGTGGGGACCACCTCTCCCCAGACCAAATTACAGACATTAAAAACCTACAAGCAGAGTTTTCTGACGTGTTCTCGCCTCTCCCCGGCCGCACCAACCTCATAGAGCACCACATTGAGACAGCTCCAGGGGTGGTGGTTCGCAGCCGCCCCTATCGGCTCCCGGAACACAAAAAAAATGTTGTCCGGGATGAACTTAAGGCCATACTCAAAATGGGAGTAATCGAGGAGTCCCACAGTGACTGGAGCAGCCCGGTGGTCTTGGTTCCCAAGGCCGACGGGACGGTCCGGTTTTGTGTGGACTTTAGAAAAGTCAATGCGGTGTCTAAATTCGACGCATATCCAATGCCTCGCATTGACGAACTGCTCGATTGGTTGGGCGCGGCTTGCTTTTATTCGACACTGGATTTGACAAAGGGATATTGGCAGATCCCCTTGACTCTAATGTCCCGGGAAAAAACAGCCTTTTCCACCCCGTTTGGCTTACACCAATTCGTGACCCTCCCTTTTGGGTTGTTCGGGGCTCCTGCGACGTTCCAGCGGCTCATGGACCAAATACTCCGTCCACACACTGCATATGCCACTGCCTATTTAGACGACATTATTATATACAGTAATGACTGGCAGCGACACATGCAGCACTTAAGGGCGGTGCTGAGGTCGCTGAGGCGTGCGGGACTCACGGCCAACCCAAAGAAGTGCGCGATTGGACGGGTGGAAGTACGGTATCTGGGCTTCCACTTGGGCCATGGACAGGTTGATAAAATTGATAAGACAGCAGCGATTGCGACCTGCCCAAGGCCCAAGACCAAAAAGGAGGTGAGACGGTTCCTGTGGTTGGCTGGCTATTATCGTAGGTTTGTGCCTAATTATTCAGACGTCACCAGCCCACTGACTGATCTGACTAAAAAGGGGGCACCAGACCCGGTCCAGTGGACGGAGCCGTGCCAACAGGCTTTCACTCAGGTAAAAGCTGCACTGTGTGGCCGACCACTTTTACATTCTCCTGACTTCTCTCTCCCTTTTGTTTTGCAGACGGATGCGTCGGACAGGGGGCTGGGGGCTGTGCTGTCCCAGGTGGTGGAGGGGGTGGAGCACCCTGTGCTGTACATCAGCCGCAAGCTCTCGGTACGGGAGACAAAGTACAGCACAATTGAGAAAGAGTTCCCGGCCATCAAGTGGGCGGTCCTCACCCTCCGCTACTATCTGCTGGGGCGGGCCTTCACCCTCTGTTCGGATCACGCCCTGCTCCAGTGGCTCCACCGCATGAAAGATGCCAACGCGCGGATCACTCGTACCTGGCACTTCAGCCTTTTAAGTTCGAGGTGATCCACAGACCGGGGGCGCAGATGGCTGTGGCGGACTTCCTCTCTCGGCAAGGGGGGGGAGTCGGCGGCAGGCCGGATGGCTCCCTAGCCTGAGTTGGGCGGTGGGGGTATGTGGAGGCGGGGGCGTGGTCGAACACCGGTTTGTGAATGGAGGGCGGAGCCGGAGAAAGCGAGTGGTAAGGTTTACACACCTGTAGGAAATGAGACTAACGACTGTTCTGTGTTGCAGTGAGGGGAAGAAGAGAAAAGGAGGAGAGACACGCGCCTCTCTCGAGAGAGAAAGAGACGCCGGCACAGAGCCACATGTGTGCGTGCGTGTGTGTGTGTGTGTGTATGGTTGGGAAATAAAAGAAAAACCCACAAACCAAACGAAAAAAGAAAGAAATAAAAGTGTACAAGTTGGATTAAGCCTGCCTCCCTTCCGGTTCCTCCGTACCCGAACCTTAAAGTGTTACATCATTTATTCACTTTTCCACCAAATTATTTTGAGACCACATGCTGTGATTTTCCTTGAAATCTCGGTAGACCATGACAGACTCCCTATATGGCATGGACATTCCTGCTGGGAAAGCATTAGAAACACCTAATGAGACAAACTGCCTTGTCTGACTAAGCATTCACATCAGTTTACAACTTTTCCTATAATTTCAAATGTGAGGAAATGCATTAAACACACCACTTTTCACAAACAGAACACAACCTAGCAGTATTATATTAGATATCAAACAAATCTTCTAATGTACTTAATTACAAATGTAATTAATTTCACATAATGCTGTCCCAGTTGTGCAAAGAGTTAGAGTGAATTCAGGCATATTGGGACATCAGGTAAATTCAACTTGGCAGCCCTTAATTCTCTAGCCAGATACATGTTACACCACACACACACACACACACACACACACACACACACACACACACACACGTAGTGGAAAATATTACCTTCTGGAAACAAATAAAAAGTTAAACCCACAGAAACACAGCCGACTGCAGAGTAATATGTGTTTTCTCATCACAGACGGAAAGAGGAAACTCCAACAACCAAAGTGCTATTATATATACTGAACAAAATTATAAACGCAACACTTTTGTTTTTGCCTCCATTTTGCATGAGCTGAACTCAAAGATCTAAGACTTTTTCTATGTACACAAAAGGCCTGTTTCTCTCAAATATTGTTCACAAATCTGTCTAAATCTGTGTTAGTGAGCACTTCTCCTTTGCCGAGATAATCCATCCACCTCACAGGTGTGGCATATCAAGATGCTGATTAGACAGCATGATTATTGCACAGGTGTGCCTTAGGCTGGCCACAATAAAAGGCCACTCTAAAATGTGCAATGTGTATAGTTCGCTTCATAGGGCTAGTGTTTTGTGATTGGTTACAGATAAACAAAGAATTTCATGCTTATTGGTCTAATAAAGACAAAATTAACATAGATTATCATAAATGATTACATGATTAACAGGAAAGGAAATACATATATGGTGAAAACCTAAAAATACCACAACCTCGGCTCACAAGACTATTCTATTCATCATACATAACGACATGACAAACTGATGGAGTAGCGCTCCCTCTATGTCTTAAATCAGGCCGTCAAGGATGTTTTCCTGCTTTCTCACACATAAACCTTTCTCACACACCCACACAAATGTGTGACCACAGAGTACAATGAAGTAATAAATAATAAATAAATGATTAACATATTAATAAAGGAATGAAATTAAATCATTTTCCACACATACACACATCAATTCAACTAACAAAATGTTATTTTCAAAATGCATTATCTACATGAAACTAATTCAAAGACAACAAACATCAAATAGATCAGACATATTCAAACTTTTTCCCATGTAGGCCCACTGCCCACTTTTTTTCAGAATTAGTGCCCACTCGCTAGTTCTCTAGTTATATTTATAACATGGGGTGAAGTGTGAAAAGTGTCCATTATTGAATGATAATTGATGCATTTAAACATTTATGATACAATAACTCATTCTAGAACACCACAATGTTAAAATGCAGGGCTCAAACATAAAATTCATAAAGTTTCGCAGCAGTGGCGAGTTGTCTATAGGAATTAACAGTTAGTTCTGGTCCACTAATTTGATTGGTCTAGCGGTGTTCCAAAGAGTGCTTATATTTACTATGACCACACTGGGACGTTTCACTATGCGTATTACTCCGCTCAACTGTGTTCACCATGTGACAGTCCACTTCCTAGTTTGAAACGGTTACTACAGTAGTGTTAGCGACATCGTCAGCGATGGCAAACTTTTCAGTTTTCTAACTTTTGGCTTAAAATATGAAACCTCATCAGTTGAAGAAGTAAAGGAAGAAGGGATGCCAATTTTACTAGAAGCAAACACCCTTAACACAATCGAAAGCCCACAGAAGCCCATGATTGGACTCCTTGGACTCCTGGCCAGGGATGGCTGTGGCATCGTCAGGATTCAAACTTGCGATCTCCAAACGATAGGGCGAACTTTTCTTTTGCACCACTCGGGAACCAGAAGCACCTTTAATGAGAATGTACAAATCATTGTGAGCTAGCTAATGAGCTAGCCACCCTTGCTATAAAGTGAGTGTGGGGGGATCTATTTCCTCTAGCGGAGCAAAAATAAACAGAACATTTGGCCATGTTATGTCGGAAATGTCACTTACTCAATATTAATTTCTTGTTCATAGAACTGTTGTATAAAAGCAATATCACACTCTCAATCGTGCGGTTATACTGAAAAATATCGGCATGGTTGTGTTTACCTACAGGACTCGTCCTGTGGCCTCGTGCCTACTTCCAAATCACAGCCGTGCCGATATTCAGTATTCAGCTTGTGTGATATTGCTTACATATATCAGTTTATTGTTACATATTGTTACACAAATCTTTACAAAGTCCACATTCACAACTTCATACATTTAAAATTCTGTTTAAATACTAATTACCTCTTTTTAGTGGCTACCAATAATTTAAAAAATCATTGCGATTTGAAAGATTCTTCCATAGAATTATTAATACTCCTGGTGGCCAAAATGGGAACTACAACAAGTGCTAATAGAGGCCTACTGGGGCAAGATTCACTGTGCCCCATGCTTGCAAATAATCGGAACTGAAAAATAAAGTGTTAGTGCATTTATTAACTTTTTCTATGGTATGATACAGATATTGTAAAGATTGTGAGAGAGAAAGGGGGATTATAGAGGGAATAATGTCCACACATTAGAAATGTGTGTGCATGATGTTGACCGTATTTCCCCACGCAAGGACTGTTGGGGGGAAAAAGAAGGCCATTCTACATTTCCTCATGTTTTATACAAACAGATCAACAAATGATAACCATTCAAGCCCTTTACTCTTGTTATTTATTCAGTGGTTTTAGGTTTATTTTTAATTTCTTTTAAATCAACTGGTTTTTATGCTTTCTTGTAAACAGATCAACAAATTCTTCCAGGTTCAACAAATTTATCCTCATTGACTCAATACTCAATATTGCCATAGTGGACCTGAGATAGGTTTTCACCAGCTTTGTTGCAGAAAAACTCACAAGAAGTGGAAATACTAACTGGGATTGAAACAGCTACTTTGCACAGTTCAAAGAGCTCAAAAAACTTCTTTATAAGCGCTTCTTTATAAGGGTCAATTAACAATGTCAGCTCTATGACACTAGAGGGTCTTACACCATTATGTATTTTCCTCAGTCTCACTCCTGCTCATTCTGTTGAGCTGTCTTGGCTCTTTCCCGACCTGAATGATGTAGCTCTATCTGACTTTCTAAATGACCGTTTTTCTTTTTTTGGAAGAAGTACGCTATATCACTTTTCCTCTGCATTTTTGAGAGAACTATACAGCAAAAACAAGTATCATACCACCACCACAATGGGTTTTCTGCGTTAGCTAGCTATCATTACACATACACTCACCAGTCACTTTAATAGGAACACCTGTACACCTGCTCATTTATGCATTTATCCAATCAGCCAATCATGTGCCAGCAGAACAATGGAAAAAATCATACAGACACAGGTCAAGAGCTTCAGTTAATGTTCACATCACAGTTCAGAATGGGGGAAAATGTGATCTTAGTAACTTTAACCATGGCATAGTTGCTGGTGCCAGACAGGCTTTTTTGAGTATTTTGTAAACAGTTGATCTCCTGGGATTTTGCGGAGGGTCTGCAGGCTGAAACACCTTGTTGATGAGAGAGATCAGAGGAGAATGACCAGACTGGTCTGAGCGAACAGGTAGTCTATAGTATCATAAATAAGCACTCTTTACAACCATGGAGAACAGAAAAAGTATTTCAGAACACACAACACATCAAACCTTGAGGTGGATGAGCTACAACAGCAGAAGACCACATCAGGTTCCACTCTTGTCAACCAATAACAGGAATCTGAGGCTATCGTGGGCACGGACTCACCCAAACTGGATAGTTGAAGACTGGAAAAAGACCAGGTGATTTTTTTTTTCTTTCCTAATCTTCATTTTAGAAGATAGTGTATTTTCACATGCAGTTGTCAGTATTTTATTTATTTATTTATTTTTTAAATAAGGAGATAATAGTATAGGGATTAAGCAGAAAGTGCCTGCATCCTATAGTCTCAAATGCCAACTTCACAGGGCAATTATTAAATTATTACATTACATCTATTTTCATATGTGATTGTCATGCTTTTGAAATGGCATGCGAAATGAGCAGATTCTTCCCTTTTTCATGCACAGCATAAACTAAACTGTGTGAGTGATTTTAGTGCAGTTCACGGCGCCATCTGTTATGGTGGCATGGAAATCTGGATAAAAGCTTCAGCCTCGATAATGACCATCTGAACTT
The DNA here is from genome assembly GCA_023630585.1 of Cranoglanis bouderius. Taxonomy (NCBI): domain Eukaryota; kingdom Metazoa; phylum Chordata; class Actinopteri; order Siluriformes; family Cranoglanididae; genus Cranoglanis; species Cranoglanis bouderius. The sequence goes on from CM042554.1 coordinate 3,418,422, forward strand.
TTGGAAAACCAAAAAAAAAAACAATAGATTATGTATTAATATCTTTCAGATACATTAACGCATTTCTTAAACGTATTATTATTTATGTTGATATTTTCTGTCTGTGTTATTTTAAGTCAGGCAGGTTAGTAGTGACCCTGTCCACCACGTTGATTCAGTGTCGTATATTCAAAGTGATTCAGTGATTCAACCATGATTCAGCTTTGATTCAACTGTGATCTTCTGTCATGAACCAAAAACAGACAAAGGTGACCATAAATCAACATTGAATCGACATTTCTTTGTTATCTGGCTTTGTTTTTTGTTGTTATTTGTTTGTTTGTTTACATAGCCAAGTTAGATCCCTGCTGAAAAAAAACAAACAATAGTTATAATGGGACTTGTATTGCATTGGTAGCTCAGTGGTTAAGATGTTGGACTACTGATTAGAAGCTTGTGAGTTCAAACCCCAGCACTGCCAAGCTGCCACTGTGGGCCCTTGAGCAAGGCCCTTAACCCTCAACTGCTCAGTTGTATAAATGACATAAATGTAGGTTGCCCTGGATAAGGGTGTCTGCCAAATGCTGTAAATATATTGGTTTTAATAGAAACTGTAATGGTCTCTGTGGGTCTCTACTAGTAATTTATTGCCTTCTTTTGGCCTGTTATGTCTAGTGGATACCACTGATGACCAGTAATGGTAATGGAAATGGTTTAAATGGTTAGCTGATGGTTTGTAACGGTATCTGTAGTGGAAACCATTAGAATTTCGGTGATGGTTTCTACTGTTTGTTTGTTTGTTTTTCAGCAGGAATGAATATAGCATGTGAACTGCTTCGTCTCCCTCTTGTGCCCTGTTCATAAAGTGTAAAATCTCCTGTGTCTTACTGCAGTCAGAATAATCCTCTCAGCTCTGACCACAAATGTCAAGTCCCAATTACCACTTCCGGATGTTATTTAACCCCCACTGGCAAAGCAGTGTAGAGCATGTGGATAATGAAACAATGACTAGCATACGGTAATTTAAAATGAATGTAAAGCGCTAACACTTCCAACTCGCCCTTTTTACGTCTCACTAAATTCACATTTCTGTGCTCCATTTCTAGCAGTTTAATGGAGTAAAGGAAGTGCTGAGTAAAACGACAATAATAATGCAGCAGTTGGCTCACCGCACACCCAGATGCTGTGTAATGTCCAAATGGGGAGATGGAAATAAACCCAACAAATCACACTGAAGGGTCAACCCAGCGTTTGGGCTAAAAATAATAATAAATAAACAAACAAACATAAAAAAAAAAAAACATAACCGACATTTTCTTGGGTATAGAGTTATTCAAAATGTCCAAATCCCAGTCTCTCGACTTCAGTTGTTCCCTTCAGTAGTAACCGTTAGTGCACCTGTCGAAGTGCCCTTCATAGGCCTCAGGTTTGGAAGCTGCTGTGTGATTTCTGAAGGCGTGTCCAATTAAACGTGAACCTCACGTTTCAGAGTGCAGAGAATGGCAGCATTAAACACACGTATTAAAAACGGTCCAAATTAAACCTACTCAGTGAGTTGATACCGCTCAGAATTTCCTTAGCCAGTTAGATAAATTAATTGGGTTAAACCATTGACAAATAGGAGACTAATGGTCACTAATGTCTTCCACTACTTCACTTCATTGCATGTTAACATCGCCCGGTGAGGTGAGAGTTTATATAGTTTATAAGTTTTGTTGTACATGTAGTAATCTTTGTGATTATCTGCCTGAGAGTCATATCTGGTCGTCATGTTGGTTTTAGGCGCGAGACCTTCTGGAACAATCCAGAGAGCCCGAGTTTGAAAAAAGTAAGAATCTTAACCAGTTAGCTCGCGGTTACCAGTCGCTCATAACACTACAACACGTTTTAGCCGGTGTTTATAAATGTTCTTATCTATAGCACGGCTTTTTTCTCGTTGTAATGATTTAGTGGAGCTCGTCGTCGTCACTCATGTCGTGGATGCCATCACATTTTGGGCTCAGGTAATTAAAGCTGTCCTCCAGGTTAGCTAGTTACTTGTTAGTATTGAAATCAGATAAATAAATAGCTATCTAGCTACATTAGTATGTTCTTCTATAGTGTTTAATGTACTGTGTTCTGCATACACCTGGATTGTTACTGTATAATATGCATCTTATATACTTTAAAATCCCAAATTCATGCTTTTATTAAGAATGTGACAGAGGACAAGGCCTTTGAGAAGATGGATATTGCCCTCTCAGAAAAATGCCCTACTGCACGGAGAGTGAAGGGGCAGCCAAGTCCCCACAAGGTGAGAGAAAGCAGTGGTTCACAAAATGAGGTCTGTGTGTGTTGTTCTCAAAGTATCTGTAGTTATTTTTATTTTTACATTACATTTACACCATTTGTATGGAATTAAATGTGTGCCAGAATTATTGAACGTAAATTTTCAAGAAACGAACAAATATATATACAGAGAGAATGAAGAAAAACTCTCAAACGCAAAACGATGAACTCGGTGGCAAAAAAAATTGAACATGGTCTTCAAATAAACAGCATTCTTTAACAGTTTTCTAAGCATCCTTTTTGCTAACCATAGTTTATGAATGCACTGCCAGAGTTTTAATTTACGCTTTCAAACTTTTCATTTACACTCCGCAAGTTTACGGTTAACATTCTGGCACAAACCTTTCGTGTGGGCGGGCTTAACAGCGATGTACTCTCATTGGCTAGTGAAATTTGGATCGACAGCTCGAGTATCCAGCTGAGGAGGAGGAGGATGATGACGATTCTCCTCCGTGTCGCTCCTGAGCGCTCACCTCAAATAAATAGTCGTGAGACTACTAGGGTTGCATGGTATACTAGTACTACAGTAGTATCGCGATACTAAAGCCTCAAAATACCGCCGATGCCACTGTTTTTTTTTTTAAACGGTGGTATCGTCAATACGGTAGTACCCTAAGTAATGTTGTATGTGCGGCAGTTAATGCTACCTTCGCTAAAAACGAGACGCAACATTATGCTAACTGGTGTCTTGGTGTCTAAACACTAAAATCAGGGTTCGTACAAGGTGCTTGAAGTGCTTGAATTTGGCTTTTTGAAATGTAAGTAATGAAAAAACTTGAAAATAGTCATTTTATATCTAGTGGTGCTTAGAAAGTGCTTGAATGATTAAAAAGTCAATAAATACAAAATCGCTAAATAACTTTAAAATGTTTATTTTCGATAGAACATGAATATATATAATAATTCACTTAAAATATAACTCCCTGCTGGAGCCCCTCCCTCTCCTCCCGCTATTCGCTCATTTCATCAGAGACCGCACCGGTCCACTTCTCAGACACCTTTAACGACTTTTTGGGCAAACCTTAGCTACTTTTTGTAGAAGAGTGTGGCTAGTACTGTCCCGCCAGGTCCTCCTTTCTGGCTGTAGACACATCTCTCTCTGCGGCTACTCTGTTCAGTGAGTGGCAGAGAGAAGCAGCACATTCATTCACGTCTAACTTTTTCTCTGAGTGATCATTTTACATATAGCCGAAATCATAGCAGAACTGTTGTCTTTAACTTGTGTGTGAGTGTGTGTGTGTGTTTTGTCAGAGGACGTCGTGGTTATAAATCAAGATTTTAGCAGTGCAGAGCAGAAGCTTGGAAATGGCTTGGAAGTGACTGCTGGTTAACATGTAGTCTCTTAATGGGCCGCATTTCAGTCACTATTTCATACTCGTTCCGTCGTCTGACATCATGACAGTATCTCTGGTATAGTCCTTTAAAACAGCAACAACAAAAAATAGTGCTTGAAAAGTCATTGAAAGTCCTGGAATTTCATTATGAAGCATCTGTACGAATCCTGTAAAATTAAAAATATGTGGCACATTGAATTAGTTGCTTGCCAACGGTATGATTGTTCTTGAGTTTTTCCAATAGGCAGTTATTCATTCTCATTAATAAAGTATTGAGAAGAAAATCTGGTTTGTCTGTCTTAATCTATATCTATGTATTTCTGTAAATTTGATTCATTTTGTAGATTTGAATTATGAATTAACACAATATTGCATGGTATCGTGATACTACTTGGTATCATGATACTTCAGCTGATATAGGATCGTGAGATATGTTTATGGTGTCTTGACAACCCTAGAGACTACCCAAACCTCAAATATTAATTATGAACTAATATACTGACTAAGCAAGTAAGTCATTTCCACTACAAAGTACAACCACTATAACTATACAGAGATCTGAATCCAAAGTTTGCGCCATTGAAGTCTCTACTTCCAGATCAAAGAGCTGTCGACCTAAATTTCTGTCGCCAATGAGAGTAAAACGCCGTTAAACCCCGTCCACACGTGAGATTTGCACCAGAATGGCAAATGTAAACTTGCGGCGCGTAAATGAAAACTCCGGCAGCACATTCACACACCATGATTAGCGAAAAGGAAGCTTAGAAAACTGTTAACAAAGAATGCTGTTTATTTGAAGACCAAGTTAAATTTTTGCCACTGAGTTCACTGCTCTCAGTTTTAGTGTAGTTTTTCTTCTTTCTCATTGTATTTTTGTTCATTTCTTGAGAAGTACCATTCAGTACTTTTGGCACAAAGTTAATTCCATACGTTTGACATGCATTCTTATCCAGAACGACTTATAAAACTGCTTTACAGTCTCCATCAAAAACATATCCAAGCACAAACAGTTCAGGGTCTAAGGATAATATCAAGCTAAAACCCTGTTATGCCTGATTTTTGCTGTTGCAGACAAAAATGGCACCTCATAAATTCTTTGGTCAGTAGTTACAATTGATATTGTTAGAAAGCGTAACGTGATGCATGAAGTACAATTGCGACCAAACACAGCCAGTTCTGGCAGTGTCGGTGTCGGGACAGCAAAGGATGATGCAACACTCACAGCACAGCCATAAATATGGCAGTGGCAATGGCTAAACATAAACAAAACAATCTAATGGACAGAAAAAATATCATTATTACTTCAAGCTCACTTTGACATGCAGAACTTTCTTTTCTTTAATCACAGGTCTATCGTTGGAGCATCTTTATTCTGTAATCTGATATGGAGAACATGTTACCGCACAGTAGGCTTGTGCAAAATAATGATATTATTGTCCTTACATGATATTACACTGCCACGATGTCCAATGATGTTTACTCTGATTATATAATATTACCGGACCTGTCAACATTTATGCATTTTGAGTACAGTAGTACAAGTTATCACTTAAAAAATAAGGAATATATAGAAAATGTACTGTTGTGGTTTTTTAAATGTATTTATGTGTGGGTTTTTGTTTGTTTGTTTGTTTCCTGTGCATTACTGCAAAATGACTTGCAATGACACCGTCCAGCTGAGTACTTGCAATTGCCACTCCCGTCTGCACAACTGATAGTACGGGAGGGTATAATAACCGTCATTAAACAGGAAATGGTGAAAATGCTTTTGTTCTGTCTATTTTCAGTTCTGAACAATTAAAATGAAAAATAAATGTAAAAAAATTATTAAATGTTATATTTTACAATAATTATTAAATTGTTTATCATGTTTTTATTTTTTTATAATGGAAAATTGTTAACAGGAGAAAAAAATCAATATTGCACAAGCCCATCACATAAGCCTATAAGCCCATGCAGTTTCTTTTACAGTTTTAGTACCTGGCTGCAAAAAGGTTGTGAACCCCTGAGTTAAATGAGAGGTAACTGATTTAATAAGAGAGAATCTTCCACAGCACGCTTCACTACTTTTCTTCCTTTACATCTCCATTGCAGGTTTATGGTGCCTGCTACTCAGGAGACAGATGCTGGTACAGATGCAAAGTGCAGAAACAGATAGACGCCACCGTAAGCAAAATCTCAAATTATGATATAAATAAAATTCCAAGTCTGAGTGTCCTTTTTGGTTTGTTCACTTTGATTGTTGAACTGATAGCATGTCTGTCCCATTTAACCTAATTTTTTTTTGGTCACTCTTGTCTGAATAATTTTTCTCATTTTCCTCATCATGTTTAGTTTCATGTTGCATATATTGATTATGGGAATGAGGAGGTGGTAGGGAGGTCTGACCTGGTTGAACTCCCAGAGGACTTGCAGTCAGCTGCACTTGCCAAAAGATACAAGTTCTGGGGCTTTCACTTGGCAAGTGAACAGGATTCACCACATTACTCCCAGGTAACTCTGTAGTCACGAAGACAGCCATGGAAAAATTGGAATGACTGATCAGCTACAATAAGTGAACAGGTCATTTAGTTTAGATTCAAGAGTGGTGTTCTTGTTTTGAAGTCTGAAAGTATGTGGACACTGATGCAGTTTTATATTATTTTGTTTATGGTTAGGTCAGCTTTAATGATATGATTTTTATAGTGTGATTATAAAGAGGTCACATGCCTTTTATACATAATCATCATTACAGGAGACCAAACGTAAACAGACAAAATAACAATCAGTGAGTTATGTTTGTAATTGCATACATTTGTACTTTTAAGGGTTTTTTTATGCACTTAATTATTATAAATTATGATTTATTTAGTTGGGTGTTTGTTTTTTTTTCCACCCTTATATTTGCCTGATGTTGCACTGGCACTTCTTTGATACTCTCAGGCATCGAATTAAAGAGCTAAAATAACAAATCATATCACTGATGTATCTACACATTTACCTTCTGTGGGATTTGAACAGTGTTATGTATTCTATTTTTTTATTTTTATATTTTTACCAGGGGAAGTCCTTTCTTCAGAATCTGATATATGGAAAGAAGTTGCGCGTTAATATGAAGGCAGAGTGCTTTGATGGAACAATCCTGGTTAAGGCATTTCAGGGCAATCTGGACATTGGTGAAGAGGTGTTAAAATTTAAATTCGCCACACTGAATTTTCCAGGCAACAGAGAGAGTCCGTCCCCCACTAAGGCTCTCCAGAAGCAGACTGGATTGTGGCCTTCCAGGAGATCTCAGGGAGACCATGATAGCACGGCCACTTTAGGATATATGCCCAAGTTACGCCCCGTTTTCTCCAACCAAACGCCTCAAGTCTTAAAGTAAGATATTTCACATATTTCATTGTGATTTAAATATGAATAATTGTGCAGCCCTAGTCATCTGATTTTATACTGTTGATCCAACATCACTTGTTTGGATTCAGTCATAGTGCAAGAGTAAAGTTGATCTGTTTAATGCTTTTTCTATATTGCTTTAGAGAGCAAAGCACCAGCAAATCTGTAATGGCTGCCAGTGTGCCAGAAGTAATGGCTGCCAATGTGCCAGAAGCAGAGAGAGAGCTGGTAAAAGAGAACCAGAAGCCTAACGCAGAGATCACCCCACAGCTGTGTAGTCAGGTCACTGAGCAAATGCTGAATGAAGCCAAGTCAGAGCTGCAGGTGCTCACTCATTCTCGTTCTACTCTTACTTTTATAAGTTTCCCCTCATCCCTCATTATTTATCACCACTCACTACTCTAAAATCTACAGTTGCAATCAAAATTATTCAACCTTCATTGCCAATCAGGTTTATTGTCAAAATTTACAGACTTTCAGCTGTTTGCAATGAACAAATCAAACAAAAGCAATTGAAATAGTTCAACACAAGGAATGGTTCAAGTGGTTTCCAGAAAAATTAAACTGAAAATGCAACTTATAATGACTTCTCCAGTCTCAAAATTATTCAACTCCCTGAATAGAATCCCTCACAACAGCACAAATATGCAAAACAGGTGTTGTCTCAAGCACACTTGATGCAACTAATCCAGGGTTTCATTAGTTGTACCAGGTGTGTTTGAGCTGGAACACATGAAATACCTGAACTGGCTAGGGGAAAAAAAAGGAAGCTATCAACGGCTAAAGCCAGATTTATGAGAAGGCAGGTTGAGTGACGGCAAAAGGCCTGCAGCAAGACTTGGTGGCAACAGGCACTGAGGTTTCAGTGAGCACAGTATGGCGCATACTAAACGCAGAAGGTTTCCATGCCAGAACTCCAAGATGTACACCACTACTGACCCAAAAGCACAAGAAAAGTCGGCTCAAAAAAATATGAATAAGCCACAGAAGTTTTGGGATTCTGTTCTGTGGAACGATGAAACAAAATATTTCGGCACAATGGATCAGCGGTATGTCTGGAGAAAGAAGAATGAAGAAAGAACACACTGTCTACAGTCAAGCATGGTGGTGGCTCAGTGATGCTCTGGGGCTGTTTTGCATCCTCTGGCACTGGAAGGCTACCTGCAGGGTGTGGAAGGCAGGATGGATTCATTGAAGTATCAGGAAATACTAGGAGAAAACGTCTGTTGTCTGCCGTCTGTGAGGAAGCTGAAGCTTGGGCTTCATTGGACCTTCCAACAGAACCATGATCCTATGCATACCTCAAATTCCACCAAGGCATGGTTGCAGAAGAAGTCCTGGAAGATTCTACAGGGCCATCACAGTCACCTGACTTGAACCCCATAGAAAACCTCTGGTGAGATTTGAAGAAGGCGGTTGCAGCACGCAAACCCAAGAATATTACTGAACTGGAGGCCATTGCTCATGGGGAATGGGCTAAGATTCCTCAGGAACGCTGCCAGAAGCTGGTGTCTGGCTATGCATCTCGTTTGCAGCAGGTCATAACAGCAAAAGGGTGCTCTACTAAGTACTAAAGATGCTTGCCATGAAGGGGTTCAGTAATTTTGAAACTGGAGAAGTGATTCTAAGTTGCATTTTCAGTTGAATTTGGGGAAACCAACATTGAAGCATTCGTTGTGTTGAACTATTTCAATTGCTTTTGTTTGATTTGTTCAGTGCAAACAGCTGAAAGTCAGAATATTTTGACAATAAACCTGATATGCAATGGGGGTTGAATAATTTTGATTGCAACTGTATATGTAGCACACACCTCCTGGATCCTGCACAGTTCATGCACATATTTGTTACATAAAACTTCTGTCAGCATTTCTGTTATTACCGCTCTGGGTTACTGATGAGAAGGTTGTGGGTTCAAGCCCCAGCATTGCCAAGCTGCCACTGTTGGGCCCTTAAGCAAGGGCCTTGACCCTACTTGCTCCAGGGACGCCGTATCATGGCTGACCCTGTGTTCTGCCCCAGCTTCCTAACAAGCTGAGATACGCAAAGAAAAGAATTTCACTGTGCTCTAATGTATATGTAAGGGATAATCCATGGCTAGGTGTGCACTACATGATTTTAATGCATGATGTGGAGGCAAAGAACTCTGCGTGGTTGCCTTCGCAGAGTGCATTAAAATTGTGTAAGACACACCTAGCCATGGATTAACCCTCTTATACCATGCTCACTGGCCAGCATTGACAAGTTAAAACCGTGGTAATGTTGCACCTCGGGTGTGCATTATTTTCTAATAATTTAATGGACCTGAGTCAATTATTCCACTTATACCGCAGTTACCACACACTCAAGATATTGTTCAGAAGTATTATTTCAAGACATTTGTAAGGTTGTTGTCCATAAAATGCTATTGTGTGTGGAACTAATTTATTATGCATCCCATCTCAAGCCTCCGTTGCTAATTCCAAAACATTTTAGAACTAGTAGTGGAGGCTTGAGCCATTGATATGCAGTTATTGAAGAGAGAGATAGCTGTTTTGTTTTTTCATTTCATGCTGATGATATAAAAATAAAATAAATAAGTATTGATAACCCTACTTGTTCACAGGGTTTTTAATTTTTATTACTGCAGAAAATACAATGGATAAATAAATAAATATTGATTCTTGTCCACTGGCTTTTCTGTCATTTTCTGTCACACGTGGTCTCTCGCGTTCTCTCTTTCTTTTCTCCCCCCACCCCCAACAACTGCATATCAATGGCTCAAGCCTCCGCTTTACCTCATGCCCGCATTTCCACCTCGGGTGCGTATTATTTTTCTAATAATGCAATGGCCTGTCAATACTTGCTTATTTCTGGAAAATCAAAATTGTCTGCCATTTTGTTTGTTAAATGTGTGTGCTCTGGTGGACAGTAGGCTAACTTCTCCGTTAGTTCAGTTAACTTGGCGAAATGATATGGAACTGTAATGCGGACAAGACCTGACTGGAACTACTTTAACTGTGCATTTACTGAAAAATAATTGCATACCTCAGAACGTCTGTCAGCCAATCAGACTCGAGAATTCAACAGTGCTGTGGTATATACGGTTTTAACGCACACCTTCCAGCCAGTCAGAATCAAGTATTCGTACAGACCATGGTATAAGTGACAAATAAAGGCTTCTCGCTTCCTTTCGTCTTTTTGATTGGCAGTATGCACTATGGCTGGGTTAAATATTTCTGCTGTGCTATTTTTGTTTTGTAGAGGGCAAGAGAAGAGGTGGAAGAGAAAATAAAGGAGATTAAGAAATTTGAGAAGGAGAAGAACGATCTCCAGAATCATGCAGATCATCTACAACAGCAGCTGAAGGAAGCCAGATTGGAGCTGCAGGTTAGAGAGAGCACATTTGAGAAGTCAGAGCTATATAAATGTTTTTTTAAACCCCAGGCCTTTGATGACTTGAAATGTTCTTAATTGCACTCAGGACATCAACCTGCATGCATTCAATATGACTAAGGACTTCTTTACCAAGTACTTGAATTAGCACTTTTGTCATTTTAAAAAATGCTTTGACTTGTGTTTTCTTTTCATGGTATGCTAAATTTTATTTGTTTTGACAGAAAGCGAGTGAGGTGTGTCCAAGAACAGATGAGTGTGTGGAAGTCAACATGGAATCAACAATATGTGAGAGGTTCTCTCGACTGGCTGAGAAAGTGGAAGCAGTGAGAAGAAGCAGGTAAAATTTTCCATATTTGCTGCAATAGTGGACAGTTTGTTAGCACAATTTTGTAAGAACATTTATCTAAAAATGGGACTTCTGCAGTGCATAAATGAGCATTTGCTTTAACATACCTGGTTCATCTTCAAGGCACTAAAGTTGGCTCTTTAAGCCTGGCTTATGCTTCTGCATTAACATGTGTTTGCGTTGCTATGCAGGAAGGGGGTTTATGGGTATGAGATGCACACAGGGATGCTTTGTATGCTCTTGGTCCTCCACAAGCTAACTGTGTCGTGTGGATCTATGTTGCTCCTTCAGGCGAATGCTGATTGGTTGGCAGGGAGGGTATTATCAGGGGTTTCAGAGGAATATTGTTCCAATAGATCTCAAGTGTAAACGATACAGAATTTAAACAATAAGGTGGCTTCTGAGTCTCTTTTGCTGTACATTTGTGTGTGGTTCAAGTGACACTGCCCCCTAGACACCTTAAGTGTATGAACACATCATCATGTTGCCCTGACATGCTCACAGATACGCACTCGCAGAAGTATAAATCAACCCTTACTAGTTGCCTTCAGTTATGTGTTCAAACTCCCTTTGTCATTTTCAGGGAAGGTAACGAGTGCACTACTGCAGAGCATTGTCTTTCTGAATCCATACCAGTGGTGGTGAACAACCGAATTGTCATGCCACTTACATCAGAAACACTTGAGATGGCATGGGAAGACTACAGACAGGCCTTAAAGCAGCTTAAAGAGTGTCAAAGTGTGAGTATTTTTATCATATCATATATATTACAGTTAGATTGCATACTGGTGCTCTTTACTTCATTTGTTCTCTATTTGCACTTTATGACCAGAATTTACAGTGGCTGTGATGATATTTTCATCTAAAAATATTTATTTAAAGGTACACTATGTAACTTTTTTTTTTTTTCAAAATAAACAAAATTTAAATAATGAGTAAGTACACCATAAATCTATCTTCCAAACCGTGTTTTTGTCTTACTCTGATTCACTAAGGTAAGCCTATTATAAGTATTTATATTTTAGACCTGTTGAGACGGATTTCACAGGAAATTGCTTACATACGTCATTAGCCCGTGCGTGTCTCATCATTTCCATAAACAGAGAAAAGTAGCTCTGGCTACTTTGTCATGTGTAAGGTGTGGGAGTAGCGTAGGTTAGTTGTCACAATGAGTGAGACCATGGACCATGCAAAACTGCAAACCTCTGGGGAATCACCGGTTCTCAACCGTTCTCAAAGATGGCGACAACTCAGAGATTTAAAGGGTTTTAAAAGCGACCCGGAGATGGCTTTATTTCTTACTCAACAGGCAAGATATTTTATTGAAACGATATATAGCCCTGTAGCTCTCCATTTATGGCTGGACTGTTAATCATCCGTGGCCGAGCCCAGATTCTTCTCCATGCAGTTTTTCCAGCTCAGCTAGTACCCTAAGTTTTGTTTTATGGACGCTGAGGTAGCTTGGCGGTCAATGACATGATCAGAAAAAGTTGCATTCATCATAAAACTTCCCTCGGGTGTTATCAATGTTTGTAGGACTACCAGACCGATAAAATATAAAACTTTTCAAACTAGGCTAATTTGGAGTTACTAGCCAAGGGGAGGCACAACTAAGCTATGGGTTTAGCTGCTACAGCGCCATGCAAAGTACATTATCTGTCCTTATGCTCTGCTCATATCATGTTCACGTAAACTGGAACTCAGACATTTACACACCTTGTTATCCTGCTCAGCATGAGAGGATGTTAGTGTTTCTGTTTCAACCCCTTTACTGGTTTAAAAAAAAAAAACTTAATCCATTTTATATCCATTTTATATCCATTTTACACTCACTGTGTGAGCTAGTGTTTGGTAGAATTGAGAGCTGTCACCCAATAAGACACGAGTATTTCCATGTATTTTTCCTATAAACCCTGTCTGATTGGTCTCGCCTCCGTTCACTGAAGATATAAAATTACAACACTGCCGTCTTCTTTTACTGATGTTCAGTTACGTAGTGACAAACCACTCCAAGTGGAGAATTTTTTGGGGGTAAAGAAAAAATTTTCGTGGCTACAGCCCTGAATGCCCAGGCCAGAACAAAAGCATAAAATATGGCACTTGCATGCTCAGATGACATCGTTTTTGGATTTCCTTGTGTTCACCGGTGCTGCAAACCATATTCATCCACACAGACACACAGAGCCGTAGCGCAACAAAGCACAGTGTTCTTCCGCAAAATACATGCAGTTTTATTTTTTACATAGTGTACCTTTTAATGATTTAAATTGTGTCACATAAGAAATCAGCCTGGACTGGATTTTTATACAAATAACAAGGAGTCATCCAACTGAGCTCACTGTAAAATATACCGCAGTTCTCTTTGAATTAATGAAAGGCATAAATAACCAACACTTGAAAACATTGGGGAAAAGGTCAGTAGGCTTTTGTTGCATAGATTATGTAATATATATATTATTATTATTATTATTATTTATTTATTTATTTATTTTTTTTATAAAGGCCTTTAATTTTGTATGATCTTTCTGGTCTTTTATGTTCTTTACTGACAAATAGGATATTGTACTGTAGATTGTCATACGAATGATTGAAGAAAATAAACATTACACAGAATAATTAAAAATTCCCCTCAAACAGAGGGGAATTTATATCATTCTAACAAAAATTCTTACTAGCTTCTGTAAATACATTTTTGAATAATAGTATTTTCCAAAATTATTGACACCCTTATATTATGTTTCCTTTGCTGCCAGTCCCCAGGAACTATTGTTGCCTTTTACCAGGCTGTGTTTCACTGTGGTATGAATACAAAGTTGCACACATTTAAAATCACTTTCATTCATTACCATGGAAAAAACCAAAGAACTCTGAACACAAAAGACAGAAGGTTGTTGACATGTACAAATCAGTTAATGGATATAAAACATACATAAGCAGTTAAAATACCATTAAGCACAATTAGTGCGCTTCACGTCTGAATGAGCTAGAAACTTGCCAGGAATTGAAACCAATAACCCGATGGCCCCTATCTGTCTATTTATTTATTTTTTTAATTATAGGGGGGAAACTAGTTTTTTGGGGAGGGGAAAGAGCAAAAATTGAAATCTCTCTCTCTCTCTCTCTCTCTCTCTCTCTCTCTCTCTCTCTCTCTCTCTCTAAAATATGCAGGCCACTCTAAAATATGCAGTTTTACTGTATTGGGGGATCCGGGGAGGTCCGAAAACCAGTCAGTATCTGGTTTACCATTTGTCAGTACCACCAGTCAGTACCATTTGCCTCACGCAGTGCAACACATCTCCTTTGCATAGAGTTGATCAGGTTGTTGATTGTGGCCTGTGGAATGTTGGTCCACTCCTCTTCAATGGCTGTGCGAAGTTGCTGGATATTGGCAGGAACTGGAACACACTGTCGTATACGCTGATCCAGAGCATCCCAAACATGCTCAATGGGTGACATGTCCGGTGAGTATGCTGGCCATGTAAGAACTGGGATGTTTTCAGCTTCCAAGAATTGTGTACAGATCCTTGAGCATGGTGCCGTGCATTATCATGCTGCAACATGAGGTGATGGTCGTGGATAAATGGCACAACAATGGGCCTCAGGTTCTCGTCACGGTATCTCTGTGCATTCAAAATGCCATCAATAAAATGCACCTGTGTTCGTCGTCCATAACATACGCCTGCCCATACCATAACCCCACCGCCACCATGGGCCACTCGATCCACAACGTTGACATCAGCAAACCGCTCACCCACACGACGCCACGTCTGCCATCTCCCCTGTACAATGAAAACCGGGATTCATCCGTGAAGAGAACACCTCTCCAAAGTGCCAGACGCCATCGAATGTGTGCATTTGCCCACTCAAGTCGGTTACGACGACGAACTGCAGTCAGGTTGAGACCCTGATGAGGACGACGAGCATGCAGATGAGCTTCCCTGAGACGGTTTCTGACAGTTTGTGCAGAAATTCTTTGGTTATGCAAACCGATTGTTGCAGCAGCTGTCCAGGTGGCTGGTCTCAGATGATCTTTCAGGTGAAGATGCTGGATGTGGAGGTCCTGGGCTGGTGTGGTTACACGTGGTCTGCGGTTGTGAGGCTGGTTGGATGTACTGCCAAATTCTCTGAAACGCCTTTGGAGATGGCTTATGGTAGAGAAATGAACATTCAATTCACGGGCAAAAGCTCTGGTGGACATTCCTGCAGTCAGCATGCCAAATGCACGCTCCCTCAAAACTTGCGACATCTGTGGCATTGTGCTGTGTGATAAAACTGCACATTTTAGAGTGGCCTTTTATTGTGGCCAGCCTAAGACACACCTGTGCAATAATCATGCTGTCTAATCAGCATCTTGCTATGCCTATGGATTATCTCAGCAAAGGAGAAGCAAATCTCACTAACACAGATTTAGACAGATTTCTGAACAATATTTGAGAGAAATAGGCCTTTTGTGTACATAGAAAAAGTCTTAGATCTTTGAGTTCAGCTCATGAAAAATGGGGCAAAAGTAAAAGTGTTGTTTATAATTTTGTTCTGTGTGTGTGTGTGTGTGTATGTATGTATGTATGTATGTGTGTGTGTGTGTGTATGTATGTATGTGTGTGTGTGTGTGTGTGTGTGTGTGTGTGTGTGTGTATATATATATATATATATATATATATATATATATATATATATATATATATATATACACACACACACAGTATCTCACAAAAGTGAGTACACCCCTCACATTTTTGTAAATATTTTATTATATCTTTTCATGGGACAACACTGACGAAATGACACTTTGCTACAATGTAAAGTAGTGAGTGTACAGCTTGTATAACAGTGTAAATTTGCTGTCCCCTCAAAATAACTCAACACACAGCCATTAATGTCTAAACCGCTGGCAACAAAAGTGAGTACACCCCTAAGTGAAAACGTCCAAATTGGTTTTTGTTGCAAATCAAACTTCATACCGAGAACCGGAACTGGATTAAGGCAATTTAGTGTAAACATGGTGTACAGAGGCGGCATGATTATTTACATTTTTGCTCTCCTGCTGGTTTCGTTCTGTTGCTGCTGGTCCGGCAGAGTTGGCGGTGTTGGGCGGGCGGACCTTGTTGTCTTCGCTCAGTGGAGTCATGGAAGGGCTAATACACCAACTGCCCCCCGGCCACGCTGTGTAATGAAATCTCCAAGCCCGTGCTACAGGCTAACCGGCTACCTGCTAATCACAATTCTACTGGCAGGTGACGTTCATTCAAATCCGGGACCAGTCTGTAAAGTTGAACGAAAGCCACTTTTGCCGGATACATCTGAGTTTGTATACGTCACCGAATTACAGCAAGGAAGCGATAACCGATCTGTAAGTCCAACTGCAACTTTGCAAAATACTATTCTTAACCTGAACGGCTGTATACATAAAGAACACTTGAGTAGAACGGTGATTAAAAGGAAGTTTGAACTATTTCAACCAGTAAACCAGGATAAAGTCTTGTGGGACAAACGACTAAAACCCAAAGGACTGCTCGGCAGACATTTGAATATTAGAAGTATTGTATCAAAAACTGAGCAAATTGAAAGTTTGCTGATGGATTCGAATTTGGACTTTCTTTTCCCTCTCAGAATCATGGCTAACTGAGTTATCACCAAGGACTGCTTTTGCTGTATCTGGGTATCATGTTTTTAGAAAAGATAGAAAATTAGGTAGACGAGGAGGAGTCCTTTTGTATGTTCGTAATCATTTTAAATGTGTAGAAGTTCATCTTAATTCCACGCAAGACTTAGAAAGTATTATTGTTTCTATTGTTTTATCCCCCCAAATGTTTTTACTGTGGTTGGATTATACCGACCCCCGAATTTTACAAAAATATTTTATGACAAACTGAAGTCCGTATTAAAGGAAATTGGTTCGAAAACTGAATTAATTGTTTTAGGTGATTTTAATATAAACTGGATGGAAAAAGCTAAGAGACATCAACTCAAAAGTATATTAGATCAGAATAATCTTACATAAATGATCCTTGGCCCGACTAGGGTTACTCAATCAACACAAACTCGGATAGATTTAATTTTTAGTAATAAACCTGAAAGAATTATAAAATGCTATAATTTGGTAACCGGTATGTCAGACCACAATTTGACCTTAACTGTAAGAAAGTTGACAAAACAACGATTTTTATATAGACAAGAGGGCAAAAGCTTTTTTAATATTATACCAAAATCCCTAGTCGGTTAATTTGAGGAGAAGTTAAAGCACCTGGACTGGAACAATGTTCTACAGTCTGGGGATATAGAGAAAGCATTTAATACTATGATGGATAAAGTTAATAAAACTAAAAATGAATTTTGTAAAAATGTCTCTTACTCGAATAAAATACATTTGCCATGGTTAAACGAACATCTCTGGAAGCTAATGAAGCAGAGAGACTTGGCATTAAGGGCTGCTCTTAAATCTAAATTACCACATGATAAGAGAAAATTCCAGGATCTGAGAAATAAAGTAGTAAAAGAATTAAGGCAGGCCAAAGCTGATTATTTTATTAAATTAATTGATGACTCTAAAGGAAATAGTAAATTAATTTGGAAAAATATTGATAAAATTACAAAGAAGGGGAATAAAGCAGTTCAAAATTGCGCTATAAAGGACCGATCAAAATTAATAGAAGATAAAGTACAAATAGCTAAAATTTTTAATTCATTCTTTTTGAATTCTGTATAGTGTCTGGCCAGGAATTTTGGTGTTAGATCAGGAGTACTAGAACCTATAAACAATGAAACGCCTGTCTTCACAATTGAAAATGTCTCAGAATCTACTGTAATGAAAATATTTGATAATTTAAAAGGGTCTTGGTCTAAAGATGTTTATGATATCGATGCACGATTTTTTAAAACTTATAAATCATCTATTTGTAAACCTCTAACACATCTGATAAATCTGTCAATAACAAACTCCTATTTTCCATCTTGCTGGAAGGTGGCAGTAGTGATACCTATTTTTAAAGTAGGTGATAGGACTCTCCCATCAAATTATAGACCCATAAGTATCCTTCCAATAGCATTGAAAATTGCAGAAAGGGTAAGTGACCAATTAGTTTCTCATTTAAATGAAAGTGAAGTGAATTTACATCCAATGCAATTTGGGTTTCGAAAGAACCATTCAACAGAAACGGCAAATTGTTTTTTGGTCGAACAAATTAGAAGTCAACTTACAAAGGTGGTGTTGTTGGAGTTGTGTTTTTAGATCTTGCAAAGGCATTTGATACCGTTAATCATAACTGCTTAATTTCCAAACATCAGAATTTTAATTTATCTGCTACTGCCTTGACCTGGATGAAATCATATCTGAGTGAGAGGAAACAATGTACAAGAGTGGTTGATAAGTGTTCTTCTTTTGCTAGCTGTCCTATAGGGGTCCCTCAAGAGTCTATTTTAGGACCCATTTTATTTAGTATTTATATTAATGATCTCCCTCAAGTATGTCCAGGTGTTAATGTTCATATGTATGCAGATGATACTGTGCTTTTTGTTCATGCAAGAACTAAAGAACTTGTTGCAAGCAAATTGACATCTGCAATGGTGGAAGTCTCAGATTGGTTAAATAAGTCTTGTTTGTCTCTTAATGTAAGCAAGACAGTTTGCATGTATTTTACTGCACGAAAACACAACTCGGTGAATCCAGACATCGTGTTTAATGGTGAAGTAATCAAATGTGTGACTCATGTCAAATATTTAGGAATTGTAATTGATCAACACCTGTCTTTTAAAAAAACAAGTAAGAAGGGTTATAAATAATGTTTAATTTAAATAATTTCAAAAACATCAGGCACCAACTGTCTTAATCAGCTGCATTACTTTTTGTACATGCTTTGATTCTCCCTCATTTGTCATATTGTATAACAACTTGGTCACAGGCAGGTGCGACTACACTTAAGCCTGTGTACTCCCTTCATAAACAAATTCTGAAAGTGTTAGACAAAAAACCAAGGGACTATCATTATTGTACCATTTTGAAAAAGTTAAATTTTGATAATTTTGATAATTTTGTATTTTACAGTGATGTATGCCTGATGTATAAAATTATCCATAGTCTTGCTCCCTCTCCTCTTAGGGGATGCCTGGCAGTGCCGCTAGGACTAGAGCATCTGCTAGGAGAGACTTGGTACCGCAGTATAGAAAAACAGCCTTTGGTCAAGCAGCGTTTTTGGTTAGAGTAATGAGGATATGGAATTCCTTACCTATAAACATCCGAAGCATTGACCGCTTCATAGTTTTTAAAACCAAGCTTAAGTGCTGGCTACTATCAGACAAATCTGTAACCCTTAATGACTGTGTTGTAAGTTCCGTGTTTTTATATACTGATTTTATTAATCTTGCCTTCTTGGATATATATATATTGTGATGTTCTATGTGGTGTATATGTAATATTGTATGTTATTTTATTTGTTTACCTGCCCAGGGACAGCAGATGTAAATTAGCTATTAGCTAACTCTGGTGCAATTACTTTTAATTGTGCATTGTCCCTGTAAAAATAAACAAAAAAAAGTACAAAGAACCATGTCCTGTGGTCTGTTGAGACCAAGATAAACTTATTTGGTTCAGATGGTGTCAAGCGTGTGTGGCGGCAACCAGGAGAGGAGTACAAAGACAAGTGTGTCTTGCCTGCAGTCAAGCATGGTGGTGGGATTGTCATGGTCTGGGGCTGCATGAGTGCTGCCGGCACTGGGGAGCTAGAGTTCATTGAGGGAACCATGAATGCCAACATGTACTGTGACATACTGAAGCAGAGCATGATCCCCTCCCTTCGGAAACTGGGCCGCATGGCAGTATTCCAACATGATAACGACCCCAAACACACCTCCAAGACGACCACTACCTTGCTAAAGAAGCTGAGGGTAAAGGTGATGGACTGGCCAAGCATGTCTCCAGACCTGAACCCTATTGAGCATCTGTGGGGCATCCTCAAACGGAAGCGCAAGGTCTCTAACATCCACCAGCTCTGTGACGTCGTCATGGGGGAGTGGAAGAGGACTCCAGTGGCAACCTGTGAAGCTCTGGTGAACTCCATGCCCAACAGGGTTAAGGCAGTGCTGGAAAATAATGGTGGTCACACAAAATATTGACACTTTGGACCCAATTTGGACATCTTCACTTAGGGGTGTACTCACTTTTGTTGCCAGCGGTTTAGACATTAATGGCTGTGTGTTGAGTTATTTTGAGGGGACAGCAAATTTACACTGTTATACAAGCTGTACACTCACTACTTTACATTGTAGCAAAGTGTCATTTCTTCAGTGTTGTCCCATGAAAAGATATAATAAAATATTTACAAAAATGTGAGGGGTGTACTCACTTTTGTGAGATACTGTGTGTGTATGTATACGTATGTGTGTGTATGTATATCCGTATGTGTGTATATATACGTATATGTGTGTATATATACGTATATATATGTGTATATATTCGTATGTATGTGTGTGTGTGTGTATATATATATATATATATATATATATATATATAGTGTGTGTGTGTGTGTATATATGTATATGTTATTCTTTTTTATATATTTTTGCTTATTTTCATGAAGTGTGTAAATAATTCTGGAGGGTCCGGTACATTAGTGCATGTCAGCACATGTATATTGCATGTTCTGTCAGAAGGGGGAGTTGGAGGACCTGGTGAACAGCAGGAATCAGGCTCGCGGTGTTCTCCTAACTGCCATAGATGACTTCCTTCTGGTGGTGGGCAGTCTGCCAATTAGTGATCGTTTGAACACCCTAAAGGTGTGTGGATGTAAATAAGTTGATATAGCTCTAGTCAATAAGTAAGCCAAGCCTTTTTTATTTTCTTAAATCTAATTTAAATGAATAAATAGATGTCTTAAGTCAAATTTGTAATAATGTGTGCATCACTTGTCTCCCAACTGTTTACCAGGATGTCAGCTCATCACTGATGGCTGCGTTTGGTTCGGTCTCAACAGATGATGTTCAGGATCAGTCTTTAGAGCAGTTCTGTGAGTGGAAAGCTCAAAAGCATCATAATTTCAGAAATGTGCGCCAGGCGTCAGATAAGGCCCTCTGCGCTCTCAGTGACTGGGCAGCCAACACCAGCAAGGTAGAGCACAAAACCGAATTAAGTCCTACAATACTCTGTTACTATGTTAGTTATTAACTGATAAACATAGCAGTGGTGTGTTCCTGATACCTGATAATATAAAGGGATAAAAATAATAAAGTATAAAGGCATTGTTTTTCTTTTCTGCAAGAGATCACTCTAATAATTTGTCTTTAGTTTTTCTGCATGACAGAGAAGAGTGCTGTGACCATGGAAGCTGTTGGTGCAGGAGTGGATGAGCTTCTGGAGCAGGCTGAGTCTGATGTGTGTGAGGAGCTGAACATTAAATTCTTTGTGAGTGTGAATATCCTCACATGCACCTCTTGGATGTTTCTTGTTGAATAGTAAACCAGATATTCTGTCTGGTTATATGTAAGCATTTGAATGTTCAGTGCTGCTATCAGTGTTTTTTTCTTGAAGCATTAGTAATCTTCCTCGAGTCTGCTGGACATGAATTGTTCGTTGTGTTTCTTAGGCGCAAAATGTTGAGGACATGAAAATAATGTCTACTGCATGCTGTATAGTGATGCAGCATATCCAAAAAGAGGAGAATCTACTTTATGGCCTCAGAAAGATGTATGCAGATAACAAAAAGGTAAGAAGGGAGCACAGAATTTAATATTTGATGGCTGTTAATTTACTGTGTATGATCGTTAAAGAGCTTCTTCCTGTTAATAGTTCAGAGAAGTTGTGTAGCTTATACTTTTTTTCAATATTTATACCAGTTTAAGGAGGACATGGTGCAATGGCAGAAAAGCTTACCTAAAGCAGATGAGCTCTTACAAATAAAGAAACACATCAAGAGCCTGCGTTCACAGTTGCGTTGGAAACTGGTAGAGGTGGGCTGCCTGGAAGAGGTAACAACATCCACAATTTTGTTTGTTTTTAGACCTTTTCAAGACGCATATATTGTATATTACATTCTGTCGTTGTTTCTTAAATATAATATTTTTATATCACAATATGTATACAGTGCTGTGAAAAAGTATTTGCCCCATCCTGATTTCTTCTGTTATTGTGTATATCTCATACTAAATTGTTTCAGAAATTAAAACAAAATCTAATATAAAACAAAGGCAACCTGAGTAAACATAAAATACAGTTCTTAAATGATAATGTTATTTATTGAAGCAAAAAGGTTATTCAATACCAACTGAGCCTGAGTGAAAATGTATTTGCCCCCGTAGTTACTAATTCCCCAAATCTATGAAACTGTATTCATACTGGGTTCAGCTGGACTAGACACAACCAGGCCTGATTACTGCAAACTCTGTTCAATCAAATCAACACTTAAATGGAACTTTTTCAACAGCATGAAGTTGGTTAAAAGTTCTTACCCAGTAACACACTATGCCAAAATTGAAAGAAATTCCAGAAATGATGAGGAAGAATGTGATCAACACATCAGTCTGGAAAGAGTTACAAAGCTACTTCAGTGGCTCTGGGACTCTAAAGGACCACAGTGAGAGACATTATCTCCAAATGGAAAAACTCGGCACAGTAACGAACCTTCTCAGAAGTGGCCAACCTTGCAAGAGCACATCAACGACTCATCCAGCAAAAGAGCCAAGGACATCAAAGGATCTACAGTTCTCTCTTGCATCAATAAATGTCACTGTTCATGACTCCACTATCAGAAAGACTCTGGGCAAAAATGGCATCCATGGAAGAGTGGCGAGGCGAAAACCACTGCTAACCCAGAAGAACATTAAGGTTCGTCTGAATTTAGCCAAAACACACCGTGATGATCCTCAAACCTTTTGGGAGAATGTTCTGTGGATTGATGAGTAGAAAGTGGAACTGTTTGGAAGACAGGAGTCCCGTTACATCTGGCGTAAACCAAACACAGACTTTCCCAAAAAGAACATAATACCTATGGTCAAGCATGGTGGTGGAAGTGTGATGGTATGGGGATGCTTTGCTGCTTCAGGGCCTGGACAACTTGCAATAATTGAGGGAAACATGAATTCTGCTCTCTACCAGAAACATGAATTCTGCTCTCTTAAAGGAGAATGTCTGGTCTTCAGTCCGTAAGTTGAAACTCAAGCGCAACTGGATTATGCAGCAAGACAATGATCCAAAGCAGTGGAGTAAGTTCACCTCTGAATGGCTCCAAAAAAAGCTAAATTAAAGTTTTGGAGTGGCCTAGTCTAAGTCCTGACATGAACCAATTTAGATGCTGTGGCTGAACTAAAGCAGTTCTACAAAGAATAGTGGGCCAAAATTCTAGACCAGGCGTTTGGTTGCAGTTGTTGTGCCACCTTTAGCAGCAATCAGATTTTAAGTTTAAGGGGGCAGTTAGTTTTTCACATGGGTGATGGGTATTGGATAACTTTTTTGCTTCAATTGAAAAAAAAAAAAAAACCTGTGTTGTGTGTTTACTCAGGTTGCCTTTGTTTTATGTTGTATTTTGTTTGAAGATCAAAAACTATTTATTATGAGATATACACAAAAACAGATGAAATCAAATACTTTTCACAGCACTGTATTTTCAGTTTAGCGATGTCTTGGCAGTGCCAAAAGAGTACTTTATTGCAGCAGTATTGACTCAAGTGAAAAATAGGAATATATCAATAATTTTAATTTGACTGATTAGTTGGACTTTGTATTTGACAGGCTGATGATCTGGATCTGCCTGAGATTCTTAGGAAAAAGGAAGAGATTGCTGAGACAAGGAATGCTTTCTTTCAGCAAATTAGGCACGAGAAAGAGCAATATGTAAGCTTCAGCTTGAATTTTACTTTATTTTATTTATTTATTTGTTTGTTTTACATAACTGGATAACCTGTTTGTGGTTAACAGGTTTTTGTTTTTGTTTTTTTGTTTTTTTGTATCATCATGTAGGTAAAACTTTGTGAACTGGTAAAAGAAAATTTTCCCGAGCTTCTGCAACTGTATCCTGAGGCAGGCATTGACAGTTACCTGGTGAGTCATCAAAACATAATTGAACTAATAGCAAATCTTACTGATCTTATTGATTTTTTTATTTTTATTTTTATTGATTTATTGATTTTTTGAATTTTTTTTGCACACCTTTATTTTTTTGTTTGTTTTTGATTGCTGATTAAGATATGTGTTGCATATCGCCAGCTCTCTGAGGGGCTGTTAATGAAGAGTTTGGATCGAGACGTATTTGATGCTGAGCCAATGAAAGAGCTGAGTGGGCGCAGACCACTAGTGTGTACTGAGTTCCAGTGCCAAAAGGTGGTGCTCAAGGTAACCGTCATGGATGCTGTTTAGGGTCAGCCTTTTAATCACTGGCAGTTGAATGAAATTGGGGGCCAGTTAGCATGATCTTCCAGTCGACTCCAGAATTCTGAAAGAATGCGCAAAACATGAACTCTGACACACACACTGACTAAAATGTACTGCTTAACAATTGGATAAACTTTTTGCCTTTTCTTTAACAAAAGTAATTGTAAAAAAAATAATAATAATAAAATTAAAAATAATTTAAGTTAAGAGCAAATTATTCATACCCTCTTCAGAAACTCAGTTTGCCTCAGATTAAACTTCACAAGTGTGTAATGTAAATTGATTTAAAAAACAAAACAAAATATTTCACTAACAAGGGTTCAGAATTTCTTGAGCAAAATAAAAGCTTAATTATTCACAAGCCCGAGGAGCCACTCTTACAAGATACGTACGAAAGATAAAAAGTGTACATTACTTGCATATTTCCATATAGCTGTTTTCATTGGACGGCTCTGATAAAGAAACACATTTTGATTTGTTATACCGCAATTTACTCCAGCATTTTATATCATCCATTTATAGTACAGTGCAAAGGTTTTAGGCACCCTATTTTTTTAGTACAAACTTTGTTATAGATTTTTTATTTTATGACTTCCTCATTATCAAGTCAGTACAAAAACATTTTAGATTCCCAAACATTAGTTTTATGTCTACATTTAATGTATGTCATTAAAGAAAGCAGCATATTACCTAAGAGACACTTTTCAGACAAAAAACGCAATGAAGGCTGCTGGGTTTTGCTGCAAAAATAAGAAGCGAGTGAAAAGTCAAAGTCTCCAGAAAAACTGTGGAAACCAGAAGGCTGGTTCTGCAAGATGCTCAATAAAACTGTGCAGTTTTATAAGGAAATGAGCTGGTAAAATTGTACTGGGGACTACTATTTTTATTTTTATTTTTTTGTCACACCAAATATTGACTTTGCTTCATTTACTACTGTTTACTGCTCTTTATGGTATTTTTTTTAAATGTAGAAACATTTTATTTTATTATTTCAAAGACATCTTTGCTCTACAACATTTCTTTGCATGCGCATAAAACTTTTGCATAGTACTGTATTTGTTTGTTGTTGTTTTGTTTTGTCTTGTTTTTTTGTTTTTGTTTTGTTTGTTTGTTTTTTTCAGATTAACACAATGCTCCCTCTTTCTTCCTTCCAGAGTGGAATGTTGGGTAAGGTCAGTGTGATAAGCAACTAAGCCTTCCAGTCAGACATTTGTTCTGAGGGAGTGAGAAAAACAGCACCCATACCAAAATACAGAACACTCTATCCCAATCTGAAATACAATAATAATAATAATAATAATAATAATAATAATAATAATAATCAAAATAATGCTAATAACAGTATAAAAATATAAAAACTTAATCAGTCAGCATAAACGAAACATGAAAATATTTTAGGTTTCCACAAACACCGTTGGAAATACAGGTGGTCTTGTGTTGTCAGCTGAGAGCAAAGTCTGACCTATTGGCAGCACACACCAGTGGCATGTTGGACAGAAACAGGGTAAAGCATACAAGAAAAAGCACCTGATACTGATACAGTGATAGCACTGTAATATATGGTGACGGATCATTAATGCTTTAAGGCTGGATATTGATAGCATCATGAATTCTGCTAAGTACTGGAATAGTTTAACCCAAAACCTGCCAGGGGAATAAGACTTGGCTATAGACTGCTCCTTCAAAAACTAATGACTCTAAATACTGATCAACATATAACATGGTTGCAGAACACTAAATTGTTAATTTCACTCTCCAGATTTGAACTCTCTTGGAAATTTGTGGTCTGAATTGAAGAAGCCAGTCCAACTGCACAAACTTGATGATAATAATAATTAGAGATGCACCGATTGCAATTTTTTTGGCCGATTCCGATTTCCGATTTTTTTGTAAGTGTGACCTGCCGATACCAATTTTTGCCGATTCCGATTTTCTTTCTAAGAGCTATAATTGACAGCATATACAAACAAAAATATACTTTTCTTCAATGCAAAATTTTATTTTCATAATAAAAGAATTATTAAACATTACAGTTTCCCCCAAACTGCAGTAAGTTACAGGATCTTCTCTCACTTAAACAACTCTCAAAATAAAGTGCTCTGTGACTGGAAAGAGGTAGAAATAACAATTAACTGAAAATGAGTTGCTTTATAGAACAAAACAGACATCATTTTCCACTGTGTTTATAAATTGACCTTTTTCTCTTTTTTACTCGTCTCACAAAAGTTCAAAGATTACAAGCCTATGAACAAAACTGAACTGTACAATACTCTTCCAAATATTAATAGGTGCAGTGGCTAATAATTAAATAACAAGTGTAGCAAGTAGAATTAGTTACTGCTCCTTTAAGGCGGAACGCTCTCTCTTGGGCAGTCGGTAGACGGAGCACGAGCTATGATCATCGCATGTATGCATGTAAAGCCTGGTTATATTTCTGTTGCTCTTTGCCCTGTTTTATTTATGTTCAGTAACGCAGTTGTTAGTGGAGTGTTTTGGAAACTGCCCCATGTGTGCGGGGGATCGACAGTGCTGATAATAAACCACTGTGAAACATCAGATACGCGAGTTTTGCTTACACCTGGCTACAACCATTCAGGCTAACCGGCCTCTCTGTGTAAAGCGTTACACAAGGCATCTTTTCTTTGTTGCCAAAATATGTATACTTGAGCATTAATGACAAGTTTTTCTTCACAAACAGAAGCATCTCTGCCTTGTCACCTGATAATCGGTTTCTCCTTTCATCTATCACATGTCCAGCCAAGCTAAACAAGTGATCACTTTCAACGCTTGTACATGGAGCAGAGGTATAGGCTCGGGCAAGTGGAGCAAGCGCAGGGAAACCATCTTTGTCGATCCTCCAGTAGGTCAATGAGTTTTTGCGTTTTTGCCTACGACATGTTTACATGCGGCTGTGAGCGTGGCTGTGACGTTATTGCCTGTGCCGCTGGCAACAACACGGACCAGCTCGGTATCGGAAAGACGTGAGACTGACCGGCCGGTCACCGGTCCTGGCCAAGCATGCGGAAAATCGGTCGATTCCGGTCCCTGGCCGGTCGATCGGTGCATCTCTAATAATAATTAGAGCTTGACCGAGAATGGATTTCACCGATAACTAAGTTGGGCGGTACCTGCCGATAACCGATTAATCAACTGATAGTTTTTAATATTGATACTGAGTCAAAACATAGCACTAAAAGTAAAATATTGCTGAACTTCATTACAAAAATAAACAGTACTGAAATAAATATTAATATATATTAACTGTTAAGAAATATTAAAATAAATAAGATATACATCCTAACTGAACCAAAAAGTAACACTCCAAATAACAAATAAAAATAGAGACATCCAAAATGAATAAAAAAACTTCAAATAACGACAAAATTTGTCAGTGATGGTTTTTATTTCACCTCTAGAGGCTGCTCTCGTACTGTATAATGACAGCGGACCCTTCTCAGCCACTTCTGCAACGGATGCAACCAAGAAAAACTATCGGAGTGGATTTTTGCCAATAACCGATTGCTGGATCGCTGGTGCCAATTAATCGGCAAAACTGATCAATCGGTCAACCTCTAATAATAATAATAATTTGGGGTTTTTTTGTTTGTTTTTTAAACAAAAAAAATCTTTAAATGCTCTCCATGTAGGTTAGATCAGTGTTTTTGTTAAACATTCCAGGCCCACATGACTCCACGTGCCGAAGTGTCCTTGGGCAAGACAAGCCCCAAGTTGCTCCAGATGGCAGGCAAGTGCTTTGCATGGTAGCTCTGCTGCCATTAGTGTGTGTGCGTGAATGAGTGAATGAGACACGGTGTAAAGCGCTTTGTAGAACTGCGAAGGTTAAAAGGCACCATATAAGTGCAGGCCATTTACCATTTGCTGCAAGAACAAGAAGCGAGTGCGAAAGTCAAAGTCTCTAGAAGATCTGTGGCTGGTTCTGCAAGATGCTCAATAAAACTTACCAGCTCATTTCCTTATAAAACTGCACAAATTGTACTGGAGACTACTATTTTTATTTTTAGTCACACCAAATATTGACTTTGTTTCATTTACTACTGTTTACTGCTCTTTATGGTATTTCTTCTTTTTATTTTGTAGAAACATTTAATTTCATTATTTTGAAGCCATCTTTGCTCTACAGCATTTCTTTGCATGTGCCTAAAATCTTTGCACAATACTGTATATCTTTGAATTGTCTGTTTCTTTAGAGCACAGGTTCTCAACTCTCAGTCTCTCACTCGTTACAGTGGCTTAATTACCAAATCTTTCAATGGATATACTTGTTATGGTGGGGGCATAAAAACATAAGACTGTGCAGGGCAGTGACTCTTAAGGATTGGAGTTGAGAATCTCAGCTAATTATTTTCTCTTTTTTGGTGCCAGGGCTACTCTGTGGATGAAGAGTCAGAAGTGAGGATGATTAAGCAGGCTGCGCAATATCACAAAGCTCAGAATCAGCATCCCTCCACTGCCATGCCTCTGCTGGGCCTGTTCTTTTGCAAGGTGCTCTCTTCTTACAGCTCAGTTGTTGTTGTTTTTTTTTGCTTTGTGTTCCTTGCTTCAACTCCCCTGCTCTTGCCAGGTGACAAATGGGCATCATAAGAACCAGGTTTTTTAATGTCAGATCTGAACTCGGTACAGGCTGTGTGACAGACAGCCTGCGGTAGCAAATGTGAAGCGTCAGTCTGTGGTAGTGACTCAGCAGTTAAGGCTCTGGGCTAATGATTGGAAGGAAGGCCTGTGTCAAGCCGCTGTTGTTAATCAAGGTCCCTTAACCTTCAGTGGATCAATTATAAGTCACTGTGAAATGAGTAAATTTAACTGTACTGCCTAGAATACTGTGTATCCACAGATAAATGAAGGAAGCCATAACGTTTTAGGTAGAGATTTTTTTTTTTAGTTTTTAAATCTAATTGTGCAGAATTTGTGTTTCAGTCGGATCCTCTGGCCTACATCATGGTGCCTTACTACTCAAACGGGAGTCTTAAGGCTTTGCAGAAACTCAGCCCACTGACACCCTCTGTAAGTGCTCTATTTAAACACTATATGGCAAAACGTATGTAGACACCTGGCACGTAGTCAGTGTTCCAGATCAGCGTTCAAGATCTACACTGGGGGTTGTGGTCAGGGCTCTGTGCAGAGTTCTTCGACTCTAACCATGGCAAACAATGTCTTTGTGGACCTCACTTTGTGCACAGGGATATTGTCATGCTGAAATAGGTTTGGGCCCCTTAGTGCCAGTGAAGAGAAATCTTAAAGCTACAGCATACAAAGACATCCTATACAATTGTATGCTTCCAACTTTGTGACAGCAGTTTGAGGAAGGTCCAGCATATGGGTGTGATGATCTGGTGTACACAAACTATTGGCCATATTGTGTATATTCACACAACTGTACATAATGAAAGATAACTGTGGCCTGGAAGCATTTAACAATCAACTTAAACCTAATTGATCTCATTAAGTTAATGAATTGTAAGCCACGATAGTGTTATGAAAGTGAATGAAAATGATTTTTCTTTCAAATGACAGATTGTTCAAATGTAGCAATATGCACTATTTGATATATTCTGTAGTCATATACTGTTTGCTCATTGCAATGTGGTTCATTCTGATTTGGTTTGTAGGAGATTGGGAGGGTGATGAGAGGAGTACTTCTTGGCCTACAGAGTCTACATGAATCCTGCATTATACATTCCTCTCTGAATGCCAACAACCTGTTTGTTCTCAACCGAGAGCAAGGCATCGTAGGGGATTTTGATTTCACAAAGACACCAGTGAGAATCTCTATCGTTCCTGCATAAATAAGTACTGCATGACTGTTTGACTGAAAATAGATGTAGTGTACTCTACATTTTCCCACTTAATTTGCCACAACTAACTAAACCTCTTCAGAGGTATAAAAAGAATTAATAAATAAATGTGAATATTAGAATATTAAAAATTCTAAAAATTGTACTCGGTACAACGTATTCTTGAGAGCACGATTGTGACCTCACGTCGGTAAGCTATAAAATGTCCCTGCTATGTCATGCTCATCCTCTTTTTCATTCTCTTTTTGTTGAGGAAGTGGATTCAAGATGCACAGTATAGTGCTTTTGTTATTGTTAAATCTGTGCTGTCATTGACACACTTTGGATGACGGTATTTTTGGTATGTTTTATATAATTAATTTTTTTTTTAAATCAAATTATTAATTTATTCTCTATCAGTTAAGTCATTGAGCCCAAAAGCAACATCACAGTTTCTGACTAACTCTACTTTTCTGACTGATGAAACTGGATACTGTAGTTCTGTCTTGTATATGAGGATCTAAAAATGCAACGATTGTTGTATATCTTTGCTATCTTTTCATGTCTCCTTCAGCTTTACATTTCTTTCCCTTCTCCTTTTTCTTTTGTTTGCAAATAACTCCTGCCATGCAATGATGTCAGTATAACTTGATTATGTATAACTCTGCTGTATCACAGTTTAATCACAGTTAAAATGTGTCCATGCTGGACATCTTGACGTAAAGATGAAGTTACTTATCACTACTTACATTGCCGTGTTACTGTAAGCAGCTGGCTAGCTATGCTTTCTGGCTACTTATGGCTACTGAGCAGCAAAAAGGACTTGATGGCTATCTGACACTTATAACTTACCAGAGCACTGCAGCTTGACATTTCTCTAAATCGCTTATCTCACATCAGTGCTTATTGGATGATTCGTGCTCATTATATTTAGAATTAGGGGCCAAGCACCGCAGGTGCATAGGCACCTATTGTTTTTGTCAACTTTCCTATTATTATTATGCTTCTTATACTTCTGCTCTTGAGTCTATGGCAGCCCATAGAACCATACACAGGAAAGTTATGAAATTTGGCACACAGATGATACCATAGCAAATTTGGAGTTGCTATCTCAAACTCTCTATTGCCACCAACAGCTCAAAGTTGTACTCATGTTTATGCTAATGACTTTTGAACCGTATGAGCTTGAAACAGTTTTTGTCCACTGATTCCTTGGCTCGAATGCACCCTATAACGACATTTGCCGTCATGAACATTTTTCCGCCATTTTGAATCTTCTTGAAAACCTACTTTTTCAAATTCCCCCAAGACCGTTTGTCTTATTTTCATGAAAATGGAATCAGATCATTCAAGTTGATTAGTCAAACCATTCTCGAATAACGGGTGAATGAAATCGATGATGAGCATGCCGAAATTGACATGAGGTTGTATCTCCATAACGCTTTAGTGTATTCATACCAAACTTAGTATATGTTCTAGCCATAATGACTTGAGGGTACCGGCACAGTCTTGGAACACCACCACCTAGTACTCACGAGATATGGAAAAAAAAGCATATTTTTGCTTTTCTTACCGATCCACTGATTTTCACCAAAATAGATGCAGATTGTCTTCAGTCCATGCCAGCAATAAGTTATGGATTTCATGTTGATAGACCAAACCGAACTGTCGGTCATGCTCTGATGCTTGCTTAGCTCCTTGTTTTGCCTTTACCAATATAATTTGAATTATATTGGTTCTGAAACCCTTGATAAAACCCACAGAAGAGGGGTCACAAAGTTTCTGGGTACACTGTTTTTTGCTCCCCTATTTTTCCCCATCTAGGAAAACTGTAAAATGGTATTTAACTATTCCTCAATTTAGACTGTTTACTAAGATGGTGTTGAAGCTAGATTGTTAGTAGCAAATAACTCACTAGATAAGGTTGGCAAGTTATCTTGCCTTAATGTCTCATAACAGTCCATAACCCAATATTATGGCAGAAAGCTGCAGTGTGTTGTGTCCTATGCCTAATGGTATTTCCCCACAGTGCACAGACACATACCTTAGATGTTTATACATTCTTATAAACCAGTGTTTAAAACTCCACACTTTTCTTGTTCCCTCCTATAAACTCTGGTATAATTAGAATAAAGAATTGAGGCTGTAATATGTTATACAAGGCTGTAGTATATTATACACATACTTATATAGGATACAGGTGGGTATTTTTTGATAATGTCAAATTTAAAAATGGGAGGATATTCATAAAGAAGTATGATGATAATTTTTGGAGGGGAAATTACCTAAAGTATCATATAAGCTTTTTTTTCCCAGCAAAATTAATGCTGATCATAATTCAGTTGCAGTATAATTTTTCCCCCTCAATATCAGTATGAGTTTGTAACCTTGGTACTTGTCTTTTTAAACACGTGGAATCCTATATGTATATTTGTGTTGTGTTTTTCAGGAGCAGAGGGCTGTAGACTGTGGCATGGTGGCTGGCTCTATCAGTCTGGTGGCTCCAGAGCTAAGACAGAGTGAGCCACCCTCTCCAGCCACTGACATGTATGCTGTCGGAGGCCTCATGCTCTGGGTAGAATGTTTGTTTGACTGATAAACTGCACTTACCGATTCTCATTTTCCTTGGTGGAGTACATAACATGGCCAATTACATTAAATGTTTCAATTAAATAAATAAAGTACATTTTCAGAGGTTAAACAAATGTTTTCTGTTTTCAGCTTCATGCTCCTGATTGCACTGGAGATGTGGACAATGAGCAACATGTCCCAAGGTTGTCAGGATTACAGCTGGTAGGTGAATATTTCCTGGAAATTACTTTCATAGTGATCTTTTATCTGCTTATATAATTATTATATTGTGCCTCTGACAGGATGTCAAAGTCCAAACTCTCCTCTCAAAGCTACTGGTCTGTTCTGGAAGACTGTCAGCTGTCGAAGCACTGTGTGATGATTACTTTCTCTCACTTGAAAACTAAAAAAAAAAAATATTGGTCATTTTTGTTGTATCTATTGTTCTAGTTTTACTTTTTTGTTGTTGTTAAAAAAGAGAAACAAGAAAGATGCTTTTCTTTTGAAGTTTTGTTTAAACAAATAAAATATAGAGTAAAATAATATACCTAAGAATGTTGAGTGTTACATTTGAGTAAGTTGATGTAGATTAAAGAAACAAAGTAAAATTGATCGCCGATCACATTGGGAAATGCACCAAAGTTTTTTTTTTTTTTTTTTCTGGAATTATGCAAGGTTTCACACTGTTTACCTCCAAGTCAGCTAGACAGTGGAAGTCCCACCATCATAACCCATTGCCTATTAGGACAGTTTGCCCTTTAAGTTAGGAAACTGCCCTCATTAAATCAGATTGTTTGCAAGTTCATGGCTTTGCTTGGAAAATAAGTAGATTTTTTGCGGTGGGTTGCACTAATATTACATCTAGCCAAAAATCTAATTGAAATTGGTGTCCACCAATGACTAATTTAAGGACTTTAGTTGATTGGGAAGGCCACTGAAGAACATTGAACTCATTGTCATGTTCATGAAACCAGTTTGAGATGACTTTTGCTTTGTGACATGGTCACAACAATACTCAAATAGGCTGTGGCATTCAAGCGATGATTGTTGATTGCCCAAACATGTGCCAAGAAACCTTTTCCACACCATTACACCACCTCCACCAGCCTGGACTGTTGGTTGGGTCCATGGATTCATGCTGTTGGTGTCAAATTCTGCTCCTACCATCTGTGTGCTTTAGCAGAAATTCATCAGACCAGGCTATACAGTTGCAATCAAAATTATTCAACCCCCATTGCAAATCAGGTTTATTGTCAAAATTGACAGACTTTCAGCTGTTTGCAATGAACAAATCAAACAAAAGCAATTGAAATAGTTCAACACAGCGAATGTTTCAAGTGGTTTCCCCAAATGATCCCAAGCATACCTCAAATTCCACCAAGGCTTGGTTGCAGAAAACGTCCTGGAAGATTCTACAGGGCCATCACTTGAATCTCTGGTGGGATCTGAAGAAGGCTGTTGCAGCACACAAACCCAAGAATATTACTGAACTGGAGGCCATTGCTCATGGGGAATGGGCTAAGATTCCTCAGGAACGCTGCCAGAAGCTGGTGTCTGGCTATGCATCTCATTTGCAGCAGGTCATAACTGCAAAAGGGTGCTCTACTAAGTACTAAAGATGCTTGCCATGAAGGGGTTGAATAATTTTTAAACTGGAAAAGTCATCATAATTTGTATTGTCAGTTGAAATTTCAATTGCTTTTGTTTGATTTGTTTATTGCAAACAGCTGAAAGTCTGAAAATTTTGACAATAAACCTGATTTGCAATGGGGGTGGAATAATTTTGATTACAACTGTATTTTTCCAGTCTTCAACTGTCCAGTTTGGGTGAGCCTGTGCCCACTGCAGCCTCAGCTTTCTATTCTTGGCTGACAGAAGTGGAATCTGACGTGGTCTTCTGCTGTTGTAGCTCATCCACCTCAAAGTTCAACATGTGCATTCTGAGATGCTTTTCTGCTCACCGCAATTGTACAGAGTGGTTTTCTGAGTTACTGTAGCCTTTCGATCACCTCAAACCAGTCTGTCAGTCAGGCGTTCCTAATAAAGTGCTTAGTTAGTGTATACATGTGGATGCCAACCCAAACATCTTTGCTATACATTTCAAAATTGAACCCACTGAAATGTTAGCATGCAGAGGAGTCTAATATGGAATCCTGCATACATGTAGCATCCAATACAACTAGCCCTGTAATCATATTATGTAATCATCTATAATGCACAGCAGTGGTTGGACGCTAACAGTAGAAGGTGTAGTTGCCAAAAAAGTGCTGATTAAATGTCTTTGATTCAGCTTCAGGGTGATTTGGTTAATATTGGTTTCCACAGGGAATGCTAAAAGCATTCAGAGAAATGGAAGGTTTGTGTTTTTCATGACAACTTCTGTTTAGGATCTGGAGAGATTCTGTATGGAGGAATGGTCTCAGATCCCTTGCCATGTATTCTCCAACCTTGTCAGGCATTATAGAAGAAGACTCAGAGCTGTTATCGTGGTAAAGGGAGGTAGCACAAAGTATTGACTAAAAGGATGCCAATAATTGTTGCACACCTATATTTAACAAAGATATTTTTTTGTGATAAGCCTGTGTTTTGTTTGCAATTATTTTATATCCATGAGAGCAGAGTGTTTTTGTGATTTTGTTTTTATTTATTTATTTATTTATTTATTTTTAACAAAATCACTCGTATGGAACAAGGTACTAAAATGTAAATTTTCATGTCGCTGGGGTGGTTATGATATAATATGAATCTTTCACCTGGAAACATGGATATGATGTACCTTTAAATAAATTGATATAAAATTATTATTAATAATTAATTTAAATATGATTGGGCCATAATTACTTTTTAGAGTAAAGCTTTACAGGTAAACTTTATGCGCCTAGGTAAAAGATACTAGAAATGGTGTATCCGTGAGGGTCCCACCCTCATTTTTTTATAGTGTTCAGAAGGTACCACGGGACTTGGCTCTATTGATCTTAACGGAAATGAATCATCGCCGAAATTAAGTTGACGAAATGTGAACACGACCTCGGGGGCTGCTAGGTATATAAAGCCCGACTTGGGGGGAAAAGAAACATTTTAGAGCTTATTGAAAACGTGGTTGAGTCTCTGTTCCTCGGTGTTTAAACATGGGGAAGTTTGACGAGCGCGCTTTGCTCTTTCTTGCCATTTGCGTGCTTTCTGTTCACACACCAGCCGAAGCCTGGTACAAACAAGCAGCCGGACCCAGTTATTATTCAGTCGGTAGAGCATCGGGTCTGCTATCAGGAATCCGGAGATCAGCGATCAGAAGAGATGAAGCGGACACACGGGACAGCGGAGAATCCACCGAAAATAACGCGATCTTACAGACAAACTCATTCAGCTTCGCTTTGAAAAATATGGTAAGCCCTCGGTTATTGTTCTACGCATTTATATTTATTCATTTCCCTTGTTTCTCCAAAGACGTAATACAAATCTATTCCTTTCTACTAAGTGACCAGAAACAAGTCCTTTCTAAAATTGTCGTAATAACAGAAACAGACAAGTAAAGAGGTTTGGAATGAAGGCAAATGCTGTAGATTTAGTCTCAAATCGGATCAGCTGTGATCATGAATTTTCAAGTTTAATACAAAAAGTAACCAGAAGTCAACTGGCCTATTTACTACTGCATACCGTATACAAGAGAAACACTTACTCACAAAATAAGCTGCTCAGTGTCGCTTGTCCAAATATAAACAGCATGATGCTGAAAAAAGTGCCACTTCTCGTATTTTGCTAGTTTAAGCTTAAAAGTGCAAATATCCCAAACCAAATCATCTCAGTTTTATGTCTTATCTCCACATTAAAAGCAATTCCTGGGAAAAACAAAACATTAGGCGTTGTCTCTGTGCGCTCCTTCAGAAAGTTCAGAGCTGTTCTTTCAGCACCACACTGGAAACAAACTGCGCATGCGCAAACACCCGAAAACAGCGTCTATGATGCAAACTAGAGCTGGCTCGTGCGGATATATGTGTAAACGCAGTGGTATGTTGCAGTGATGATTTATTTATTTATTTGTTTATTTTTATTTCAATGCAGCCTATTTGTGTGAAGGACGTTTTGCCGGAGCTACAAAGCTGCGAACTGATGCGGGACTCCACGTTCCGGTGCGAGGCGGCCGTCATTATCACCTTCGACTCCAGTAACTGTGTGAACGCATAACGATCACCTCTGTTTCCGGACTGAACAAAATACAAGCGCAAACAAAGTACATGTATGGCATTTAAGTGTGTCCAGTCAGTAGGCTATACGGTTTGTGAGTGCAGTATGAGACTGGATTGCCTTACTGTATTAGCCTAGGAGATCACACAGGAAAAATGAAAACCAATATGAAGCCTAAGAACAGCACTTTCCCCCATTGCGACAGTAATTTACTCATATTAGTGTGTGTGTGTGTGTGTGTGTGTGTATACACAGCTATTAATTCAGGACCATGTCAAATATGTATGAAATAAAAAGCACATTGCAAACATGTCTTTGGGTTTTATTGACATTTATTGTATTTGTGGTTGACAGAAGTAGACACGCCTCAAATAAATAAATAAATAAATGTTTGGTTATTACTAAGATTCTCATAGCATAGGTGTAGCTTTCTGTTTTGTTACTATGTGCATGGCAGAACAAAAACTGTTGCACACACAGTGAAGATATGTGGTGACAGTACACCAGTTTGTCCATGGCTGGTGTGCCACAAACAGGCAAGTAATGCATGAACTTAAAACCTTTCACACATCTTTGACCTAGCAGTGAAATGGTGTGTAAAAAAACATTATAATCTTACAACCTAGTTTTACTTGGTTTTCATGGTATGTGTTTACTGTAAGAGGACAAGATTACACATACTGCATCTTTCAGACAGTGTAAATTGTTATTAAAAGTTTTGCTAAGAGGATTGCTCCTACCCTTCAGTAATTTAACAGACAAAATGGAAATAACAACAACAATAATAATAATAATAATAATAAAATACTGTTTTCTCCAATGTACACCTGATATGTTTGTTCTTGCTATGTGTAATGAAATGTTGTGGGTACAGCATATCTTACAGTGGATATAAAAAGTCTACACACCCCTGTTAAAATGGCAAGTTTTAACAGGCAACTTATAACAATTAAGTGAAAAACAATCAAACATTTTAGGGAAAAATGGGAAAAATAAAAAAAACTTACAATAACCTGGTTGCATAAGTGTGCACACCCTTTTATAACTTGGGGTGTGGCTGTGTTCAGAATGAACCAATCACATCCAATTTAATGTTCAAAAGTAATTATCATACAGCTGTTATCAATTAAATTATTCTGATTAACCCCAAATAAAGCTGAGCTGTTTCTGTAGGATTTTCTTCACATCATCTTGGTTTCATCTGACTGCTGAAGCCATGGTCCACAAATATCTTACAAAGCCTGTATGGTGTCACTGTCAAAACTAATCGATCGTGAGAGTGGTATAAAAGAATTCCATGTGCCATGGAATACCATGAGAGCCATCATCAACAAATAGAGAAAATGGAGCACCACAGTGACACCGCCAAGCACAGGACATCTCTCCAAAATTTACAAAGGGAGAAGACAAAATCTTACCAGGGCGGCTTCCAAGAGACCTACGGCAACATTAATGGAGCTGCAGGAATATCTGACGAGTACTGATTACTCTCTGCATGTGACAACTAAATCACCCCAAGCCATGTAGCAAAATGTGTTATGGTCTGAAGAGACCATAATAATTCCATAATTCCAAAAAGTCACCAAAAGAACACCATACTCATTTAGCGTGGTGGTGGGAGCATGATGCTTTAGGGCTGCTTTTCTTTAACCAGAACTGGGGCTTTTATCAAGATGGAGGGAATCATGAATAGCTACAAATAAAAGTCGATTTTAGTGCAAAACCTTCAGGTGTCTGCTAGTAAGCTGAAGATGAAAAGTAATTTCACCTTTCAGCATGAAAATGACCCAAAGCATATATCCAAATCAACAAAGGAATGGCTTAACCAAAAGGAAATCAATGTTTTTGAATGGCCTTGCCAGAGTACAGACCTGAATACAACTAAATATCTGTTGGGTGACCTGAAGTGGACTGTGCACAGGAGATGCAATTTGATGGATCTAGAATGGTTTTGCAAGAAAGAGTGGGAAAATATTGGCATGTCAAGATGTGCCATGCTGACTCTTACCCAAAATGTAATGAAATCAAAAAGTGTTTCAACAAAGTATTAGTTTAGGGGTATGCACACTTATGCAACTAGATTACTGTAAGTTTTTTTTTTTTTCCCCCCCTATTTTTTCCAATGTTTCTGATTGTTTTTCACTATTTTTTTTAATTATTTTTTTTTAAAAATGTTATGTTTTAATTTCATATTGAGGGTGGAAAAAATTCTGACATGATTTACCTTAGTAAAAAATTTTCCATCACAAAAACTTGCCATTTTAACTGGGGTGTGTAGACGTTTTAAATCCACTGTACAGTGGTGCTTGAAAGTTTGTGAACCCTTTAGAATTGTCTATATTTCTGCACAAATATGACCTAAAACATCATACGATTTTAACACAAGTGTTTAACGTAGACAACAAGAACCCAATTAAACAAATTAGACAAAAATATTATACTTGGTCATTTATTTATTGAGGAAAATGATCCAATATTACATATCTGTGAATGGCAAAAGTATGTGAACCTTAGCTTTCAGTATCTGGTGTGACCCCCTTGTGCAGCAATAACTGGACCTTGACATTTCAGTCCTGCACACCGGCTTGGAGGAATTTTAGCCCATTCCTCAGTACAGAACAGCTTCCACTCTTGGATTTTGGTGGGTTTCCTCAGATGAACTGCTTGCTTTGGGTCCTTCCACAGCTTTTCTGTTGGATTAAGGTCAGTACTTTGACTTGGCCATTCCAAAACATTAACTTTATTCTTCTTTAACCTTTCTTTGGTAGAATGACTTGTGTGCTTAGGGTTGTTGTCTTGCTGCATGACCCACTTTCTCTTAAGATTCAGTTCATGAACAGATGTGCTGACATTTTCCTTTAGAATTCGCTGGTATAATTCAGAATTCATTGTTCCATCAATGATGGCTAGCCATCCTGGTCCAGATACAGCAAAACAGGCCCAAACTATTATACCACCACCACCATGTTTCACAGATGGGATAAGATTCTTGAGCTGAAATGCAGTGTTTTCCTTTCTCCAAATATAATGCTTCCAAATAAACCAAAAATTTCTATTTTGGTCTGATCCATACACAAATTATTTTTCCAATGGCCTTCTGGTGTGTCCATGTGATCTTTAGCAAACTTCAGAAGGGCAGCAATGTTCTTTTTGGAGAGCAGTAACTTCCTCCTTGCAACCCTGCCATGTACACCATTGTTGTTCAGTGTTCTCCTGATGGTGGACTCATGAACATTAATGTTAGCCAATGTGAGAGAGGCATTTAGTTGCTTAGAGTTACCTGAATTCCTTTGTGACCTCGCAGCTATTACGTCTTGCTCCTGGAGTGATCTTTGTTGGTTGACCACTCCTGGGGAGGATAACAATGGTCTTGAATTTCCTCCATTTGTACGCAATCTGTCTGTGGATTGGTGGAGTCCAAATTCTTTCGAAATGGTTTTGTAACGTTTCAAGCATCACTGTACTTAGAGGACACACTGCACAAAGAAATAACTTATTGTATGTATTGTTGTTGTTGTTGTTGTGATGTCATTAACCAGTAAATTATACCAGTACTTAATAACATAGTATTTTTGTGTCACGATACATCATGATGTATATAATCACCACCTACTTTGATGTGAAATGACACCCCTTCAGTACTACTGAATTCTATCACTTCTTTAATTGACAAAGTTCATTTGTTCCTCATGCAACAACAAACAGAATACAAAATACTAAGCTCCATTGTTTCCAGGTCAAAACATGTGGGCTTTACCTCTAAAGTCAGACTGGTAGAGCTTTAGACATCTTTCTAATTGCATTATCTTTTGGCAAAAAAAAAAAAAAAAAAAAAAGCAGATTTTTTCATGAATAAAGTAAAAAGAAAAAAACCTGAAGAGATCATATTTAGTGTGTGACTAGAACAGTCATCTCTTCAAACCATATTTTAAAACAAAGCATATACAGACAATTCTGTCTAAAGAAAAAAACAAAAAAAACAATGGATCTATTATTGTGTGTGGGGGCAAGTATTTATTTTGCTAGTATGGTTTTGGGTCCACTTCTCCTTTAGAGGGAAGAGTGACTGCAAATCAATACAAAGTTCTTCTGATTGATCACCTTTATCCTATGATAAAACATTTCTTTCCTGATGGGATTGATCTCTTCCAGGATGACCCCGCTGCCCCCATGAAAATGTCATGAGGGCTCACTGAATGGTCTGATGAGTATGAAAATTATATAAATCATATGTTATGGCCTTCATAGTCACCAGATTTTAATGTAATTGAATGCAATTCACCTATAGGAGATTTTGGACTAACATGTTAGACAGAGCTCTCCACCTCCATCATCAAAACACCAGCAGAGGTGGTTCATCGGAGTGACAAAACACCAGAGTGGCTCTCAATTTCCCAGCATGTTACTAACACACTGTTTTTGTTTCTTTAATGTGTCACCCATCTGTATATAAAAATAAACACCTGTGAAAAAAAACTCACAACTGTAGTTCTCCACCATAGCCCCTGTTTTTCTCTCACACAGTACTTTCATACTAATTACCTGATAAATTCGATCAGATTTTTAGGTTTATCAGGGTTTTTTTGTGCCTTTACCTAGAAGATTTTAAATTTGAACAGACTGTAGAAAAGCTAATAAACATTCTGGTATATCTGTGGTACAGTATAACAGTGACAAATGCCTTTGAACACTCCTGAAATGACACCCCATGGTTGTTCATGTGTTTTTATAGGCTCCATAGCAATTAACGCTTGGTTGGGTGAGCGGTATCTAAAGTCTTTGATGTCTTGAATGGCATCTAATGTTAGAGTTCACGGTGTATAATCATGTATTAAGTACCTCTAATATCTCACTACAGTAAAAATGAAACAGCTCATTATCTTGTAAGGCCAATGATTCACAGTGACCTAGGTGCCACTTCCTGGAAAGTGTTTTTGTTTACTCAAAATATTAGTTTATTTGTGAAGCTTCCTGCTTAAATGAGGGAAGGAAAAAGTACCACAAAAGAAAAAATATTTTATGATTTAGCCACAGATCTCTCACAGTTGTTTCATATACATTATATGGCCAACAATTTGTGGACACCTGACGATCACACCCATATGTATGTGCTTGTTGAACATCCCATTCTAGATTTAGTCATCCTTTTGTTGTTATAATAACCTCCATTATGCTGGAAGGCTTTCCACTAGATTTTGGAATGTGGCTGTGGGGATTTGTCAATTCAGCCACAAGAAAATTAGTGAGGTCAGACACTGATGTAGGTTGAGAAGGCTTGGGGCGTAGTTGGCATTCCAGTTCATCCCAAAATTATGGTTGAGGTCTCTAGCCTTGGTAAACCATGTCTTCATGGATTTTACTTTGTGCACAGGGGCACTGTCATGCTGGAACAGGTTTGGCCTCTTTAGTTTCAGTGAAGGGAATTATAATGCTAGAGCATACAAAGACATCCTAGACAATTGTGTGTCCAACTTTGTTGCCACAGTTTGTAAATATAGTGTAGGTAAATTGAAATCTGTTTAAAGAAATGGCTATATTCAGTATATGAAATGGGAATGCAACTGATTCCTCAGTGCACAGGAGAAAAAGGTTCTGTGTGGGTTCCTTAAGGGTTCTTTTGATTATTACAGGTTCCTAGCTTTCTGAAAGGGAACAATTCTATTGCAAGCTTTTAGACGTGCAGTAAAGAGAAAGGAATTCTAATAAACTACAGCTGAATTTTATTGCCAGTAATAGAATGAGGCGATTAGTACTGTATTGTTGATTATGCTTTCAAGCTTCATCAAGTGTGTTACTCAACACAGAAAGGTGGTCAGGAAGAGTGAAATCATACCCACTGAGAGCCACTACAAATAGCACAGCCAGACACCTGAAAAAGCTGAATCACCTCTTGCTCACGTTGTAAATTCTGAGAACAGCAATACATAAAAAATCATAGAAGACCTGCTAACAGTAACACATTTATCTAGTATTAAGTAATATGGTTTATTTTACATAAACGTACAGTATTTGTACATAAATATATGTGTATTATTGTCATCTATAAAGGCACAAGTCCATCCATACATCCATTATCTGTACTGCTTATCCTACACAGGATCGTGGGGAGCCTGGAGTCTATCCCAGGGGACTCGGGGCACAACGCAGGGGACACCAATGTATAGTCAAGGTACAGTCAATCAAAACATCAAAAGAATAATAGTATGCTCACTTACTTTGCTATAGACTGACTACCTTTCATATAAAGAGTCTTCTTGTCAGACTACTTGAGTGTCCTATATCCATTGTAAAGCCAGAAGTATTTTCCTTTTCCACTTTTGTCCTAACTTACAGGCATTGTTGCACAAGTTACATTGTCAGGGTTTTCCAAGCACATGGACAGTGAAATGCTCAGTTAGTCGTATGCACAAGAGAGCAGTGTCCAATTTTAAGGTGCTTCCAGTGCTTCTGACCCCGCTTGTAGGTTCGATCGACCATACACACAAAGGTGTTAAAGAAAAAGGAAATGAAAGATCATGAGATCAATCCAACAATTCAATGTGAAAATGTCTACCTTTCTCCTACATCAGAAGTCATGACTTGAAATAACGTCACTTCATTAGTGCTTCAGTTCTCAAAGTTCGTCACCATAAATCATTTTTAAAAATTTGCACAAAGTATAAGAACTCATTTAAGTTAGTTTGCCCCCTATCTTTTATTCATTTCATAGTGGCCAGTGCCCAGTAGCAATACACTGGAGAAATGAAATATTGGGTTCTGTGTAACCAACTACTTTATCTGATATTGCTTAATTTATAAGCATTTATTAGCATGCAGGCTTGTGAACACATCAATTTATTCCACGTGTCCTGGACATGATGTAGTCGGTGTGTACAAGTCTACTGCAACATGTTTGGAAATCTGCAGCCAGAAACACTAAAAGCAGTGTATGTACAGTGAGATGCAGAATTATTGGCACCCTTTGTAAAGATAAAAAAGTATATGAAAAAATGTTGCTGTTATTAATTAGTTTGATTTGTTTAATCTCACTTGAGCCAGCAGCACAATGTATAAACTCATGCAGATACAGATCAAGAGCTTTTGATGTGGAAATATTCACATCAAAATCATCAGCAGAAAATCATCTCAGAACACATTTATGACATTTGGCAGACACCCTCATCCAGAGCGACTTACAATTATTTCATTTATACAGCTGAGCAGTTGTGGGTTAAGGGCCTTGCTCAAGGGCCCTTGGCAGGTTGGTGGGGCTGGGATTTGAATTCATGATCTTCTGATCTGAAGTCCAATACATTAACCACTGAGCTACCACTTCCCAAACACACCAAACCTTGAGGTGGATGGGCTACAACAGCAGAAAACCATATCAGGTTCCACTTTTGTCCGCCAAGGCTGGCTACAGTGGTGACAAATGTGATTCAATCATGTTAAAATGGTTGGCATTAGTATGGTCTTCCTATTATAGTGGTCAGTGAGTGTATATAGAATATACAAAAGTCTTCTTCAGGAGGTGAAACCAACTGATGATTGAAATGGTTGATAAGCTGTTGTCAAAACATAACATTCATTCCATGGGGTTCCAAACTGCAGAGGCTGTAGATGAGTTCTTTCTCCTTAGATTTCCTCACTTCATTGCATCCATAACAACAACTAATGTAGAAAACAGAGATGTCATTTATGTTATGCCCATCACTACTGAAGTGTGTTTTCATTGGAAAGAGAAATCCTTCATTCTGATGGTACAAAGCTGCTTGACAAATTATCAGTCAGTCTTTCTTCTTGGGTTCTCCAATGTACAACTGATTGCATCTCCTGCATCCTGCGGGAGAGATAATAACAACTCCTGTGGTGTTGCCTGGAGAGTGATGAGTGATAAAGACTGATCCTTCTTCAATCTTTTCTACAA
The DNA here is from genome assembly GCA_023630585.1 of Cranoglanis bouderius. Classification (NCBI taxonomy): domain Eukaryota; kingdom Metazoa; phylum Chordata; class Actinopteri; order Siluriformes; family Cranoglanididae; genus Cranoglanis; species Cranoglanis bouderius. The sequence goes on from CM042554.1 coordinate 3,462,961, forward strand.
AGGACCGGTATGGCTGCAGGTTTTCATTCCAACCAAGCAGGAGCCACACCTGATTCTGCTTGTTTAACCAATTCATCTTTACCTCCAATTAACTATTAAGTGTGCCTCCTATTTGGCCGGAATGAAAGCCTGGAGCCACACTAGCATTTTGCAGATAAGAGTGAAGAACCATGCTTTAGAGCCTGTGATTTCAGAGAGAGCCTGGCTGTATTAGAAATGTTTCAGCTAGAACAGTTGCAATGAGTGCCACATATTTTAATAGACAGATCTATTAAATACACTCCTGACAAGCAGGTCTTTAATATTTTGTCCCATATGTAGGAGATGAGGCTCATTAAAAAGGGATGCAATGCAGGATTGTTGTGAAGGATATATACAGGTGCTTTATGTGCTTTAAAAAAATTTAAATAAAAAATAAAAAATTCCTTTGAATGAATTTACTTCTATTAAATGTTAGATCTCTCTCATATTTCCAGTGTGATATTAAGCTAATTAACCCCAAAAACATATTTTCCATAACCTTTTTAATCTTTACCAAGTGTGACAATAATTCTGGAGCTGAGAGTACAAACACATTCAAATCACTCACAGCATGCAGTGCCATCGTCAAACAGATTTGGCAACACTTCTGGCCTAGGACTTTGTGACACATCCATAATTGCAGGGAAAAGGCTACCTGGCAATTCAACCCAATAAACAGAAGTGAAGGTCCCATCAGACCAGGCACTCAGAAGAGATTTCACAGTAATTTCCAGATAACCTTGTCACTTTTGTAAGTGTAGTGACAAATGTTATCCTCACTTTTGTGTTCTGAACACTGGCATGACATCCCTGCATGTATTTTTTGCTGTATATTTCCTGATAAACACAAACCCTAACCAGAATAAAGCAGTTACTGAAGATGAATGAATGAATTAATTTTCTGAGAAATACAGATTTGGTAGTGTACACTTCTAGTTTTTAAGAGCCATGCATGAAGAGAAAGTTAGAGTGTGTGGAGGATCAAAGAAAGTAAACCAATCAATATTTCATGGGTCTGAATCACAGCACAGCATGAGGCCTCCTCCAGCTGTGTTTAGCCATCACAATTTGACCAGCCATGACCCCAGAAGGATCACCAGCAAACAGCCATGACTCCAACCTTTCATACATACAAACCACTTCAACAGAAATTGATCCAATATTATAGAAGCTAAAACGCTACTGAAATCAACAATTACCCTGATGCTTACAATCAACACACTTTCAACTGCTTGACACTATAGTGTACAATTGTAGAAGAGTACTGATTTATATTCTAACTATCAGGTGTCACCCAGTAGAGGATGGGTTCCCTTTTGAGTTCAATTTTATTTAAACAGTGCTTCTAACAATGGGCATTGTCACAAAGCAGCTTTACAGAAATCTGTATGGATTTAGATTGATCCATAATGAGCTCAAAGGCTTTAGAAACACATCCAGTGTTGACTAGCCTTTGATACACTATATGATCAAAGGGTTGTAAAAATAAGTACACCCAATGGAAATTGTTGGCTTTTTTGACATATTTGGACAAGCAAACATTTGATCCTCTTTGAAACAGTGCCTATTAATAAAGTCTCCAAGAACCCCAAAATTTCATCACAGGATCTGCTAGTAAGTCTTGCAACAGGTTGATGTCAAAGTGCATGTTTATACAATCAGAAAGAGATTGCTCAAATTTGACCTGCATGGGAGCCTTTGCAGGACTACAGTTTGCCAATGAGCATATAGGCAAAGACCAGGCCTTTTGGAATAATGTGCTCTGGACAAACAAATCAAAGATAGAATTGTATGGCCACAGTAACAGCAGACATGTTTGGCGCAGACCAAAGACAGCTTTTCAGGAGAAGCACCTCATACCAACTGTGAAGCACGATGGTGGAAATGTTATGGTTTGGGATTGCTTCGCTGCCTCAGGGACTGGACAGCTTGCATTCATCGATTCAACTATGAATTCTGCATCAAAGAGTGCATGAAGATAACGTGAGGTCATCTGTCCAAACGTTGAAGTTGAACTGAAAGTGGACCTTTCAACAAGATAATGATCCTAAGCACACTAGCAAATCCACCAAGCAATGGCTCAAAAAGAAGAAATGGAGGGTTATGGAATGGCCTAGACAAAACCTGGATATGAATCCCATTGAAATGTTGTGGGGGGATTTGAATTGGGCAGTATGTGCAAGAAAACCCTCAAACATTTGCAACTGAAAGAATATTGCTTGGAAGAGTGGTCAAAAATTCCAATAAGCCTGGTGGACAATTTTGCAAAACGCCTACAAGAAGTTATTTCTGGTAAAGGGGGCAACACTAGCTTCTAAGGCCAAGGGTGTGCTTACTTTTTCCACAGAAGAATATCACATCTATTGATATTTCTTTTGAATAAATGATTGAAAAAGCTTGTAATTTTGTTCAAGTACAACCCCATTTCCAAAAAAGGTGTGGTGCTGTGTAAAATGTAAATAAAAACAGAATGCAATGATTTGCAAATCTCATAAACCCATATTGTATTCCCAATAGAACATAGAAAACATATCAAATGTTTAAACTGAGGAAATGTACCATTTTAAGAAAAAAATAAGGTAATATTGAATTTGATGGCCGCAACACGTCTCAAAAAAGTTGGGACAGGGGCAACAAAAGGCTGGAAGAGTAAGTGTAAACGCGGCTGTCTTCTCTGGGCCAAAGCTCATTTAAAATGGACTGAGGAAAAGTGGAAAACTGTTCTGTGGTCAGACGAATCGAAATTTTAAACTCTTTTTGGAAACCATGGACACCATGTCCTCTGGTCTAAAGAGGAGAGGGACCATCTGGCTTGTTATCAGTGCTCAGTTCAAAAGTCTGCATCTCTGATGGTATGGGGGTGCATTAGTGCCTATGGAATGGGCAGCTTGCACATCTGGAAAGGCACCATCAATGCTGAAAAGTATATACAGGTTTTAGAGCAACATATGCTTCCATCCAGACAGCATCTTTTTTCAGGGAAGGTCTTGCATATTTCAGCAAATACATACTGCATCTATTACAACAGCATGGCTTCGTAGTAGAAGAGTCCGGGTGCTGAACTGGCCTGCCTGCAGTCTAGACCTTTCACAAATTGAAAACATTTGGCACATCATGAAACGAAAAATACAACAAAGAAGAACCAGGACTGTTGAGCAGCTAGAATCCTGTATCAGACACGAATGGGAAAACATTCCTCTCCCAAAACGCCAGCAACTGGTCTCCTCAGTTCCCAGACGTATATGGACTGTTATTAAAAGAAGAGGGTGGTAAACATGGCCCTGTCCCAACTTTTTTGGGCTGTGTTGCTGCCATCAAATTCAAAATTACCTTATTTTTTCCTTAAAATGGTACATTTTCTCAGTTTAAATGTGTGAGAGTGCTTAGCTAAAATAAGCCTGTATGATTTCTTCTTCACTCATTCAGTACATGATTTAATAAAATTTAGGCATGAATTAATAAAATTTAGCCATGACCTACAGTATGTGACATAAGGGACGTAAACCTCAGGCTTTCATATGATACAGCATGATTTTGATTCTTAAGACAATTATCAAATATTTGATTCAGTATTTGATTTAGTAGCCTTCAATCAACATGTGACCAACCAGGGTAATACTACCGTTAATTCACGAATGACTATTTTAGAAGTATCAGAGTTACGGGCAAATCACCTTGCTAACTTATTTATACATCAGTTAAAATATATGAATAATTTTGTACACACCAGCTGTCTGTCATTTTTTCATACTGATTAATCAATCAATTATTTACAGTGCCCTCCACTAATATTGGCACCCTTGGTAAATATGAGCAAAGAAGGCTGTGAAAATTATCTTTATTGTTTAACCTTTTAATCTTTTGTTTAAAAAAATTCCCCAAAATACTCTGCTCTCTTGGATATCAAACAATTGCAAACACAACACAGGTTTATTAAAAAATATATATTTTTGTTAAATATAGGTGTGCAACAATTATCGGAACCCCTATGAACTCATATGAGAAAAATATATTTGAAGTATACTCCCATTGATATTTTACATTTCTTTTAGTACACCTGGGTGACTAGGAACAGGAATATAAATATGAATAGGGGTATAAATATGAGTTAACACACAGGCCAAATTCCCTTAGTGACTCATAACAATGGGTTAGACCAAGGAATATACAGGTGCATCTCAATAAATTAGAATGTCGTGGAAAAGTTCATTTATTTCAGTAATTCAACTCAAATTGTGAAACTCGTGTATTAAATAAATTCAATGCACACAGACTGAAGTAGTTTAAGTCTTTGGTTCTTTTAATTGTGATGATTTTGGCTCACGTTTAACAAAAACAAAAAGTTTATTGAGATGCACCTGTAGCTGTGATGTGCAGCAAAAGGTTGTTGAGCTTCATAAAATGGGAAGTGGCTATGAGAAAATAGCACAAGCATTGAAAATGTTCCACCATCAGGGCAATAAGTAAGAAGTTCCAGTCAGCTGGAAATGTTATCAGTCAACCTGGAATTGGATGTGTGTCTATATTGTCTCAACACACTGTGAAGAGGATGGTTTGAGTGGCCAAAAAATCTCCAGGGATCACAGCTGGAGAATTGCAGAAGTTAATTGCATCTTGGGGTCAGAAAGTCTCCAAAACTACAATCCGAAGTCACCTACATCACCACAAGTTGTTTGGTAGGGTTTCATGAAAAAAGCTTCTACTCCCATCCAAAAACAAACTCAAGCGTCTTCAGTTTGCCAGACACTACTGGAACTTCAAATGGGATCGAGTTCTATGGTCAGATGAAACCAAAACAGAGCTTTTTTGCAATAAACACCAGAGGTGGTTTTGGCGCACACAGAGAGGTAGCCATATGGAAAAGTACCTCATGCCCACTGTTAAATATGGTGGTGGCTCTTTAATGTTTTGGGGCTGTTTTTCTGCCAGAGGACCTGGACATTTTGTTAGGATACATGGCATCATGGACTCAATTATCAAATATCAACAGATATTAAATGAAAACCTGAAAAAAATATTAAATGAAAACCAAAAAAATCTTTGTTAAATATATATATTTATAAACCTGTGTTGTGTTTGCAATTGTTTGATATCCATGAGAGCAGAGTATTTTTGTGAATTGTTTTTAACAGAAGATCAAAAGGTTAAACAATAAACACAATTTTCCACAGCCTTCATTGCTCATATTTACCAAGGGTGCCAGTATTAGTAGAGGGCACTGTATAATCAATTATAATGAATAATAATCAATTTATGACTATTGCCTCAATTCATTTTAATCATTGCCATTTAAATCAATGCACGGATCCCAATTTCAAGCACCCTGAAAGTGCTACATCATTTTAAAGCTAACTGCATACAGCTGAAGACAATTAGAGAGAAACAACACCTGCTTGGAACACTTTGCCTTAAAAATGGAGAAAGTGGCAACAAATTGTATGATTCTTGTCATTTTCACAATCTCACACACTTTCCATTTTCAAAATCTCAGTCCTCACTGCACTACTTTCTGTGTGTTTATAAGCCAACGATCACAGACTATTTAGACCTAGCATAGCAGGTTTATATTAATGAGTACAAATTCACAAAAATTTTGTGCGTGTGTGTGCATGTGCATGTGCATGTGTGTGTTTAGAATTATTATTAATGTTATTAATAAAGTATAACTATTTTTGGAAGATATGAGAAACTAAAAGACAACAGTTAAAACATTACCAACCACCACTCCTCATTCCCTCATTTGTCAATAAAAGGTAAAGAGTGAATAGATAAAGAGTAACGTATGTAATAAAAAACACAACAGAACATCCTGTTATAGGAACATAATCAACAACGGGGTGCTGTGATGCCCTGACATTAAGCCCAAAGTTGACTATCTTCCAATAACAGCATGTTTTCTTTCTCTTATACAACAGATTTTTTTAATTAAAGCGCAACACATACATTTGATCTGTTTATAGCTTAATGATTACATCTGCAAAAGAAGTTGATGACTTCCCTGTATTGAGAAGTACAAAAGAACAGCTTTACATATGACTGTTAAAAAGTGCTGATACTGGAGACCCCTTCAAAAAATGCAAGATATATGTCTCCTCATAGGAAACATAACCATATCAATGATTATCTACAATTTTTCAGATTATCTACAGTCTGTTTATGTGGAGCATCCTGTAAACAAATCCTTGTGAATGAGTTATTGCTGATATTATATGACAACATATTAGAATACATTCATTAATATGTAGCTGAAATTTCCTTTGTAGGCAAGTTAAGAATATAGGAAGAAGAGAATGAGAGACTTTTAATCACTTCAGTGGTCTGTGGTAGTGCTCACAATGCATTCAACTTCCCATATAAGTATGGATTAAGTGATGTGGAGTTTGTGGGCATACAAGGCTGTGATAAAAAGTTAATCCTAAGCAGTGGCATTTATCAAGTTCTGATCACCAAGCTGACAAGGTCACCGGACTTAGTGCATGGATTATCCGACTATCCATCAAATAGCTTTGCCATGTAATCAATTTGGCTCAATGGTTACTTTATCTTAGTGAAACAGCACTAGGCATTTCTGAATGCCAGTTTAATTATCGTGACTCCTTGGATCAGAGCAGCTTTTGAGACAGTATTAAGTTACTGATGTAATTTTAAATGACAGAAAAGCAAAAATGGGGAAAGGACAAATGACTAATCAGTGCTAGAAATTGAATTGAGTGCTGCTCATTTGTCTCTTGACCAACATTCAAAGAGATCATCATTTGCTGCACAATAAACAGTGAACAACAGCATGGTGGGAAGTTCAGTACTAAAAGCAAAACCCAGAAGACAGGCATGAAAGGGACAACATTATCATCCGAAGATCACAATGGCTAACAAACCTTGTGTGGTTTGACATGAGGGGCCTCTGCATAATGTCCGCAGTTTCAAGAGTGCTCATTGTAGCCTACGCAGCAGCTCGACCCACTGATCAGACCAATTGTTGCTGAAATGCCCACAGCTCATTAAAAGGTAAGAGACCACAAAAGACCTTTTAAACTCCTCTACTCCTACACACACAGGATATAATGTTAAATGTAATGCATGGTACCTAGGGCTTTACTTGTTTCCATTTCTGTTCAGCTGGAGCTAAACTAAATGAGTTGTGGAACAAAAGTGCTACAGAGTCCAAAGATGTTCTGTAGTCGTAATGCTACAACTCAGAGTAGAGTGATATGAACCCAATCAGAGGGTTTGTTTACAGCTTCACATTTAGACAATTAAATTAATAAGCATAACACTGCAGTGGTTTTGTAAGTATTCAATTATTATAATTATTATAATCATTAAAAGTTTTTTCAAAAATCACCCCTAGATTTCAGGATTAAAATAATGTGGAAAATACAGTTTCTGTGATTATTACTTTCCTAATTTTAAGGTAAGTTACTGTGCATTAAAAGCCTTGTAGCAAGGAGAGAACACTTTAAATATTTTGTGAAGTTTTCTGTACTGGCATAACATTAAGTATATAATGACTTCAGATTTCGAAATCATGGTATACAGTTACTTAATGTCACCCCTAGCTAAGATCTCCTTCAGAGGCATTTTACTGGGGGGAAAACATGTTGATTCCTTGTGTGTATCTTATTGCTGTAACTTACAACTTTGCTGGGAGCCAGTGCAGTGTGGATAAGCTATATTCTGGACTATGTGCCTACCGGAACATCCAGACAGCAAGCTGTTACAATAGTCCAACCTAGAGGTAACAAAATCAAGAACTAGTTTTTCTGCATCATACATACAAAAGCCAATCTCCCTGTGTTTCTCTGTTTTTCCCCTTCCTCATGTTTCCAGTGTTTTCTCTCCCTCTTGTTTCTGTGTGTTTGTGTGTGGGTGTGTGTGTAGCACTCCACTTCACGCCGATCCCTGATGGGATCACTGAACACACCTGTTCCTCATCTACAATCCAATCAGCAGTGTATTTAAACCCTGGTTCTTCAGCCACTGCTCGCCAGATCGTTCTGGCTTCCAGTGAGTTAACATGGTAGGCCTACTCACACTTATTTTCTGTGTTTGTTGCCCAGTGTTTCCCCATCACATAATCCTGTCAAGCTCTCTGTATTTCCTTGTGCTCCAGGTCCACGGGTCACCCAGCCTGTCTGCTCACTTCCTGCTATGCCCAGCCCTGCTTCACCTTTCCTGTGGTTCACCAATTCAGCACTCGACTTTCACGCCACTGACCAGTTTGAGTTTCGGCCACACCTCTCTCCCATGCAACCTACCCCAACCTTCAATAAAACCTGTTTAATCTCAATCCTTGAGTCTGTGTTCTGCTTCTGGGTTATAACAAAAGCAGACCTAGATCCCCTGCAGTCAGTCCTGTCCAATCACGGTGCCCTCCTTGATCGGCATGAGCAGCAGCTTTGTGAACTCACTGAGAGCTACCAAGCCATTATGAGCCCAATCAAGGTCCTTGGCCAGCAACTTAACCGCGTCCTCCCCAACTGGTCCAGATGCCCCCTGGCCCCCAGCCTAGTCAGACTGTCTCTGTGGATCCCTTCGCTTCCTCTCCCAGTCCATCCCAATGGGAAGCACATGTCCCAGAGTCCTTTCTAGTTCCCCTCCGTCTGTAGAAGAATCCATGCAGCAATGCTGGGCACGGCTCATCCCCGTCAAGCATGACCGAAGATTCAAGGTGGGGAAGTGCATCTATTGCAGCCAACTGGATCACTTCTTGGCTACCTGCCCTCTCCACTGATAAAGGGGGGCTCACCAGTAGAGACGGGGCTGCTGGTGAGCCGATCATCCAATTCATCTATCCCCCTACTCCATCTCCAAATTCCAGCCACCGTGTCACAACCAGCTTGCCATACTCCTGCTTACATTGGTCAACCCCGATGCCAATGATAACTTTCTGGACATACAGCTGGCCACCCAGTCCAGGGCTCCAGTCGATGGATCACTGTCAATGCTTTAGATGGGAGGTTTCTAGCTCGTATTACTCATTACATGGCCCCACTACTCTTGGATGTCTCTGGCAACCACCGCAAGCATGTCCAGCTCAATCTTATCTCCTCCCCATGTACCCGGTTGGTGTTGGGGCACTTTTGGCTGCAGAAACGTAACCCCCAAATCGATTGGTTGGTCAAAAATAACCAGTTGGGGTTCCTTCTGCCACTCTTCCTGCCTGCAGTTTGCCTTGCCTCCTGCTGTAGTTACGAGGTCCCCATCGGCTTTTTCTCCCCCTGACCTCTCGGCCATGCCTATTGAGTACCATGACCTGAGAGAGGTCTGCAATAAGGAGTGGGCCCTCTCCGCCTCACCAGCTTTACGATTATGCCACTGAGTTGCTCCCTGTGGCCACCCTCCCATCAGCCCGACTGTATAACCTGTCCCGTCCTGAGAGAGAGTCCATAGAGAAATATATTAATGCCAGCATAATCCCATCATCCTCTTCCCCCCGACTTTTTTTTTGTGGCCAAGAAAAAAAAGCCCTCTGTCCTTGTATCAATTACCAGGGCCAGAATAACATCACCTTGAAGAACAAGTACCCCCCTGCCTCTCCTCAACTCGGCCTTCGAGCCGCTGCACGGAGCTACCATCTTCACCAAATTGGACCTGCAGAACGCATACCAACTGGTCAGGATCAGGGAGGGGGACAAAGGAATGACTGCATTTAACAACCCCCACCCCCACCCCCCAGTTGCCCTGACTCGAGGGGGCCTCCACTCGAGGGGGCTGAACAGCCATTTATCATTTGGACCTACTAGAAGAACCTTTCCTATTTCCAGACTGTCAAGTGCCTAAACTCTTGCCAGACATGCTAACAGGAACAGGCCCTGTTCTTTGGGCAATTCAACATTACCATCACCTACCACCCCAGCTCCAGTCGCACTCTGGGCCTGTTGAAGCAACACCTTGGTGGCCAGCCTTGGATTTCTTCACCAGACTTCCCCCCTCACTATTATCGATTGTTTTTCCAAGGCAGTGCATTTAGTAGCACTCCCCAAGCTTCTCACAGCCGGTGTGACTTCTCATCTCCTGATCAATCACATTTTCCAACTGTATAATCCCTCAACCTGGAGCTCCCAGTTACCTTGGATCAAGTACACCCACTACTGCCTATCCAGCACTGCCATGGGTATGTCTTCCTTCAAATGTTCTCTGGGTCATCAGCCTTCCCCATCCAGGAGAATGACATTGCAGTCCCCTCTGTGCAAGCCTACATTCGCCATTGCTGCAATGTATGGAGAGAGGCTTGTTCGCCCTGCTCTCCTCCACTAATCTCAACCATTGCCTGGCTGACCGCCGTCAGACTCCAGCACCCAACTACCAGCTGGGTCAGAAAGTATGGCTTTCATTAAAGGACATTCCACTGAAGACTCCAAGAAGCTCTCTCCTGGTTATCTAGGCCACTTCACCATCGAGAGCATTATCAACCCTTCCGTTGTCAAACTCAGGCTACCCAGATCCTTGCACATCCACCTGTCCTTTCAAGTCTCCTAACTAAAGCCTGTCTATGTCAGCCTGAGTGTGTGTGTGTCTGGGTGTAGCACTCCATTTCATGCTGCTCCCTGATGGGATCATTGAACACACCTGTGCCTCATTTACACTCCAATCAGCAGTGTATTTAAACCCTGGTTCTTCAGCCACTCATCGCCAGATCATTTCGGCTTCCAGTGCAGTAATGTTAAACAAATAGGCCTACTTGCACTTATTTACCATGTTTGTTGTTCAGTGTTTCCCTGTCACGTAATCCTGTGTTTTCCTTGTGCCCCAGGTCCATAGCTCACCCAGCCTGCCTGCTCACTTCCTGCTAGGCCCAGCCCCGGCCTCACCAACCATTCAAGTGTGCTCTGCCTTGTTCCCCCTCCCCCGTGCTGCATTGACTGAGCAACTGACCTCCACACTGCCAACCCAAATTTGAATCCCAGCCTCGGCCACACCTCTCTCCCACACAATCCTATCTACCCAACTTTCAATAAAACCCATTTAACCTCAATCCTTGAGTCTGTGTTCTTCTTCTGGGTCCCCTCATTCCTGTGGTTATAACAGTAGTGACATTTCTTGTTTTAGCAATGTTTCTGGGATAGAAATAAAAAGATGTCCTAGTACTATTACTATTATCTTTAAATGAGAGACTGATGTATAGGATATGTGTAAGACCATATAGACTTAAAACATTTTCAGATTACTTCGAGCTGCCTGTGATCCTAGTAGAAGTACTTCTAGAATTAAGTAGGAGGAAGTTACTCAAAATCCAGTGTCTAAGTTTCGTTACACATTCTTCAACTTAAGCTGGTGTCTGTCATCTGCTTCCGCTGAAACATATACAGTGCGGTCCAAAAGAGACCACTATTGAAAATGCATCTATTTTGCATTATTTTCTAATTGAATACAACACTTTTCATTTCAAATTTTTATTTTTAGCAAAACATGAGTGAAAAGTAGAATCTTTGAAATATGTACATGAATTTCAAAGTGTGGTACGTGTCTTTTTTGCTTTAATGACAGTTTGCACTAGAGGTGGTATGGACTCCAAGTTTGTGCAAAACCTTATGATCCATTTTGCTTCAATAGAAGAGATTAGGCATGAGAAAAATCTGACCTTTTGTACAAGGCAGTTAACATGGTCAATAACACAAATTTGCTTAAATTTACTGTAAATTGGGACCGAGAAATAGTGCAGAATCTTGAATATTAAGTTTCAATGTGCTCTCAGACTTTTGGACCCCATTGTAGCTGTGTGTCATCAGCATAGTTTTTGAAAAACTGTACCCAGATGTAGCATATTTAGAGAACATATCTGACATTGCTGACATACATGGAACTAGACTAATGATTATAATTTGATATAATTTATTTATAGCAGTTATATCCTCAATTTACAAGATTTTCTTCTAAAGAACTTTTTTTTTTTTTTTTGCAGCGTTATAGCAGTTATAATTGATTTTAAGATGCACAGCGGCCTCTAGTGACTGAACTCAGCAGCTTTTACCCAGATTATTAAAAAAGTGTACTAATTCCAGTTCCCAAATTTTTAAATAGGGCAAAAGTAAATGCAAATCATTGTGTTGTACCAACTACTGTTATTTTTAATTGTCTGAAAAGCTTCAACAGACATGTGGTCTTCAAACTGCACTGTGCATTATGCTTTCAGTCTATCTACACAAAAAGGGCACACTGCATAGTTACTAGTTCATGTTTTAGGATCGAGAAACAGAAACACATATATTAATCATTTATTTGGGGGGCAGGGGTTGGGTATCCATAGATACACCTGAAATTAGTTTTGGAAAAGCCTCAAGTTAGCAGAATATTATAGGCTACATCATCCACAGCAGTCACACACTTCTAAGTAAATTATTAATTATAAATGTCTTCAAAAAGAAGACTCTGGGACACTTCTTTGTGCATTCTTATGTCTTAGATTAGATCTATACAGCCAAAATGTGGAAAAGCAAAAGTAAAGCATTTAGATAAGAATAACATTGTAAAAATGGACAACAAAGATATCCAGAGACACAGTCTTCTGGTTTATGTTCGTGCCATTAATAGAGATTGAATTAAACAATCATTAATTCTGTATTCGAATAATCTTAAATGTGTTACAGTGATTCATGCAGAAAAAAACTTCTGCCAGATTAGCTTCTTTAAATTCAAGACAGATAAAGAGATCTATTATATTACGTACATGTTACATAAAATACATATTTACAGTATGACGACAGATATGTTGTAAGTGGTGTGACAACAGATCTAGATAGTAAGATATAACACTAAATCCGGAGTACTGGTGAGGGTCACAAAAGTCCACATCCACACACACACACCTTCTCTGTCCTAGACTTGAATAGGTACACATACAACCTAGCTTGATCCATATCATCCCAAATGCTAGAACTCATGTATTCTTCATGCAGGAATACCACCTTTTTAAAACAAAAAAATGGCCTAAACCTTAAAAGAGTAAGAATCCCTTCTAACAGGGCTTCATATAGTGTTGATACAATGTATTTTCAGATCATTTGTACAGTTTTAACACTGAGGAATGGCTACAAGGAGCAAGCAGATTTACAAAGGCAACATTCATACTCTGTTTTCATACCTTTACAAACTCCTCTCTAATCGGGTTTTATCTTAATGGTATTTGTACTAGTGTGAAGATGATTTCGAGACTACAAAGTAGTCCTCTTTCAGTTGCTCTGAATAAGGGTGTCTGCTAAATGGTAACAAAATACTTGTCAATTAAAATTAGTGAAGTTAGACACATTTTAAAACCTAGATAAAAACCATATTTGTTTAGTTGTGTGTCACTGTGGCATAGTTGAGTGTGTTGATATATTTAGTGTGTTATCTCGCTAACCCCTATCTCACCTGTTAACTAGCAGGGGGTTATCAGTAGCACTAAGAGATCCATGTAAGTATGCTCTTTACACACACCTGTTACTGAGGAGGGTTTTTTTCAGCCACACACATTTCCTGAAACACTCCTAACAAAACATGCAGTTTACAAAGCTTTTGGTAATGCTAACACTTAGTTTTGTCACAGCTGCTGGTGGTTCACACACACACACACACACATACACACACACACACACACACACACACACACACACACACATACACACACAGTACAGGAACTACTCCAGAGTAATGGAGAGTGTATAAGGACACGTTGGAGGTTGAACTGTGTAGAGGGTTTGGGGGGTTTTTGAGTCAGTGTTTGCACTTGAAACTGAGCTTTTCTACAGCACAGCCTGAGATCTCTCTTTAGCCTTTTCCTCCTCCCGCTGCTTCATGGCCTGGATCACTGCCATCTCCTTCGCCTCCTTCTTCTGGTTCCTGGCCTCAAACAGCAGCCTGGCAGATGAAAAATTTTGCTTTGTGAATGTTTTTAAAGAAGCCTTTGTAAAATTACTTTCCAAAATTAGTACATCGTATCAAAGCCTTGTCCACTTGATGGTACACTGTAGACTGATGTCTATTAATCACAGACTGATAATAATATTAAATATTAAAACATTACTAGATAATTAAAGATAAATTTGTAATGAATAGTGTCATTTTTGTTTCATATGAAATGGAAAAAGTAATAAAATTGCAACTTTGGAGAAAAATGTTTTTAAAAAAGTCAAAAAATCAACAAATAAGATGAAAAGATGTCCCCAAAACAAATATTACATTAAAAAACAATTATATCTTATATAATGCTCTTTAAAAAGGGTCTAAAATGCTGACCCAATGAAGAGGTGCACATGTACAAGATAGGGCAAAACTTGCACATTTGCACTAAACTCTAAACAGTGGTGGTCGGTGGCTTTTAAAATAGAGGAAGCACATGTGTCTGTTATTAAAGTACAATATATAGCCAAAGGTTTGTGGACACCTGATCATCACACTCATATGTGCTTTCTGAACATTCCCCCCTTTGCATATTAATAACCATCACTCTCCTAGAAAGGTTTTACACTAGATTTTCGAGTTTGGCTGTGGGCCATTGAGCCACAAAAGCATTAGTGAGGTGAGGCCCTGATGTTGGGTGAGGAGGTTTGGGGCACAGCCGGCATTTCAGTTCATCCCAAAGGAGTTCAGTGGTTGAGGTCAGGGCTCTGTGCAGGCCACTCAAGTTCTTCCACTCCAACATGGCAAACCATGTCTTTATGGACCTTGCTTTGTGCACAGGGGCATTGTCATGCTGAAACTTGTTTGGACCCCTTAGTTCCACTGAAGGGAAATTGTAAGCATATAAAGACATTCTGTACAATTGTGTGCTTCCAACTTTGTGGCAACAGTTTCAGAAAGGCCCACATTTAGGAGTGATCAGGTGCCCACAAACTTTTAGCCATATAATGTACAGTATCTCACAAAAGTAAATATTTTATTATATCTTTTCATGGGACAACACTGACGAAATGACACTTTGCTACAATGTAAAGTAGTGAGTGTACAGCTTGTATAACAGTGTAAATTTGCTGTCCCCTCAAAATAACTCAACACACAGCCATTAATGTCTAAACCGCTGGCAACAAAAGTGAGTACACCCCTAATTGAAAATGTCCAAATTGGGCCCAAAGTGTCAATATTTTGTGTGGCCACCATTATTTTCCAGCACTGCCTTAACCCTGTTGGGCATGGAGTTCACCAGAGCTTCACAGGTTGCCACTGGAGTCCTCTTCCACTCCCCCATGACGACGTCACAGAGCTGGTGGATGTTGGAGACCTTGCGCTCCTCCATCTTCCATTTGAGGATGCTCCACAGATGCTCAATAGGGTTTAGGTCTGGAGACATGCTTGGCCAGTCCATCACCTTTACCCTCAGCTTCTTTAGCAAGGCAGTGGTCGTCTTGGAGGTGTGTTTGGGGTCGTTATCTTGTTGGAATACTGCCCTTGGCCCAGTTTCCGAAGGGAGGGGATCATGCTCTGCTTCAGTATGTCACAGTACATGTTGGCATTAGCTCCCCAGTGCCGGCAGCACTCATGCAGCCCCAGACCATGACACTCCCACCATCATGCTTGACTGTAGGCAAGACACACTTGTCTTTGTACTCCTCACCTGGTTGCCGCCACACATGCTTGACACCATCTGAACCAAATAAGTTTATCTTGGTCTCATCAGACCACAGGACATGGTTCCAGTAATCCATGTCCTTAGTCTGCTTGTCTTCAGCAAAATGCTTGCAGGCTTTCTTGTGCATCATCTTTAGAAGAGGCTTCCTTCTGGGATGACAGCCATGCAGACCAATTTGATGCAGTGTGCGGCATATGGTCTGGGCACTGACAGGCTGACCCCCCACCCCTTCAACCTCTGCTGCAATGCTGGCAGCACTCATAGGTCTATTCTACAAAGCCAACCTCTGGATATGATGCTGAGCAAGTGCACTCAACTTCTTTGGTCGACCATGGCGAGGCCTGTTCTGAGTGGAACCTGTCCTGTTAAACCGCTGTATGGTCTTGGCCACCGTGCTGCAGCTCAGTTTCAGGGTGTTGGCAAACTTTTTATAGCCTAGGCCATCTTTATGTAGAGCAACAATTCTTTTTTTCAGATCCTCAGAGAGTTCTTTGCCATGAGGTGCCATGTTGAACTTCCAGTGACCAGTATGAGAGAGTGTGAGAGTGATAACACCAAACTTAACACACCTGCTCCCCATTCACACCTGAGACCTTGTAACAATAATAAGTCACATGACACCGGGGAGGGAAAATGGCTAATTGGGCCCAATTTGGACATTTTCACTTAGGGGTGTACTCACTTTTGTTGCCAGCGGTTTAGACATTAATGGCTGTGTGTTGAGTTATTTTGAGGGGACAGCAAATTTACACTGTTATACAAGCTGTACACTCACTACTTTACATTGTAGCAAAGTGTCATTTCTTCAGTGTTGTCCCATGAAACGATATAATAAAATATTTACAAAAATGTGAGGGGTGTACTCACTTTTGTGAGATACTGTATATACAGTGCCCTGCATTAATATTGGCACTCTTGGTAATATTTTTTTAAAATTCAAAAAAATTATATTTTTTGTTTAACCTTTTGATATTTTGTTCAAAACATTCACAAAAATACTCTGCTCTCATAGATATCAAAAATTGCAAACATAACACAAGTTTATAAAAAAAACTTTGTTAAATATGTGTGCAACAATTATTGGCACCCCTATGAATTCATTTGAGAAAAATATATATGTAGTATAATCCCATTGATATTTTACATTTTTTAGTACACCTGGGTGACTAGGAACAGGAAATTGTTCAACCATGACTTCCCATTTCACAGAGCTATAAATATGAGGTAACACATAGGCCAAATTCCCTTAGTAATTCATAACAGTGGGTAAGACCAAGGAATATAGCTGTGATGTGCAGCAAAAGGTTGTTGAGCTTCACAAAATGGGAAGTGGCTATAAGAAAATAGCACAAGCACTAAAAATGCCCATTTCCACTATCAGGGCAATAATTAAGAAGTTCCAGTCAGCTGGAAATGTTATCAATCAACCTGGAATTGGACGTGTGTCCAATATTGTCTATATTGTCTCAACACACTGTGAAGAGGATGATTCAAGGGGCCAAAAAATCTCCAAGGATCACAGCTGGAGAATTGCAGAAGTTAGTTGCGTCTTGGGTTCAGAAAGTCTCCAAAACTACAATCCAAAGTCACCTACATCACCACAAGTTGTTTGGAAGAGTTTCAAGAAAAAAGCCTCTACTCTCATCCAAAAACAAACTCAAGCGTCTTCAGTTTGCCAGACACTACTGGAACTTCAAATGGGATCAGGTTCTATGGTCAGATGAAACCAAAATAGAGCTTTTTGGCAATAAACACCAGAGGTGGTTTTGATGCACACAGAGAGGTAGCCATATGGAAAAGTACCTCATGCCCATGGTTAAATATGGTGGTGGCTCTTTAATGTTTTGGGGCTGTTTTTCTGCCAGAGGACCTGGACATTTTGTTAGGATACATGGCATCAAATATCAACAGATATTAAATGAAAACCTGACTGCCTCTGCCAGAAAGCTTAAAATGGGCCATGGTTGGATTTTCCAGCAGGACAATGATCCAAAACATACATCAAAATCAACACAAAAATGGTTTACTGACCACAAAATCAAGGTCCTGCCATGGCCATCCCAGTCCCCTGACTTGAAACCCATAGAAAACCTGTGGGGTGAACTGAAGAGGAGAGTCCACCAGTGTGGATCTCACAGTTTGAAGGATCTGGAGAGATTCTGTATGGAGGAATGGTCTCAGATCCCTTGCCAGGTATTCTCCAACCTCATCAGGCATTATAGGAGAAGACTCAGAGCTGTGATCTTGGCAAAGGGAGGTAGCACAAAGTATTGACTAAAAGAGTGCCAATAATTGTTGCACACCTATATTTAACAAAGATATTTTTTTGGATAAACCTGTGTTTTTTTTTTTTTTTGCAATTGTTTGATATCCATGAGAGCAGAGTATTTTTGTGAATCTTTTGAACAAAAGATCAAAAGGTTAAACAATAAAGACAAATTTTCACAGCTTTCTTTGCTCAAATTTACCATGGGTGCCAATATTAGTGGAGGGCACTGTATCTTACATGTTCTGCTTTATTTGTTTCATCTTTTGGTATGGCCTGTTGGTCTGTTTAATTCTCAGTCTTTCCTGATATGCAAGCGTCAAAAAAACTGGTAAGGTAATGGTAATGGTAATTGGCTAAGCTGCTAACTACCTAGCTCAATTTCACTGAAGAAGGTAGTGACAGTGAGATATCTAGACCTAAAAATAAGCAAAAAATAAAATCAACACAAATATATACCAGTTGCAACCAGTTACAATGATAAAATAACAAGCTATAAAACTTGTGTAAAAAAAGGTTATGGATTCAGTCACATTCGGTAAGATATTTGATCATTTGATTTGCTAAAATATTGAATAGTGATGAATAATATAGATTTTTATGAAATTTTAGGGGAGGCTGAGCTTTTCCACATAGTCAAATACAAGAACAAAGACAAAATTGCATGAAGTCAAGTGAAAATTTTTTAGTAAACATGTGTCTTAGATGGTAAAAGTAGAATCACCAATAAATGTGAAGTATCGCAGAGGTAGGAAGGAATACACAATGGATGGGATACGAATGGCAAAGGAGTAATAGTGAACATCCCTTTTAAATAGCTATGGCAATTCAAGTATGTAACAGTATTAAGCATTGGTTCATTTATCTTCAGTAATCATTTTATCCTGGGCAGAGTTGTAGTGGATCAAAAGCCTATCTTGGGAACACTGAATGCGAGGTGGGCACACACTCTGAATGGTTTGTTCATCACAGAGCACCATGCACACACATTCATGTAAAGCATGTTTGTTTTTTATTATGGAGAAGTACAGTGGCTTAGTGGTTAGCATGTTTGCTTCGCACCTCCAGGGTTGGGGGTTTAAACTCTGTGTGTGCGGTGTTTTGCATGTTCTCCCCATGCTTTGGGGTTTTCCTCTGGGTACTCTGGTTTCGTCCCACAGTGCAAAGACATGCGTTGTAGGCTGATTGGCATTTTGAAATTGTGTGTGGTGTGTGAGGGTGTGTGTGATTGTGCCCTGCAATGGGCTGGCACCCTGTCCAGGGTGTCCCCCGCCTTGTGCTGCAAGTCCCCTAGGAAAGGCTCCAGGCTCCCCGCAGCCCAGTAGGATAAGTGGTACAGTGGATGGATGGACTTCATCAAAGTATTTCTCCATCACAGTGTTTCTCTGTCAAGTGTGTGCTGGGACTAATCAGTGCACACTGCTAGTTTTGGCATGTCAGTAAAAAAGCATGTCAGTAAAAAAAAAAAAAAAAAAGGAAAAAACTCCACCTGTTTTTTATTATCCTCTGCACAATGTCATCGGTGGTGAGGGTGTTTCCACTATCCACAATCCGTAGTATACCTTTTCTCCTAGGTACCTGTGCATCAAGCCAATACACACATCCACATCCAAAATTTGCACAATTAAAGTTACATAGTGACACACTGAGCATTAAAATTATGTTTTGTTATGTAATGTGATACTGTAACTCTCTGCTCTAATGAAAATATTAGTTAGACGTCATGTTAGAAATGCTTGAACAGTAAGGTAATTGTATTTATAATCAACTTAATAATCGATTATAATACACTGGGTATTGGTATACTGATTTAAGATTTCAGTAGGTAGTGGTATGTATTTTGAATGAGGTGTCAGAAAACTTGTAGTATAAATACTAACCCCATTTCCATAAAGATGGGATTAAAGTCTCTTGAAACTTTAACTGACAAAAGTACAAAGAAAAGATATTCAATGTTTTCACTGACCAACTTAATTGTATTTTGTACATATAAACAAATTTAAAATTTGATGCCTTCAACACACTCAAAAAAAAGTTGGGACAGAGGCATGTTTACCACTGTGTTACATCACCCTTCCTTTTAATTACACTTTTTAATTGTTTGGGAACTGAGGATACTAATTGTTGCAGTTTTGCAAGTGGAATTTGTGCTCATTCTTGCTTGATACAAGACTTCAGCTGCTCAACTTGGTCGCCATTGTCTGATTCTCCTCTACATGATGTGCCATAGGAGACAGATCTGGACGGCTGGCAGGCCAGTCAATTACACACAATCTGTGTCTATGAACAACAGCCACGATGTTGAAGCACGTGCAGAATTAGGCCTGGCATTGTCCTGCCGAAATAACCATGGAATTCCTGGGAAAAGACATTGCCTTGATGGCAGCATATGTTTCTCTAAAATCCCAGCGTCAATGGTACCTTCACACATATGCAAGTCACCCATGCCATGGGCACTGATGCACCCCCATACCATCACAGATGCTGGCTTTTACACCTTCAAGGTCATGCACAGTCAACAGTGGTTTCCAGCCTTGCCCTTTACGCAATGAGATTTCTCCGGATTCCCTAACGTTTCACAATATTATGCACTGTAGATGGTGAAAACCTAAATTCTTTGCAATCTTGCATTGAACAATGTTCTTTTTGAACTGACTGACAATTCTTTCACGAAGTTTGGCACAAAGTGGTGAGCCACAACCCATCCTTGCTTGCAAAGACTAGCTTTTGGTGGATGCTCCATTTATGCCCAATCCTGATTCCCTCCCCTGTTACCAATTAACCTGATCTTCCAATATGGTGTTACTTGAATATTCTATAAACTTTTCAGTCTTATTTTGTCTCTGTTCCAACGTTTTTTGAGTGTGGTGACGGCATCAAATTTTAAATATGTACAAAATACAATTAAGTTGGTCAGTGAAAAAATTTAATATCTTTTCTTTGTACTTTTGTCAGTTAATTAAAGTTTAAAGAGACTTGACAAATCACAGATTTTTGTTTTTATTGCATTTTAGAAAAAATCCCAACTTTTTGGAAATGGGATTAGTATAATAATTAGTTTTATTTACTGCATATAGCACCTTGCCTAAACAGTTCTTCGTCAAGTGTGTTAATTTATTGCTTGGGCAGTTGGTAAAACGGAAAAACACCTGGTGACTACTGTGTGATCTGGGGAGATATAATGTGCTGGGATTTCCCAGTGATTAAATGTGGTGAAAAAGGTAAAAGAAACTGTTGATCAGACACTGAGCACTCACAGCATAGGGGTCTGAGCCATCTCTGTCTGGAAACACTTCAGTCTTTCCATGACAAACAAGATCCACCTGAACAATGGAAGAATTAGGCATGTCCTCAAACCCAAACTGATACAGCTCTGCACACAATGACTGCAATGCATACTGTATATATTTTTTCTTTATTATTATTATTATTTTTAGAAATGGTTGACCCATACCTTAAAATGGTCCAGCAAATCCTTTGAAACTGTGTATGGAGCTCCTATTACCACCTCTGAGACATACTTTAAAAAAGGCAAACAATCACAAATGAAAATGTGTATTTTATTAGTTCAAATAGATAAAAGTAACAAAATTAGCCTCAACAAGACTAGTGTGAAATGTGAGACGAGAGAAGACTCACCCGACAGGCCAGGACACTCAGTGTTCTCTCATGGATGTTCATGATGGGATAATTCTTTCCTTTGTAGCGATTCACCTCCTAAAAAGAAAAAATACTGTCTATCTCTATACCATATTGAGTGTTTTGTAAAAAGGAATGTAACTGCATGAAAAACAATATTACTACTAATCAATAATAGTCTATATACTAGATTGTATTAGACATACAGTATCTAAGAAGCAAGGAATAAAACATGATAGATATTATAGTGATATTATAGGAAGATTAGGTTTTATAAGACTAGGTGGCATGATGCTGGTTTTCTACAATTTATAATTTATTAATGAATGTCATCTTATTTTTTTAACAATTTATAGTTATATTTAATGCTGAAAACAGTTTATTTCCTGTTATTATATTATAGCAGCTACAGTATATACAGTTGCTTCACTAGTCTCTCTTTTCTTTTCTGCTTTTCATGTTACTGCAAAAAGCTGTCTGTTCTGAAGACTCTCCCTTGGTGAAAAACTTTACAAAGGGCAGACGCCTTTCATAAATGTTAAATAAGCTTTTCCTTACAGAAAGTCATTTTACTTTGTTAACTAACAAGACATTTTTTAATCCGTTTATTATTAATTTTAGATGATGTACAGTGTCTGTCATACTGTGAATTAACTATTACTATAGAAATGATAATGTATTAGATCAAGAACACTAATATAAACCTGTTATTTGAATTACAGCTGGCAATACTGTCAAAGCAATAGACAGAAATATAAAATATAGAAAATTAATCAAACCTACTGACTAATCAGATTTGAGAATTTTAACAGCGCTGTGGTATCATATTTAATAATACTTAACTAAAAAAAAAAAAAAAAAAGCATTAAAATGCTATGAAATCACCCTTACCTGATCAAAATGTAACCCCACAATAACATATGGCTTGTCTGAAAGCTTGTATACTGCCTCCAAAAAATCCACATGGCCAATATCTGAAGAAAGTCAAGTCAAATGAAACCACATTTTGAAATGAATAAAAGTAATATCGGCTCAACTGTGCATGGATTTGTTGCGAGTCTGTGAGGATACGGAAAAGGTCAAAGGCTCCAGCTACATATATAATGGTGTCCCCCAGCTGTGGCTCCTTCCCCGAGGCGAACTGGATGATTTTTTGGGATGTCTGCAGAAACTGAGACACCCCTGTCCAGGGACTGTGACCCTTTGGACCCTGCAGGATCAAAATGTAGCAAACATAGTAAGGAGCTTTAACATTTTGGTAGAAATTTGATGTTTTTTTTTTTTTTTTTTTTTACACTGACTCTGTTTATTGTTTTCATACGCTACATACTGCATATCATGGAAGCTTAATGTTGATTACAAATTGTAGAGCCTTTGCTCTCCCACTGTGATTATATATATATATATATATATATATATATATATATATATATATATATATATATATATATATATATATATATATATATATATCACAGTGGGACCTGGATAAATGATCATAAATGACTACCTATATCTGTCTTTAATGTGAATGCAACGGTCTCCTACAATGCCCCACATGCACACATCGATAAACCACTCCTCGGTTTATCTAGATTCCTTGCTGGTTTGCTTGGTTTGCTCAATTCTCCAAATCACGAAAATCAATTTCTCCATCCCGCCACTGAATATGGTGACTGCTGTTGCTGTCCTCCATTGTTGTTTTGCTGTGCTGATGACACTTCATGATGATAAAGACAGTGATATGCACAAGCATATTTAAGTGCAGTGGGGGAAAAAGCGATATGAATTCCAATCTGACTGTTCTCATTCATGTTGCATGACCACTTATCGAATATGTATGCAATTTAGGAAGACATACAAAAGCAGCACAGGTCTGATTTGAATATAAGGGATTTTTGTGTCCACACAGTCCTGAAAAAACAGAGCTGTGTCACATTAAACCAGAAAATCAGATTGGTCTACCTTTTACCTGATAATGTGAATGTAGCCAAATTCATGTTTTTAGCACTTGCTCCCTTGCTGGCAGGCTAATTCTCTAGAATTTATTAAGTTAAAAATATACTGAAAAGACTCTGAAGATCATCACTAGAGGATCATTTTAATAAAGACTAAATCCTCCAAGATAACATCCCAGCACTGTTGTCACTTTGTTCTCTCCCTTTATTGAGTTATTAATGAATTGCCAGATTTATGCAACTAAAGAAATTCAGTAGTGTCCTGTTTGGGAATCACAGCTGTGGTCTTCACGTCTTTCTAGCTGTGGCCTGTGCCACAATAAAGTCCAGTGTTTACGCCAAGTTGGTGCTCTTGTGTGAAAGCACAATGCAAAGATGGATGGATAAGGGGGGGAGAGAATACGTGGGTAGAAAAACAAAAAGCACAACAGAGGAAGAAAAGGCCTGTGATGACCAAGCACATTTACAACACAAACTAACACAAATGTGGTATGAAATATTTGCTAAACCCATATGTACTGTATATAAGTTATGGCCGAGTCATATGCAAATACACAAATATAATCACTACAAAAGCTGAAACTTATAATATTAGGGTAATAGCATGCAAATTTGGGATTTAAAGGTCTCACTTGAAAAATACACCATATGGACAAAAGTTTGTGGACACCTGACTATCACACCTATATGTGCTTTTTGAACATCCTAGTCCAGATTTAGTCTACCTTTGCTATTATAATAAGCTCAATTCTTCTGGGAAGGCTTTATACTAGATTTTAGAGCATGGCTCTAAGGGATTTGCTGATTCAGCCACAAGAGTATTAGTGAGGTCAGGTACTGATGTCAGGCAAGAAGGCCTGGGTCACAGTCAGCATATACACTATATGGCCAAAATTTTGTGGATATCTAATCATCACACCCATATGTGAGCCTTCCCTAATTTGTTGCCACATGTTGGAAGCACACAATTGTATAGAATGCCTTTGTATGTGTCAAGTTCGGAGAGGCTGAGATGGATACAAGTGCAGTTAAAAGCTTTTAATGAAAGTTCAGCAAACAAATCCAATACGTAAGGCAAGTTCAATGTCAATGCAAGCAAGGGGTCAGGTGATAAGCAAACAGGACAGACTAGGAAAAACCAGAATCAATAAATAGGAGGACAAAACAGGATCAAAAAACCAGGAAACGAGAAACAAGGATAAAGGCTTGGTACGGGTCTGGCAAGAAACACAGAAACACTCAATACTTAGCCTCGAACAAAGATACACGAGGGGTTTAAATATAGAAAGTAATCAATGGGGAAATGAGCTGAACAGCTGAGACATTAAGAAATAACCAATAACATTACAGGGGAGGAGACAGGACAGAAACCAAAACAAAACACACGTGTAGAAAGTAAACAAAGTCAGTGACAACCTGGAAGCGCGCACTGTCGTGCTATAGGCTGTTGAGCGCATTGCTTGCTCCAGCGCTCAGTGTGAGGGGAAATCCATGACAGATTGGCTTGGGGGGGCATCTCATCAGCCTCCGGCTGGAACATGGCTTGGAAGGCTGCCTTGTCGGTCTCGGACTGAAACCTGGCTTGGTAGGCCGTCTCACTGGCCTCGTACTGGAACATGGCTTGGTGGGTCGTCTCATCGGCCTCAGACAGGAACATGGCTTGGGAGGCCGCCTCGTTGACCTCCAGCTGGAACATGGCTTGGGAGGCCGCCTCGTCTGTCTCTGACTGGAACATGGCTTGGGAGGCCATCTCACCGGCCTCCGACTGAAACATGGCTTGGGAGGTCACCTTGTCAGCCTTCGGCTGGAACATGGCTTGGGAGGCCGTATCTTCAGCCTCCGACTGGAACATGGCTGGATAGACCACTTCATAGGTCTTACTCCGGGGTTCAGGAGATGAGGTCACCACATTGACCTCTGGCTGGAACATGGCTGGATAGACCACTTCATAGGTCTCAGGCTGGAGCTCAGGAGTTGAGGTCACCACATTGACCTCTAGCTGGAGCTCTGCAGGGGAGACCACCTCGTGGGTCTCAGGCTGGAGCTCTGGAGAGGAGGTTGCCACGTGGACCTCCGGCTGGAGCTCTGCAGGGGATACCACCTCGTGGGTCTCCCACTGGAGCTCAGGAGATGAGGTTGCCATGTTGACCTCAGGCTGTAACTCTGCAGGGGAGACCACCTCGTGGGTCTCAGGATGGAGTTCAGGAGTTGAGGTTGCCACGTTGACGTTGACAGGGCGACCTCCGGCTGGAGCTGGGTTGTGGCGGCCGCCCTGTCTGCATTATTCTCATAGTAGGTGGTGAATGGCAAGACAGGTCTGTCCGACAGGCTGGCCCTCCCCAAAAAATGTTTAAGGTCGGGGTGAATTCAAGACTCCCGAACACTTTTACTAATAGTCCCACTAGGTGAAAAACTTTACTTAGTTCACTGGATCCTGTGACGATAAGAAGCTCTGCCCACTGGTGGGCTGAACCCCTGCCACTGCTTCTTGTTGGGTTTGGGGTCCTCTAGGCTAGCAAAATACAACTGGCATTGTAACAGAAAATATTGAGGGTAAACTGAAAAGCCATCATACGATTCCGGGGGATACATGAAAGTCCACTGAGAAAAATGAACTGAGTTACATGCTGGCATGGTTATTTTAGTATGATGTCTCCTCCGCTTTCCTGCTGCACCCATGGTGTAGGCGAAGTATTCTGTCACAACCGAGAGGCTAAGATGGATGCAAGTGCAGTTAAAAGCTTTTAATGAAAGTTCAGCAAATAAATCCAATACGTAAGGCAAGTTCAGTGTCAAGGCAGGCAAAGGGTCAGGAGATCAGCTGGAACTAAGGGGCCCAAAAATGTTCCAGTATGACAATTACCCTGTGCACAACACAAAGTCCATGAAGACATGGTTTGCCAAGGCTGGAGTAGAACAACTTTAGAGGCCTGCACAGGGCCCTCACCTCAACTCCAAAGAAACACCTTTGGGATGAACTGGAACTCCAGGCCTCCTCGCCCGACATCAGTGCCTGACCTCATTAATGCTCTTGTGGCTGAATCAGCAAATCCCCACAGCCATGCTCCAAAATCTAGTGGAAAGCCTTCTCAGAAGAGTGGAGGTTATTATAACAGCAAAAGGGCAACTAAGTCTGGAATGGTATGTTCAACAAACACAGGTGTCTTTTGGCCAATTAGTGTAGTGTATGTTATTGGAAACAACTCAATATACATTTAAGGAATATTCAAAACTCTGTAGAAGTGTTTTCTGATTTTCTGACAAATGCCATTGTAAAAGCATTCATTCACCTTTGGGTACACCCTGGATAGGACGCCAGTCCACCACAGGGCACCAGGCATACACAATCCCACACTTTTCACACCTACATACAATTTATTGTAGCTAATCCACCTAACAGCGAAATACCCACTGCAACACTGTGTCTCCCCATGTTTGTAAGACCAGCCATTGAGTATTTCTTCTCCACTGTGTCATAGGTGATACTTATTTCTTTTTTAACATAAAAACGTACATACTACATTTTTAAGTTAAAGTTGGACACATTAATTAGGCAGAATTAAATGACAAAATCCATGGATGAGTTCCCATCCCTCTAATCCTACCATACACTCACCCTTCCAAAGTTGTCTGTGTGTTGCTGATAATCTGAACTTCCCTGAAAGGATGGCAAAAAAACAGGGACAGATCAATAATTTCTTTAGAGAAAGCAGTAAGGGATGCACACTGGAATGGTATGAAGAAGAAAGGGAGACTCACCATGTTGCTGTGGTGAGCTTTAGTCATCAGGAGCATTCGGCCAACCAGGTCTGTGGTGGACACACCCTGGGTCCTCTTACACTCTCTGCAAAAGACATTTCATTCAGCTCTTGAATGTGTATTCAATGGTGTATTCCCACCTCATTCCTAGTGTTCCCAGGATAGGCTCTGGATCCACCGCAACCATGACCAGGATAAAGCAGTTACTGAAGATGAATGACTGAATGTATGAATATGGATCATGCATCCTGGATAACAATCGTGATATTGTATGGTTATCATAGCATGAATATTTTATACCTTTGACCAGTTTGACACTTGCCTGTATCTGCCCGAATTTTTAACCTCTTCATATGTGTCTTTTCCATCCACTGTCAGAGTGATGTCATCTGAAAGGATGGAGAAATGTACTTTTAAGTACACAGTGGGTCTCAATAGTCAACTCTTGTTTATCACAGGAGTGCTTCTCCCAAAACAAATTATAAACCTAAACCTAGCACACAAAATGAAATAATCCATAGCCAACAAATCCTGAGAAACAGACCTCTAGATATTTTCAATATCAATCACCTTCATACTCTGGCATCCCAGATGACAAATGTACACTGCATTAAATTAGGGCCAAACATAGCACTGCAACCACTCTGAATCTGTATTGCACCATGACCGGAATGGATCTGTTTTACAGATCTATACCAAAACAAAATTAAACCTGACCCAGACTAATGAAAATATGGTTACAATACTGTATATAAAATTATACACAGACACACAAAATACACACAGATACACAAAAACACAGATTTGATACAACACAATACAATATGGTGGTCTTGATACAATACATTTTTCGATACAGTATGAATAAGAATTGCCTGAATACTATATGCTACTGTACTGGCTCGTGAAATACAGTGTACTTAGGAGAAGCTTTTTTTTTTATTTTTAACCCTGTAGCCTTTCCTGTTTCTTGATAAAGAGGAAGCTTTCTTTCAGAGGGCGTGTGGGCTTGACTAAGTTTAAATGTTTGTTATACTTCACATAATATAAATAGCATTTTATGATGAATAATCTACTTTATTATGCATTCTGTTGAATGAATTGTTCCATACCCAGATGACATGAAACTATTTGCTTTATGGTTACACCCCTAATATATATTTGTGTAATGCAATTTAGTATGTTGTTTTATTGATGTAGCTCATATGTGTTTTGAGTTTGCTGACTGAGAGAGTATTCAGTGCTATTAACTACTTGGCCTGAACTTTAATTTTCATCTTGAACAATTTCATGAATCCCATAGTCATTGGGCCAAACAGGCTTGCTGTCAGGGATGTATTTTAAATGGAAAGAATATTGGTCCCCAACTTGAAAGCATGAATTCATTCATAATTGCAATTGTTAGTCATTGCAGGTTATAATGCCTGCTGAAAACATGAATCTATACCTCCATGTACACAGAAGTCACAGTTGTACTTGTCCAGAGTCTCCAGAGTGGTAACATAGGGGGCACCCTCCACTATGTCATCCACCCATTTGATGGCACGCACCATCTTGTACCTCTCGGCCTGTGTGAAGACAGGTGGGCCCTTGTGCTTTGAGATTTCTTCTGTGGGTAAGGGAGGACAGAAGAAAAAAATTAGTTTTAAAAAAGTGTGGCACAGACATAATGTCACATAATGACATTTAAGCCATGACAACTCTCGGAGTGAAATTGTGAGCTTCTATAGATGGGGATGGAGTGTAAATGTAAAAAGTGTAAAAAAAAAAAAAAAATTCTACACGATTATGTAAATTAAAAATTTGCAGGTGATGCTGGGTCTTTAGCAGCATGCACTTTCTTATCCTCTTATGCAGTGCAAATCCCTATCGCCCCATAGAGATCCCGATCCCAGTCGATTATTCGTTCTACCATTTATCAGTATGAATAAGCTTTTGTCAGCTATTACCAGCGTTTGTCAGCGTTATCGTGTGTATCAGCAATTGTCAGTATTTATCAAATTATATTGATGTTGATGAGCATTATCTGCATTTATCAACATTTGTCAGCAATCGTCAGCAATTATCGGTTGTTATCAGCAATTGTCAGCGTTTATCAATGTTTGTCAGCAGTTATCAGCAGTTATCAGTATTTATTTACATTTGTCAGCAATTATCAGCAGTTATCAACATTTATCGGCAATCAGCATTTATCAGCATTTATCGGCATTTATTGGCAGTTATCGCAATTATCAGCAGTTACCAGCATTTATCGGCAACTGTCAGCATTTATCGGCATTTATCAGTATTTATCAGCATTTACTGGCAGTCAACAGCATTTATCGGCAATCAGCAGTTATCAGCAATTATCAGTAATTCTCGCAATTATGAGCAATCATCAGAAGTTACCAGCATTTATCAGCATTTATCGGCAGTTACCAGCATTTATCAGCATTTATTGGAAACTGTCAGCCATTAACAGCATTTATCATCATTTATCGGCAGTCATCAGCAATTATCGACAATCAGAAATTAACAGCAATTATTGCATTAGCAACATTTATCAGCATTTATCAGCACTGATCAGAATTATGGGTAGTATCGGCATTTATCAGCATTTATCAGTGATTATCGGCATTTATCAACATTGATTGGCATTCATCAGCATTTATATCGGCAATTATTGACATTTATGAGCATTTATCACCATTTATCGGCAATATCAGCAGTTATCAGCATTTATCAACATTTATCTGCAATTATCAGCAGTTATCTGCGTTTATCAGCATTTATCAGCATTTGTCTGCATTTATAGCCGTTATCGACAGTTAATGGCAGTTATAAGCATTGCTCGACATTTGTCAGCATTGATCAGCATTGGTCAGTATTGGTCAGCATTGGTCAGCATTGATCAGCATTGATGAGCATTGATGAGCATTGGTCAGCATTGCTCAGCATTGATCAGCAGTTGTCAGTATTTATAGACAATTATCTGCAGTTATCAGCAGTTATCTACAGTTATAAGCATTTTGTAGCATTTATCGGCAGTGTCAGCAGTTATCAGCATTTATTGATATTTGTCATCAGTTATCAGCAGTTATCAGCGTTTATCGACATTTGTCAGCAGTTATCGGCATGGATCAACATTGATCAGCATGGATCAGCATGGATCAGCATTAGTCAGCATTTATAGCTGTTATCAGCATTTATCGAAATTTGTCAACAATTATCAGCAGTTATTTGCAGTTATAATCATTTATCATCGTTTATCGGCAATTATCAGCATTTATGAGCATCTATCTGCATCGATCAGCATCTGTCAGCAATTATCAGTATGGATCAACATTTATCAGCATTTAACGGCATTTATCAGGTCTGCACGATTATCAGCAGTAATCTGTATTTATCTGCATTTGTCAGGATTGATTGGCATTAACCAGCAATTATCAGCAATTATCAGCATTTATAGGCATTTATTGGCAATTATCAGCAATTATCATCAGTTATCAACCTTGATGATCGGTGTTCATGAGGTTAAGTTCAAGTTTATTTTATTGTCATTCATCCACATACAAAGTATACAGCTCAACAGAATATCGTTTTTTCTCAGACCAAGGTGAGAAAGAAAGAAACAAACGGTGCAATGTAACAAAGAAAAAGCAAGAAGGAAACAGAACAAAGAAAGAAACAGTGCAATGTATCAAGACAACATATATAAGACACATAAGGCACAATAGTGACTACAAGGCATTTAAGGTGCTGTGTGCACACCAAATGTAAACATATTTGCATGAATTTAGATATTTAAGCAGATAAGAGGAGGAAGCTGTAGGAATGCAACAATGGATAATATATTATGTTATGGACTAAAAGTACAGGAGTAAGGGAAACAAAGTAATTGTGATATAAATATATACAGTACTGTGCAAAAGTTTTAGGCACATGCAAAGAAATGCTGTAGAGCAAAGATGCCTTCAAAATAATGAAATTAAATGTTTCTACATTTAAAGCAAAATATCGTAAAGAGCAGTAAACTGTAGTAAATGAAACAAAGTCAATATTTGGTGTGACAAAAAAATGAAAATGAAAATTAAAATAATAGTCTCCGGTACAATTTGTGCAGTTTTATAAGGAAATTAGCTGGTAAGTTTTATTGAGCATCTTGCAGAACCAGACACAGTTCTTCTGGAGACTTTGACTTTCTCACTTGCTTCTTATTTTTGCAGCAAAACCCAGCAGCCTTCATTGTGGTTTTTTTGTCTGAAAAGTGGTCTCTTACGCAATATGCTGCTTTCTTTAATGACATACAAACAATCTAAAAGTTTTTTTGTACTGACCTGATAATGTAGAAGTCATAAAATAAAAAATCTAGTCGACTAAATAAATGGGAGGTACAGCGGTGATGATGGCTGTTATAAAGTGACGGTTCAGATGCTTTGCAGTTCCCAAACCACAAAGAGATGCAGTCGGCCAGGACAGTCTCCACAGTGCCTCTGTAAAAGGTGGTGAGGATGAGCGGTGGTAGTCTGGCTCTTTTCAGTCTCCACAGGAAGTGGAAATGTTTTTGTCCCTTCTTGACTGTAGAGTTATTGTTGAGAGACCAGGTGAGGTCATCAGAGAGGTGCACACCGAGAAACTTGGTGCTCCTAACTCTCTCCACCATGGAGCCATAGATAAGAAGTGGGGAGTGGTCAGTCGTCATCCTCCTAAAATCTACAACCATCTCTTTTGTTTTTTCTACATTAAAAGACAGGTTGTTTTCACTGCACCATCTCACCAGTTGCGCCACTTCCTCTCTGTATGATGTTTCATCATTTTCACTGATAAGGCTTACCACTGTCGTGTTGTCAGTTAACTTGATGATATGATTGGATTCAGACTTGGCAGAACAGTCATGGGTAAGCAGCGTGAACAGCAGTGGGCCGAGTACGCAGCCCTGGGGGGTGCCCGTGCTCAGCAAGATGGTGCCTGATGTTCTGCTGCCGATGCGTACTGTCTGTGGTCTCTCTGTCAGAAAGTCGAGAATCCAATTACAGAGGGAGGTGTCAAGGCCCAGGAGGAGGAGTTTCTTAACCAGCTGCTGGGGGATGATTATGTTGAATGCTGAAGTGAAGTCAATGAATAGCATTCTAACATAAGTGCCCTTAGTGTCCAGGTGTGATAGGGCTGAGTGCAGTGAGTGTGAGATGGCATCGTCAGTGGAGTGGTTGGGGCGATGGAGAGCAAACGAGAGCAAACCAGCAAACTGGAGTGGGTCCAATGAGGCAGGGAGGGCGGATTTGATGCCTCTCATGACTAGTCATTCAAAGTACTTCATCATAATAGGAGTCAGGGCCACAGGGCGATAATCATTTAGACACCGTTGACTTCTTTGGCACTGGGATGATGGTGGTTTTTTTTAAAGCTTGTGGGGACTACAGCTTGGCTCAGGGAGATGTTAAAATGTCTGTGAGGATGTCTGCCAGCTGATTAGCACAGTCCTTGAGCACACGCCCTGGTATGTTGTCTGGGCCAGCAGCTTTGTGCAGTTTAACTTTGGACAGGATCCTCCTCACGTCAGCTGAGTCCAGACAGAGTACCTGCTCCTCGGGGGAGTGGGAAATCTTACATGCTGGTTTGTCATTTAGAGCTTCAAACCATGCATAGAAGTTTTTAAGCGTGTCAGGGAGGAGTGTGTCACTAACATTGGCCTGCTGTGTAATTCTGTAGTCTGTTAAGGCCTAGATGCCGTTACATGCGCCTGGTGTCTCTGGTATCACAGAGGTTTTTGTTAATCCTCTGTGCATATTGGTGTTTTGCTTTCTTGATGGCCCGGGAAAGCTCAGCCCTTGCTGTCCTGAGAGCTGCTCCATCCCCCGACCTGAAGGCAGTGTCTCGTGCCCTCAGCAGGGTACGGACTTCACCCGTCAGCCACGCCTTCTGGTTGGCTCGTGTGGGGACGTCTTCAATGCACTTCTCTATGTACCCAGTCATAGAGTCAGTGTATTCATCTATACATGTATGCCTCACGGATGTTGGTGTAAACTAAGTCCAGCATATAATCTCCTCTTGTGGCAAAGTTCACGTGCTGATAGAGCTTGGGCACTACATACATGGTTGGCATGGTTAAAGTCGCCGGAAACAATGAAAAAACCATCAGGGTGGGCCATTTTTTGCTCACTAATAGCACTGTAGAGCCCACGCAGCGCCTCGTTAGCATTTGCGCTGGGGGGAATGTACACTGCTACCACAGTGATGGTGGAGTATTCCCTCGGCAAATGAAACGGCCTGTACTTTACCACTAACAACTCTAGCTGCAGTGAGCAGTGGGTTGCAGTTACTGTAGCATTCGTACACCAATCGTTGTTTATGTAGATACACAGCCCACTACCATGGGTTTTGCCAGAGGCCACAGTATTCCTGTCAGCATGGAACGACGTTAACCCTTTCAGCTGGATGGCTGTATCGGGGATGTTATCCTGCAAATATCAGGGATGTTTCCATGAAAATATACATAGGGCAGTTACTCATGTCAGACTGGGTGATTAGTTGGAGTTTTAGGTAGTATAGTTTGTTGTCCAGGGAACAAACATTGGCTAGTAGTATTGATGGGAGCACTGGACAGTAAGGGTTTGCCTTTAGCCTGGAGCGGATTCCTGACCATTTACCCTGTTTACCCCTCCTCATGCACCGCTTGCAGTGCATCTTCTCCCGGGCAGTTGTGTCAGCCGGCGGCATGGTGATGGGCCTTTGTCCACATAATAGCCCAAGGTTACACAGCATCTCCGTCAGTGCTGTTGTTATTAGTGAGTTGCTGGATTTTTCCTTGCTGTTACCAGTGCCAATGTCCACAATGGTCTTACGATCATAACACACACAAGAAGGATGGACTTACAAACATTACAAAATGAAATTGAACCATTTGCGGGAGCTGGAGGGGCCGCTGCATCCATGCGCGCCCTATCTTATAGACGTACATCCGCACTTACCAGTGTTTATCATCCATTATCAGCATATGTCAGCACTTTTGATCAGGGTTAATCAGCCATTATTGCATGTATCGTGTTTGGTCATTATCAGGGTTTATTATGAGTGATTATGGGCATTAATCAGCGGTTATAGCATTATGAGCCATTATCCTCATATACGGGAATTTACAAGCGATGGTGGCTGTGGTGAACACGTACTTTCAGAAGAGGCAGGAACACAGGGTGACATATAAGAGTGGTGGCAGGAGCACACAGGTGGACTATATCTTATGTAGACACTGTAATCTGATGGAGATTAGCGATTGCAAAGTAGTGGTAGGAGAGAGTGTAGCTAGACAGCATAGGATGGTGGTGTGTAAGATGACCCTGGTGGTGAGGAAGATGAAGAGAGCAAAGGCAGAGCAGAAGACAAAGTGGTGGAAGTTGGAAAAGGAAGAGTGCTGTGCGGTTTTCAGGGAGGAGTTGAGACAGGCTTTAGGTGGTCAGGAGGTACTTCCAGATGACTGGACTACTACAGCCAAAGTGATCAGGGAGACAGGTAGGAAGGTGCTAGGTGTGTCATCTGGAAGGAGGAAAGAAGACAA
Source organism: Cranoglanis bouderius (assembly GCA_023630585.1). Taxonomy (NCBI): domain Eukaryota; kingdom Metazoa; phylum Chordata; class Actinopteri; order Siluriformes; family Cranoglanididae; genus Cranoglanis; species Cranoglanis bouderius. The sequence continues at coordinate 3,497,679 of CM042554.1, forward strand.
GGAGACTTGGTGGTGGAATGAGGAAGAAGTGGGACAGTGAGAGGACAGAGGAAAGTAGACAGGAATATAGGGAGATGCAGCGTGAGGTTAAGATAGAGGTGGCAAAGGCCAAACAGAAAGCTTATGAGGACATGTATGCAAGGTTAGATAGTAAGGAAGGTGAGAGGGATTTGTATCGGTTGGCGAGGCAGAGGGATGGAGATGGTAAGGATGTGCAGCAGGTTAGAGTGATTAAAGATAGAGATGGAAATGTGTTGACAGGTGACAGGAGGGTGAGGGAAAGATGGAAGGAGTACTTTGAGGAACTGATGAATGAGGAAAATGACAGAGAGAGAAGAGTAGTAGAGGCAAATATTGTTGAGCAGGAAGTAGAAAGGATTAGCAAGGGTGAAGTTAGAAGAGCTTTGAAGAGGATGCAGAGAGGAAAGGCGGTTGGTCCTGATGACATACCAGTGGAGGTATGGACGTGTCTAGGAGAGATGGCAGTAGAGTTTTTAACTAGGTTGTTCAACAAGGTCTTAGAGAGTGAGAGGATGCCTGAGGAATGGAGGAGAAGTGTTTTGGTGCCGATTTTTAAGAACAAGGGAGATGTGCAGAGTTGTGGAAACTACAGAGGTATTAAGCTGATGAGCCACACAATGAAGTTGTGGGAAAGAGTAGTGGAAGCAAAGCTAAGGGGAGAAGTGAGCATTTGTGAGCAGCAGTATGGTTTCATGCCAAGAAAGAGCACTACAGATGCAATATTTGCTTTGAGAATGTTGATGGAGAAGTACAGAGAGGGTCAGAAAGAGCTGCATTGTGTCTTTGTAGATTTAGAGAAAGCGTATGACAAGGTGCCAAGAGAGGAGCTGTGGTATTGTATGAGGAGGTCTGGAGTGGCTGAGAAGTATGTTAGAGTGGTGCAGGATATGTATGAGAGCAGTAGGACAATGGTAAGGTGTGCGGTAGGTGTGACAGAGGAGTTCACGGTGAAGGTGGGACTGCATCAAGGATTGGCTCTGAGCCCCTTCTAGTTTGCGGTGGTGATGGACAGGCTGACAGATGAGGTCAGACAGGAATCTCCATGGACTATGATGTTTGCAGATGACATTGTGATCTGTAGTGAGAGCAGGGAGCAGGTGGAGGAAAGTCTAGAGAGGTGGAGGTTTGCTCTGGAGAGAAGAGGAATGAAGGTTAGTCGCAGCAAGACAGAATACATGTGTGTGAATGAGAGGGATCCAAGTGGAACAGTGAGGTTACAGGGAGAAGAGGTAAAGAAGGTGCAGGATTTTAAGTACTTAGGGTCAACAGTCCAGAGCAACGGGGAGTGTGGAAAAGAGGTGAAGAAGCGTGTGCAGGCAGGTTGGAATGGGTGGAGAAAAGTGTCAGGTCTGTTGTGTGATAAAAGAGTACCATGAAAGGAAAGGTGTACAGGACAGTAGTGAGACCAGCGATGTTGTATGGTTTGGAGACAGTTGCACTGAGGAAAAGACAGGAGGAAGAGTTAGAGGTAGCAGAGCTGAAGATGTTGAGGTTCTCTTTGGGAGTGACGAGGATGGATAGGATCAGGAATGAGTACATCAGAGGGACAGCACATGTGAGATGTTTTGGAGACAAAGTTAGAGAGGCCAGGTTGAGATGGTTTGGACATGTTCAGAGGAGGGAGAGTGAATATATCGGTAAAAGGATGCTGAGGTTAGAGCTGCCAGGCAGGAGGCCGAGAGGAAGACCAAAGAGGAGGTTTATGGATGTAGTGAAGGAGGACATGAAGGTAGTCAGTCTGAGAGAAGAGGATGCAGGGGATAGGGCTAGATGGAGACAGATGATTCGCTGTGGCAACCCCTGAAGGGAACAGCCGAAAGGAAAAGAAGAGGTCAGTGTTTGTCGCCGTGATCGGCATCTACCAGCCATAAACTATATATATCAGTGTTAACTGGCGATTATCTATGGGGAGGCGGGGGCATGCTGCAGCACCAGCCCACTGACCCTTATTAGTGTTGAAAGCCATTACGAGCATTTGCCAGCTGTGATCAGTTTTTTAATCCGCATTTATGGGATTTTACCAGTCGTAAGCGATACGTAGAACACAAAATTTAGCAGCACATGCAAGCCATAGGCAGTGAGTTGGTCGGGATTATAAAGGATTACGTGGGCAGAGAAGTGTGGCTGATAGGCTGTAGCGTGGCGTCAAGGGTGCCAATCAGCGCTCAGAGTTTCATGGCTGAACTCAAGTTCAAGTTCAAGTGCTTTTATTGTCATTTCAACCATATACAGCTGGTACAGTACACAGTGAAACGAAACAACGTTCCTCCAGGACCATGGTGCTACATAAAACAACACACTAAACCACATGAGACGGCACAGAACTAAAGAGCTACACATTCTACATAAAGTGCATGTGCAAACAACACAAGACAGTACAGTAACTCCTAAACAGGACAATGTGCACAGTAAGTAAGTGTCGCACCGACCAGTACACAGTTCTAGTGTGAAAGTGTCAAGTATACAGGTAGTGCAAAATGACACAATATAATTAAAAATAACAATATAATTAAAAGATCATGAACATAACATACTATGATGTAGTATTCAGCAGATTAGCTTATACCATATATGGACATAGCAGTTATTGCAGTAGCAGCCAGGTAAAAGTGTAGATAGTAACAAGTATTTATGCATACGTTACAAAATGCGCAAAAATTGCAAGGGGAGTGGGATGTTCAATTCAGTGTGTGTGTGTGTGTGTGTGTGTGTGTGTGTGTGTGTGTGTGTCAGTCCAGTCTCTGAGTATTGAGGAGTCTGATGGCTTGGGGGAAGAAGCTGTTACACATTCTGGTCGTGAGGCCCGAATGCTTCGGTTCCTTTTTCCAGATGGCAGGAGGGTGAAGAGTGTGTGGGGTCATCCAAAAATGCTGGTAGCTTTGCGAATCAGCGTGTGGTGTAAATGTCTGTGATGGTGGGAAGAGAGACCCCGATGATCTTCTCAGCTGTCCTCACTACCTGCTGCAGGGTCTTGCGATCTGATACGGTGCAATTTCCAAACCAGGCAGTGATGCAGCTGCTCAGGATGCTCTCAATAGTGCCTTTGTAGAATGTGGTGAGGATGGGGGGAGGGAGATTTTTCAGACTTCTCAGAAAGTACAGACACTACAGGGCTTTCTTAGTGATGGAGCTGGTGTTGAGGGCCCAGGTGAGGTTCTCCGCCAGGTGGACACTGAGGAATTTGGTGCTCTTGACGATCCCCACGGAGGAGCCGTCGATGTTCAGCGGAGAGTGGTCGCTCTGTGCTCTCCTGAAGTCAACAACCATCTCTTTTGTTTTGTCCACATTCAGAGACAGGTTGTTGGCTCTGCACCAGTCCATTAGCCGCTGCACCTCCTCTCTGTATGCTGACTCGTCGTTCTTGCTGATGAGACCCACCACGGTCGTGTCATCGGTGAACTTGATGATATGATTCGAGCTGTGCATTGCTGCACAGTCATGAGTCAGCAGAGTGAACAGCAGTGGACTGAGCACACAGCCCTAGGGAGCACCAGTGCTCAGTGTGGTGGTGCTGGAGATGCTGTTCCCAATCCGGACTGACTGAGGTCTCCCAGTCAGGAAATCCAGGATCCAGTTGCAGAGGGAGGTGTTCAAGTCCAGCAGGTTCAGCTTTCCAATCAGGTGCCGAGGAATTATTGTGTTGAATGCTGAACTGAAGTCTATGAACAGCATTCGAACATAGGTGTCCTTTTTGTCCAGGTGGGTGAGGGCCAGATGTAGGGTGTTGGAGATGGCATCGTCTGTTGAGCGGTTGGGACAATATGCGAATTGCAGGGGATCCAGTGAAGGTGGTAGCAGGGTCTTGATGTGCTTCATGACGAGCCTCTCAAAGCACTTCATGATGATGGGTGTGAGTGCAACGGGGCGGTAGTCATTGAGGCAGGACACTGAAGACTTCTTCAGCACGGGGACAATGGTGGGACAGTTTGGCTCTCGTTGTTCTTAGGGCCGCCTTGTCACCTGCCCTGAAGGCGGAGTCTCGGGTCCTCAGCAGTGCATGCACCTCCGCAGTCATCCACGGCTTCTGGCTGGAGCTTGTAGTGATTGTCTTGGAGACAGTAACATCATCAATGCACTTGATGATGTAGCTGGTCACTGATGCCATGTATTCCTCCAAGTTAGTGGAGTCGCTGTCGGTTGCAGCCTCCCTGAACATGTGCCAGCCAGTGTGCTCAAAACAGTCCTGAAGAGCAGAGATGGCTCCTGCTGGTCAGGTTTTCACCTGCTTCAAAACCGGTTTAGAACGTCTGACGAGCGGTCTGTATGCTGGGATTAGCATAACAGATATGTGGTCTGAGTAGCCGAGATGGGGGCGGGGCTCCGCCTGGTACGCACCAGGGATGTTCGTGTAAACAAGATCCAGCGCTTTGCCCATCTCGTTGCAAAGTTCACATGTTGGTGGAATTTAGGGAGCACTGATTTGAGATTTGCATGGTTGAAATCTCCGGCAGTAATAAACAGTCCATCAGGGTGAGTGTTCTGCAGTTCGCTAATTGCCCCATACAGTTCACAGAGCGTTTCCTTAGCATTAGCGCTAGGGGGAATATATACTCCGATTATAAGGATAGTGGTGAATTCCCGTGGTAAATAAAAAGGTCTGCATCTAACAGTCACAAACTCCATCAGCGATGAGCAATAACTAGAAACTAGCACCGAGTTCTTGCACCATTCAGTGTTGATGTAAACACAAGCCACCACCGCGAGCCTTACCGCACAGAGCTGCGTTTCTGTCAGCACGAAATGAGGCGAGCCTGTCTAGCTGAATGGCGGCGTCCGGAACTCTGTCGCTGAGCCACGTCTCCGTGAAAACAAAGATGCAGCAGTCTCTAAACTCACGCCGCATTGCCTGCTGGAGTTGGATGTAGTCCGATTTATTGTCCGGGGAGCAGACATTGGAGAGCAGGATGGATGGGAGAACCAGCCGGCTAGGGTTTGTTTTTAGCCTAGCACGGACCCCCGCCCTTTTGCCACGTTTCCACTTCCTTGCACACCGCTTACGACATCCCCCAACCCCCCCTCGGCCACCGGCAGCAGGAGACGCCATGGTCCGGAGGCCTGGTCCCTGCAGCTCGCCGAGAATGCATAGCTTCTCCAGCAAATCATCATGCATGTTGGTTGTTGCATGATTTCTGTACTTTAGCAGTGTCTGGCAATGGTATACACGAACACCGACTGCTCCAATGTCCATGTGCTGTAAACAGTCGAGCTGAGAGACAAAAATAGCACCATTTTGGATCCGGAGAGGCTTCTGCGTGCTACTGCAGCGCCGCCATCTTGAAATCTGTGCATCTTGAAAACTGGGCATTAAAGGAAAAATGTGACCCAAAAGCTAATTCATTTTTAACAATTTTTTGCTTGATGAATCACAAGAGGTTTTTAGTCTTAGTCTTAAAGGCCAATAGGCTACTGCTAGCTAAGAAGATGGTAAAAATGGTAAGACAACCTTCTGACACGTTTACTGAATTTTGTTAATGTATTTAGGACGTTTTTCAATTTCAGGTTAGTTTGTAGGCAGCACAAACAATGTTATAAATTAAAATGCTCTTGTTAGTGGCATCTATTGAAAACCAAACACAATCCAGGTCAAAACTAGGTTTGGAAGTCATACTTGTCATACTTGGCCTATGTCTACATGTACGCCTATTATAATTGCCTAAAGCCTTTGCTTGTGCTTGTTTGTCTATTCTCATCTTCAGCTAGGTGAAGGTTCCATAATGTGTGTGTGGTGTGTCTGACAACACTTACCATCAGTATGCACTCCCACCACGAGATAATCCCCCATAGCCTTTGCTTGTCGCAGCTGGTTTGAGTGTCCATAATGGACCATGTCATAGCTAAGAGGAAGCCAAACAAGGACAGTTACTAAATCATAACACACACGCACACACACACACACACACACACACACACACACACACACACACACACACACACACACACACACACGACAGGTGGTCCAAAAACCATTCAGTACAACAACACAAAGCTCTTCTATAAACACTTTTACTAAACATTTGGTCTGTACAAATTAAAATCCTTCAAAGCCTAAATGCTATTAGTTACATTTTGTTACTTAGCATGATTGATCCTAAAATAAAAATGGTAATGTCTGAGAGCAATATGCAACTGTTTTGTAACAAACCACACATGGAAGATGGAGTATTCTGTGAAATCTAAATACAAAGAGTAACTGAAGCAGATCTCTTCCATCCAGATTAGCCAGATGGCCTAATTGGATTAGCTAGACCGGATTCTAGATATTATGCCAAATGTCATTTACAAACTGTCATACAGAGCAACAGCTAGTAATGGACTAGGTTCATTAATTTTACTCTGGTCAGGGCTGCTGTGTATCCAGAGTGTTTCCCAAGAACACTGGATGTGCACACACACATTCACACACTCATCCACGCATAGGGGCAATTTAGAGTAGCCAGTCAGGCTACTGACATGTTTTTGGGAGTTGGAAGAAAACCGGACAACCTGGAAACAACCCAGATAAGCCCATGAGATGAACATCAAAGAACCTTAAGCTTAGCATATGGAAAAGAAGGGTCTTTGAGAACTAGTTCAACCACTGCTCTTCTTCTGAACTCTAGGGTCTACCTTCATGATCATGCCTTTGTCCATGAAAGAACAAACTTCTTGGGTCAGAGAGACTTGTCAATAAATTCCTAAGCCCTGAGAATATTTGGGGTCACTGGTGAAACTGGAGTTTGTGTCTCTGCAATATTATTATCAAGACCCATTGATCACTGACCACTGCTGCTCAATGAGGAATATTCCGGCTCTTCATGGACATGCTCCACAAAAGCACTACAGAGGTAGTGAGCACATAGCTGGTGTCTGTCTTTGGTTTCCAGCATGGGGAAAATGAGAAGTGGGTGTCACTACTGGGCAACAACACAGAGCAAATTTGTAGAGATAACTAGCAAACTGCAAAGTGCTCCTTATGGTCTACTGCACGTGGAGGTTAGGGGAGGTGAAGTAGAATCACTGTTCAAATGGTTTTGGCCTGTTTTGCTATTACAATAAAATGATTCAATTGTGTCAATACATCAATCACGTGGCAATGAACTAATGCAACAACTGCAAGTCCTAATATCACTTTACATGTATGTAGTGCCTTTGAAGCAAGTTTTATTCTTACAAACACAAGAAACAACACCTGACCAGCCAAGGAGTTTTTATATGTGTTTGAATGTTATCTTTCTCAAGACAAATCAAGACAAATCCACTACACTACCACAACCATTACAAGTCACTTTGCACAGTAACATATGATGTTTTTTTCCCAGATGGCTTCATCACTTCGCAACAACAGCCTTTTCTGGTTAAGTGTCCCTTTAAACTTCCAACACATCGCCTCAGGAAGACAAATTGGAGTCATTCTGCTCATATGATAGTGAATCAACATTAAAAAAAAAAAAAAAAAACAGAGTTGGGCAACTAATATTATGCTGAACATGGCAGATCCAGCCCTATGTGAAGAGTTGGTTTGAGGGGAGGGGTGGATGTAACTGGTGCTTGGTTACAGTTGGTATTTGTGTGTGTGTGTGTGCGTGCGTGTGTGTGTGTGCGTGTGTGCGTGTGTGTGTATCATGGAGAGTAAGACGTTGCTAGTCAAGTTCCACTGTTTCTTTAAGAAGGCTCATGATCACAACAACAGCATCATCAAAGGACCATGAAATATTAAGTAATGGAACTGGTCAACAGACACCCAAACAGCACCTGAGCTCCTTGCTCCACTAATCAGGGAAAAGATCACCTACAGAAAGATCAATTAGAGATTTGCACAATAATCAGGTAAATGATATTGAATTAGTTTATGGCTTCAAAGCTTTTGAAATACAGAACATGCAGGTGAAAATTAGATGTTAAAATTTTAACACTTGACCCAGGGACCTCAGTCACTTTTACATGTGCTATATAAGATAGATCACATGGTATTTTTTCTGATCAAGAGTCAACAAGACTCATGACAGTCCACTTCAAAAATTTCCATGCATGGAGTTGGAGATGAGCCAGCACTGAGCAAGAAGAGATAACCATCTTACTTACTTACTAACTCATCAGTGTCAGCTCATCCTGCACTTTGCCCAGACCTGACTATGTCAGCAAGGGAAAAGGCATGTTTAGGATGAGCAGACTTTGGTCTTCTGGATGTTTCTGGTGTGATGAGATAGACTTTGACCCTGATCGCTTCGAATACCCAAATTAATGTATTACGTAATACGCATGCAATGTGAAGTAGTCAGGTGCTGAATGCTCTGTGTATCACAACATCTTGTACTTAATTGTTGCCATAAAAGGAACAGTTTATCTGAAATATTCAAAGTATGGCTTTGAGGTATGGCTGATAATCCAAGAGAATTCAGTGATCCATTGACTGGCTTCTATAGTTTTGTGTAACATCTTGATAAGCTAAAGATAATAAGAATTTCCCCTGATCGTGAAATTTCACACCACTATATTTCCATAACTGTCCCTTTAACCCTGTTTCAAATTTCATCTTAAAAAAACCTGAGATTTGTTCTCAAACACTATCACTTTTCCTGTTAGCCTGTCATCCTCTTCTTTTTGGCCTTCTTTACTATACATTTTAAAATGACCGTGACTGTGAGACCGTGACTGGCATCTAAATTATTATTATAACTATATTTGTTGTTGTTGCTGCTGCTGCTGTCATTGTTGTTGTTGTTAATGGATAATAGCGTCCAGTTAGAATCATATAAAGGTTATGTTGTATAATACATTTGAATTGAATAATACAGATTTTAGGGAGCAGTATCTAGAAAAAGTCTGTAGAAAATACATTACACCATTAATGGGTTTATTTAAATTAAGCCTGAAAATCACCTCCAGTAAACTTTTCAGAAGTTATTTAATTTCACATCAGTCTGACTAAACTTTGTTGTGGACTAAATTACTCTGTCAACAAATAGTTAGTGAGATCAAATTCCAAGTCTAGAAACCTGTCTATAATAACTTTTGCCCTGCAAAATCATAAACTGATATAAATTCTATCTGCCATGGCTCACAGGACCATTAACCTTAACCCTTGAGTGTGGGGAAAAAACAAAACAAACAAACAAACAAACAAAAAAACCTAAGAGGACAAGAGCCAAATGTGATCAGTAGGTCCTGAAGTTATACTGATGCTCCATGTTTACTCTGCTGATTCCACCGTTTAATATTTCGGCATGTGAAAAATTCCACAACATTCCACTGAAGTACAATAGAGAGAAAGTGAGAAATGGCTGGAATTCTCCAAGAGAAAGCCAACATAATCCTGGTGTGCATGTACATGAATTCAAAGCATTTGTCAGATGTACCAGGTCCAGCTGAGGGTGAAACAGCCTGCCTTCAGAACATTGTGACATTAATTTCCACATGGGTCATTCTGACCCAAACACATTCTGCAAACAATGGCTCACTTGTTTGTGTTTTCACTGTGGGCCAAGACAGCAAAAAGCCATGCTTTTAAAATGATGAATAACATCAAACATTCAAAAAGGAAGTTCCAATCTAGTCCCACCCTGTAAAATATGTATCAAATCACACCTATGACATATTTTCTGTGTTGTAGTATACACTGCCTGGCCAAAAAAAAGTCGCTGTTTGGATTTAAATAAGTAAATACTTAAAAAAGCCTATCATTGGATCATTATTGCAGTGATTAATATGTTTCAGCTGGCAACAATTATTTTAACCCTAACTGATGGATTGCTTCTCATTCCTTAAACAACCATGTCGGAAGATGTATCCTGTGGTAGTGGAAAAGATGTTACTGTGTTTCAGAAGGGGCAAATTATTGGTCTGCATCAAGCAAGAAAACAACTAAGGAGATTGCTGAAATCCCTGGAATTGGGTTAAGAACTGTCCAATGCATTATTAAAACATGGAAGGAGAGTGGTGAACTGTCAACTTTGAGGAAGAAATGTGGTCGAAAAAATGAATGTTCAAAATCTTGAATGATCGTGATCAGAGATCTTTAAAATGCTTGGTGAAGTAACATCGTAAAAAACAATCGTCAGTAGAACTCATGGCTATGTTTAATAGCGAAAGTAGGAGCATTTCCACATGCACAATGTGATGAAAACTTACAGGACTGGGACTAAACAGCTGTGTGGCCTAGTCAGTGTGAGGCTAATCAGATAAAAACGACTTCAATTTGCTAGGGAGCATAAAGATTGGACTGTGGAGTGATGGAAAAAGGTCACGTGGTCTGATGAGTCCAGATTTACCCTATTCCAAAGTGATGGATGTATCAGGGTAAGAAAGGAAGCACATGAAGCGATGCACCCATCATGCATAGTGCCTACTGTACAAGCCTCTGGAGGAAGTGTTATGGTCTGGGGTTGCTTCAGTTGGTCAGGTCTAGACTCTGCAACATTATGCGACAATAAGTCGGCTGAGTACCTGAATGTACTGAATGACCAGGTTATCCCATAAATGGATTTTATTTTCTTCCCTGATGGCACAGGCATATTCCAGGATGACAATGCCAAGATTCATCTGGCTCAAATTGTGAAAGAGTGGTTCAGGGAGCATGAGGAATCATTTTCACACATGAATTGGCCACCGTAGAGTCCTGACCTTAAGCCCATTGAAAGTCTCTGGGATGTGCTGGAAAAGACTTTATGGAGTGGTTCGACTCTCCCATCCTCAATACAAGATCTCGGGCAAAAGTGGATGGATGGAAATAAATGTTGTCACGTTGTACAAGGTTGTCGAAACAATGCCACGATGAATGCACGCTGTAATCACAGCTAAAGTGGGTGCAATGAAATTTTAGAGTGTGCAACTTTTTTTTTTTTGGCCAGGCAGTGTATATTATACACTACGGCCTGCACGATGACTTGAACTTGCTCAGTGGTGAATTGGAATTAATCTAGTGACGTGAGACAATATGACTTGCCTGAAATTCTAGTAACTCTCCTGGAAATCCCTCCCGACCGGATTCACAAACACAGCAAATTCCCTGGTGTTGAATGAACACCCAAGGTGATATTTCTGCTGTGAGGACGTAGTTGTGTGTGAGAGGCCATTAAAAGGGTCAAATGAATAATAATAATGGAATTTATATGCATATGTCTTGATGACTATGTAATAAGCAGTTCCCAACATTTTATTTACCATTGTGTACATCAGGTTATGTAATAATTGGATAATAAGCACTTTGACAGTATTTTGTTTCCCCTGCAGTTGTGCATTCACAAAGACTTGTGTTTACAGACTGATTTCTAACATTATAATGTTCATTTTAGTCTATAAGCACATGACAATGCAATGCACATGCGACACAATTCTTCCTTGTCTGTGGCACAAAAAAACACTAAATGTCTGTTGGCAAGTTGTGGTGTGATTGCACTGTCATTCAACACAGTATGTACTATACATATAGTAAATAAATAATAAATCAGGGTATATAGGAGGATGGACAAATTATAGAAGAGTTTACAACATTTCTTGAGGAGCAGTGTTTCCTCACCTGCACAGTAAAGTGCTTCAATGTTTCTTTGGGTAATATTCCATAACTTTTCCAATCTCAACATTTATAACTGGACTATAATGCTGTTTACGGTCTGGAATTTTATAGGAAATAATATCGTATAGTTATACGTCTAGGGATTGCGGTCACAGAGTTGACTCACAGAAAGGGGGGAAAGGCGAGGCCGGTGGTCTAACGAGCTCCCTGATGACTTGATTTGTATGAAGTCCAGCTAAATTGATCTTGCTTGTTAAACTTTTTACAAGATTTGTTTCAGACTGGGTCACTGTAAGTATATGCTGTGTAGTAGCCTATACGCCCTCAGAAAAAGGGGTACTAAACTGTACATTTCCTGGCTACTGGGGTGGTACCCTCAAGGTTACATCTTTTGTAACTTTTGTGTGTATATTTTACCTTGAGAGATGTATGAAGTGTACCTTTAAAGTATTACTCTAAAAGCTAATTAAGGTACAACCGTGGTCCTTAAGGTGTAATAATGTTACATCCCCCATTCCCCCCTCCCCCGCCATATCAAGAACTAGGTACATCTAATAATTTGTACTAGGAGTAAGTGTGGAGGGCTTGAGAGCTTTATGTTTGCAAGGTATTCAGGGAGCAAATAGGCTAAAGAACGCGCGTCGGGTCCTGAATGAAATACCGCAGTGAAACGCATCACGAGGCGCACTAAACTATAGCATTTGACCTCTAAACGAATTCATTCTAGGGAAAGCTGGGTGCAACAAGCGGTTAAAAAAAAAAAGAGCCGCTCACAACACAACACATGCCTTATGGAGATATGGGACACGTGCTAGGAAATGTAGAGAAATGATCCGTGTAGATGAACTCACCATCCGTCACACCACACTCGCACGATCCGTCTCCTCTTCTCGGGACTGCAGGTGACCGCCCCCGGGTTCCCCTCCGCCTCCTCGTCTGCTTTGATCGCCTGATGGTGTCCGTTTTTCATCATCGTCTTATCGGCTAGAAATTTCGATTCGTTCTATTCCGACGACGAAACGACCAGATATTTACTGTGTTAAGGTGAACAGCTCGTACGTCCTCTTGGAAGGATTGCCGGTGCGCGTTTTCGGCATTTACAGTAATGACGCTCCGAAACAGCGGGGCAACGCCTCCTCTTCTTGCCGGGGAAATGACGTCACGAGGACACGGAGTCGTACGATGAGCGCCTCCAGCCAACACAGAGCCAATAGCACACTGGCTACGCATACACAGCCTACTACCATACTACATAGTGTGCCTAAATAATCCGTCTGGTTCTTACACTATATCGTACGCGGCTGTGGACAGGCCCACTTATTTATTGATTGGCTCCGGCGTCACGTGACTACAATCAGCGTCCAGGCAGGTCTAGAACAGTCTATGTGATTTGTTCAGAATGAAAGCAATAATATCTGCTAATTAGCACCTGATTTTAAAAGATGAATGCTTAGAGAAGCCTATTCCAGCACTGTGTTTCTACAAGACCAGCAGTAATCTAATTAGAAAGCAATAACAGGGAACAGTTTCACACAACTTGTGCTCATTAAGTTTGTAAAACAATTTAGTTAACATTTAGTTAAATTTTTTTTTTTTTTAAATGTATCTATTTATTATATATATATATATATATATATATATATATATATATATATATATATATATATATATATATTATAGAAAATGATGTGCTGTATTAATACCCATACATATGATCATAAAACTTTCAATGTATAGGCATACTAATTGTCTAAAATCCATTTTGATATCTGGTCGCTTTATAGTCTAACAATATCAGATAACAGCTATACGTTAATCAATGGCTTAAAGATCAATTTGCATATTATTCGTTAAGGGAAAGCGCTCTATGTGGTATGATAAGCTTCGTCCAAATAACCAGGGTTGGGAGGGTTACTTTAAAAATGTAATCCGTTACAGTTACAAATTACTTCATACAAAATGTAATCAGTAACATAATCCAAGTATCACAATATGAAAGTGATGTAATCTGATTACTTTTGGGTTACTTCAAGGTCACATATGTAAATAAAGTCAAGAGAATAGTAATATGATCTAAAATAATTTATTTTGAGCTTATTTTAGAGCTTAAAAACATGTTCAATGTTTGGATTAGTTTTAATAAAATAAATAAATTTGTTGCTCACATGAATCACAACTGGCAAGAGAGAACCAGAACTATAATCATGCATCTGTCTGTATTGTGTTATGTCAAAAGCAGGGCTCCAGACAAACAACTCTATTAAGGAGCCATTGGCTCCTATAAGAAAAAAAAAAAAAGAAGAAGAAAAAAAAAAAAAACAGGTGCCAAATAATTTAAGTGCCACATAAGAATCAACTTACATTTGAAAATTTTAAAACACTTACTTTCAGTCATCCTGTCATGTGTGTGTACGTCTGGACTCCTTTTACAGCGTCAGTATTTTCATCCAAGTTCACATAAAGTGGGAACTGAATGTCTTTTCCAACTTGAGAACGATATACAGTCACAAAAAATTGTTCTTTACACAGAATCTGAGTCACTGACCGTCATTATATCAGCATCACTTGGCCATTGAGTGGAGTTTGGCCTCATCTGTGTTGCAGAAAGCCAGCGTTTGACACGTGGACCAGGACCAAACTGTTCAAGTGATGGGCCTCTGTGCTGATCCTGATCAAGTCTTCCAAGGTTGAATTGCGTACTTTTGATTTTATCCTGTCTTGAGCTGAAAAGCCACGTTCGCACTGAGCAGCCAAAATTGGTGGACAAGCAATATCTCAACTAGATGCATTCTGCTCAAAGCACGTGCTGTGTTGTTGTCATGGGTCTTGCACACATCCAGTCAATTTTTCTTCATTAGTAACATCTGAGAGGTAAATTTGGTGAAAGGCAGCTCTTCACATGCAATCATATAGCGGTGTTGAATTTTATTTTTAGCTCTTTCCATTCACTTCTTGTGCTAACAGTGTTTTTTGTGGAGCTCTCTGTGATTACACAGTCACGAGCTTCTTTATGCTTTTGACTATCTCCCTGTTTTCTCACGGTCTCTTTCTTGAAATGGTTCGTTCCGGTAATGAAATCCGTTTCCCCGCTATTTCTCTGCCCTCTTAGGAACAAAAGTCACAAAACATTTTCTGTGTGTGATGATCATACCTGAGCCATGCAAACTCTTGAATCCTTGAAGTCTTAAAATGCCTTTTACTTGGGCGTTCACTGATTGACACGGAAAGATGATCCTCTGTGTCTCCGTCGTTTTCTCTCTCTCTCTCTCATGCTGGCACAGCTGGAGCCTGCTTTTTTATTAGCAGGTGTGCCATCAGCATTGGAGTCCGAGAGAGATGAGGATTGTTTGAAAAAGTCTGATATTTTTTGGTTTAGACATGTCTTTCTGGGGCGGAAAGCTGATTCCCGCTTTCCCTGAGCGTGTTTTGGCGCTCCGGATGAATTTGAACTTCACGCGCAGCGTCTCATTTTATTACGTCAACACAACAAATTATGCGAGAGGCTCCTCCTCACAGAACGCAATTAAAAAGACAGTACATGCAATTTTTAAATCCTAACGTGTGAATTTTATATTGTCGCCAGTGGCGATCTCAGCAAAATATCATTCGCAAATTAATATTTTTGGTGGCAAATCCGACCTTTTTAGGCGCAGTCTGGAGCCCTGCAAAAGTAATCCTGATAGTATTCCCTTTTTTTAAATTTATTTATTTATTTATTTATTTATTTATTTTTTTACAAAATGCACCTGTAATCTGATTACTTTGTTTTTTGACGTAACTGTAACAGATTGCAGTAACCAGTTTTTTGTATCCTAATTACGTAACGCCGTTACATGTAATCCGTTACTCCCCCAAGCCTGCGAAGAGCACACATGATAATATAGTATACACGTAAGGATACTGATAATGTGTAATGAGGTTTTTATGTTCTAGCCAGTCTCGGCTATTAGGAGTTTAACAGCTGTAGGATAGAATAAGGATAGAAACAGGATTGTCTACTGTCTAAGGTCTCTCTATGCTGTAATAACTACCATTATAGTTGTACTAATATAGGCTACTTGTGATAATAATTAACATTTTGGTCTGCAAAATCTGGTCGTCGAATGGAGTGCTGTGCCTGCAACACATTCAAAATGTGCATTAAATGAAACAGAATATTTATATACATAGGATATTGAATGTAATAGAAACCTAATATTGTTGAATTTAATAGAGCCGATTTTCCATAGATTGGTGTGCCTTCTTCACGCGTACCAGCAGGTGGCGTCCAAACTCAAAGTATGAAAATCATATTGTTTTATAGGCATACACACCCATATAAATACTAAAAAAATAAAATAATTTTTTTTTAAAAAGGAGTTCTGCGAGGATTCTTTAAAGACTTAGTTGATAAATTCTCACCTGCCTAAAAAGGTTCTGGAAACCTTGGGGAAGAGTGTTGTATAGTGTGTATAGTGTGTATAGTGTTGTATAGTGTGTATAGTGTTGTATAGTGTGTATAGTGTTGTATAGTGTGTATAGTGTTGTATAGTGTATAGTGTGTATAGTGTTGTATAGTGTTGTATAGTGTGTATAGTGTTGTATAGTGTGTATAGTGTTGTATAGTGTATAGTGTGTATAGTGTTGTATAGTGTGTATAGTGTTGTATAGTGTTGTATAGTGTGTATAGTGTTGTATAGTGTTGTATAGTGTGTATAGTGTTGTATAGTGTGTATAGTGTGTATAGTGTTGTATAGTGTGTATAGTGTTGTATAGTGTGTATAGTGTGTATAGTGTTGTATAGTGTGTATAGTGTTGTATAGTGTTGTATAGTGGTGTATAGTGGTGTATAGTGGTGTATAGTGTGTATAGTGTTGTATAGTGTGTATAGTGTTGTATAGTGTGTATAGTGTGTATAGTGTGTATAGTGTGGTATAGTGTGTATAGTGTTGTATAGTGTTGTATAGTGTGTATAGTGTTGTATAGTGTTGTATAGTGTGTATAGTGTGTATAGTGTTGTATAGTGTGTATAGTGTGTATAGTGTTATATAGTGTGTATAGTGTTGTATAGTGTTGTATAGTGTGTATAGTGTTGTATAGTGTGTATAGTGTTGTATAGTGTTGTATAGTGTGTATAGTGTGTATAGTGTTGTATAGTGTGTATAGTGTGTATAGTGTTGTATAGTGTGTATAGTGTTGTATAGTGTATAGTGTGTATAGTGTTGTATAGTGTGTATAGTGTGTATAGTGTTGTATAGTGTGTATAGTGTTGTATAGTGTGTATAGTGTGTATAGTGTTGTATAGTGTTGTATAGTGTGTATAGTGTTGTATAGTGTGTATAGTGTTGTATAGTGTGTATAGTGTGTATAGTGGTGTATAGTGGTGTATAGTGTGTATAGTGTTGTATAGTGTATAGTGTGTATAGTGTTGTATAGTGTGTATAGTGTTGTATAGTGTTGTATAGTGTGTATAGTGTGTATAGTGTGTATAGTTTGTATAGTGTTGTATAGTGTGTATAGTGTTGTATAGTGTTGTATAGTGTGTATAGTGTTGTATAGTGTTGTATAGTGTGTATAGTGTTGTATAGTGTGTATAGTGTTGTATAGTGTGCATAGTGTGTATAGTGTGTATAGTGTTGTATAGTGTGTATTGTGTTGTATAGTGTGTATAGTGTTGTATAGTGTGTATAGTGTTGTATAGTGCTGTATAGTGTGTATAGTGTTGTATAGTGCTGTATAGTGTGTATAGTGTGTATAGTGCTGTATAGTGTTGTATAGTGTGTATAGTGTGTATAGTGTTGTATAGTGTGTATAGTGTGTATAGTGTGGTATAGTGTGTATAGTGTTGTATAGTGTTGTATAGTGTGTATAGTGTTGTATAGTGTGTATAGTGTTGTATAGTGTTGTATAGTGTGTATAGTGTGTATAGTGTTGTATAGTGTGTATAGTGTTGTATAGTGTGTATAGTGTTGTATAGTGTGTAAAGTGTTGTATAGTGTGTATAGTGTTGTATAGTGTGTATAGTGTGTATAGTGTTGTATAGTGTGTATAGTGTGTATAGTGTGTATAGTGTGTATAGTGTTGTATAGTGTTGTATAGTGTGTATAGTGTTGTATAGTGTGTATAGTGTTGTATAGTGTGTATAGTGTTGTATAGTGTTGTATAGTGTGTATAGTGTTGTATAGTGTGTATAGTGTTGTATAGTGTGTATAGTGTTGTATAGTGTTGTATAGTGTGTATAGTGTTGTATAGTGTTGTATAGTGTGTATAGTGTTGTATAGTGTGTATAGTGTTGTATAGTGTTGTATAGTGTGTATAGTGTTGTATAGTGTTGTATAGTGTGTATAGTGTTGTATAGTGTGTATAGTGTGTATAGTGTTGTATAGTGTGTATAGTGTTGTATAGTGTTGTATAGTGTGTATAGTGTTGTATAGTGTGTATAGTTTGTATAGTGTTGTATAGTGTGTATAGTGTTGTATAGTGTTGTATAGTGTGTATAGTGTTGTATAGTGTTGTATAGTGTGTATAGTGTTGTATAGTGTGTATAGTGTTGTATAGTGTTGTATAGTGTGTATAGTGTTGTATAGTGTTGTATAGTGTGTATAGTGTTGTATAGTGTGTATAGTGTTGTATAGTGTGTATAGTGTTGTATAGTGTGTATAGTGTGTATAGTGTTGTATAGTGTTGTATAGTGTGTATAGTGTTGTATAGTGTGTATAGTGTTGTATAGTGCTGTATAGTGTTGTATAGTGTGTATAGTGTTGTATAGTGTTGTATAGTGTGTATAGTGTTGTATAGTGTGTATAGTGTTGTATAGTGTGTATAGTGTTGTATAGTGTTGTATAGTGTGTATAGTGTTGTATAGTGTGTATAGTGTTGTATAGTGTGTATAGTGTTGTATAGTGTTGTATAGTGTGTATAGTGTGTATAGTGTTGTATAGTGTGTATAGTGTGTATAGTGTTGTATAGTGTGTATAGTGTTGTATAGTGTGTATAGTGTTGTATAGTGTGTATAGTGTTGTATAGTGTTGTATAGTGTGTATAGTGTTGTATAGTGTGTATAGTGTGTATAGTGTGTATAGTGTGGTATAGTGTGTATAGTGTTGTATAGTGTTGTATAGTGTGTATAGTGTTGTATAGTGTGTATAGTGTTGTATAGTGTTGTATAGTGTGTATAGTGTGTATAGTGTTGTATAGTGTGTATAGTGTTGTATAGTGTGTATAGTGTTGTATAGTGTTGTATAGTGTGTATAGTGTATAGTGTGTATAGTGTTGTATAGTGTGTATAGTGTGTATAGTGTTGTATAGTGTGTATAGTGGGTATAGTGTGTATAGTGTTGTATAGTGTGTATAGTGTTGTATAGTGTGTATAGTGTTGTATAGTGTGTATAGTGTTGTATAGTGTGTATAGGGTTGTATAGTGTGTATAGTGTGTATAGTGTGTATAGTGTTGTATAGTGTGTATAGTGTTGTATAGTGTTGTATAGTGTGTATAGTGTTGTATAGTGTGTATAGTGTGTATAGTGTTGTATAGTGTGTATAGTGTTGTATAGTGTGTATAGTGTGTATAGTGTGTATAGTGTTGTATAGTGTGTATAGTGTGTATAGTGTTGTATAGTGTGTATAGGGTGTATAGTGTGTATAGTGTTGTATAGTGTGTATAGTGTGTATAGTGTGTATAGTGTTGTATAGTGTGTATAGTGTGTATAGTGTTGTATAGTGTGTATAGTGTTGTATAGTGTGTATAGTGTGTATAGTGTTGTATAGTGTGTATAGTGTGTATAGTGTTGTATAGTGTTGTATAGTGTGTATAGTGTGTATAGTGTTGTATAGTGTATAGTGTGTATAGTGTTGTATAGTGTGTATAGTGTGTATAGTGTGTATAGTGTTGTATAGTGTGTATAGTGTGTATAGTGTGTATAGTGTTGTATAGTGTTGTATAGTGTGTATAGTGTGTATAGTGTTGTATAGTGTATAGTGTTGTATAGTGTTGTATAGTGTGTATAGTGTGTATAGTGTTGTATAGTGTTGTATAGTGTGTATAGTGTGTATAGTGTTGTATAGTGTGTATAGTGTTGTATAGTGTTGTATAGTGTGTATAGTGTGTATAGTGTGTATAGTGTTGTATAGTGTGTATAGTGTGTATAGTGTGTATAGTGTTGTATAGTGTATAGTGTGTATAGTGTTGTATAGTGTGTATAGTGTGTATAGTGTGTATAGTGTTGTATAGTGTTGTATAGTGTGTATAGTGTTGTATAGTGTGTATAGTGTTGTATAGTGTGTATAGTGTGTATAGTGTGTATAGTGTGTATAGTGTTGTATAGTGTGTATAGTGTTGTATAGTGTTGTATAGTGTGTATAGTGTGTATAGTGTGTATAGTGTTGTATAGTGTTGTATAGTGTGTATAGTGTGTATAGTGTGTATAGTGTTGTATAGTGTTGTATAGTGTGTATAGTGTGTCGTGTGCAGTACATGTGCAGATGATGAAGCTGCCCAAATGTCACATTTTCCAAACACAGTGATAATCTATTCATTTTCATAAATTGATTTTCACTAAATAATAGACTACTACTACTACTACTAATAATAATAATAATAATATTGTTATTATTATTATTATTATTATTTAATTTTAAAATTTTATTTAGCATTAAATTTAATTTAAGTAACACTTAATTTTATTTAACCTTTACCTAAAGAGACAAGGGCCTTGATATTTAAAATATTTCTCAGAGAACCCAGCATCATATCGGCATCACAACATATCCCAACTGTTAGAGTCTCTCTCTCGCTACGCTGCTAGCAGAGGCTAGCGGAGTAGCGCACTTCCGCATTCCACGCTCCGCGTTACCGAGAAGAGTAGCGCAAGCATTATTATTAAAGACCCGCTGGACTTTTCATGTATAGATCCTCTCTAATGTGTGTATTTCCATGTGCTTGTGTTTTGGTTTGCGTCATGTCTCCGCCTCCTTTATGTTTATTGGTTCCTTGGCTTGTGTCATGTCTCTGCCCCCGTTCGCTCATTGGTTTTCTGTTTATTGATTTATCATTAATCTCAGGTGTTATGTGTTTCAGTTTGTTTGCCCCTAAAGTGTCTGTGTGTTTAAACCCTGTTCTGTTTCCGCTTTCTTCCAGAGTATTAAAGTAGAATGGAGTAGCTTTAGCTTTAAGCCGACTTCGTTCTTGGTTTCTCTCGCCCCTAGTTCATGGTTCCCAGACCATTGTGCTATGTTCGTAGTTCGTGGTTCCCATACCACAGCCTAGCGTCGTGTTTGCTCCTTTTTGTTTTCTTTTCATCCTTCAAGTGTTTTTCTCCCTTTTGACATTACCAACAGTTTGGATTACTGCCTCATTTGTGAAGGACTATCTCATTTTGGATTACTGCTTTTCATTTGATGGATTATGGTTTGTTTTTGTTGTTCTTTTATTTGTGAATGGTGTTCCTAATAAACTGATGTTTCCCCTGCGCATGCATCCTGACTCCCCTTTCTCCAGTTTACGTAACACCAATGCCCTGACATCACAAAAATATTCAGATACTGGTCCTGCAAATCCAGTTTACCAGGAGAAAGGGTTAAACCTGTGTAGAGTTAAGTATATTTAAATAATCTGAACTTGTAGGTGCACCTGTGCATTTGTCTGTTCTGTTTTTTGTGTAATATGCATATTTATTTATTTATTTTTAAATAGGCTAACTAAAAAAAAGGTGTCTTTTAACCAATTTTGTGTGACCAGGGTAGATATACAGTAGATATGCTCCCATTTTCCTCAAAGGAGTACTGAATCATGCCTAAAAACATTTTTACGTGATAAACAGTCATTTTAAACAGCTCCACATCACTCTCAAACTCTGTTGGAAAAGAGAAACTAAAGGAGTCTTCCCTCACTAAAATATCAGGAAAGAGCAGGCTGGATAACTCAAGGTGATCTCTCTGCCAAATCAGATGAATATCATTGAAAATATCACGCATAAAGGTCATAAATGCACACTATGAAAAATTGTATACTCCTTCCCACTGTTTTTAGCTAAATTGCACGTGGGGCTACTAGATAGTGATATGCTAATTATCTTCATTACCAAAATGATTTCAACCTTTACAGCAACATGCTTAGGGCCTTTAAAAAAAGAAAGAAAGAAAGAAAGAAAAAAGACATAATCATGATATAATCATTGTGTAACTAAGCATTTAGCTTAGCTAAGTTACAAAGCTGTAAGCCAAATATTGTTTTCTAAAATGTCACATTGTGCTCTTAAGACATCGCATACTTCGCGTTAGCTTTCCAAGCCAACAGTAGAAGGTTCTGGTTACAGAATAATTGGTCTGAGGAGCTCCGTCTTTGCAGTGCCCATGTCATTTCATCTAAGTAGCTAACTATCATATCAGTAAAGCTGGCGTGCTAAGCTATTAACAGGCTTAGCTTGCTAGTTTGCTAACATGTCTAATTTATATTGTTTTAACATACCTACACAGCTCGCCTAAATTTAACATCAAGAAACTAGCTAATGCTAAATGCTTAGGTCACATTGCTGCTGAAGAGTTGTCTATAATGGACATGTTTATTCTAGCTAACTTTGTTTAGCTTTTCAAAAGTGTTTTTGCAGGGTTGCCAACTATCATGCATTTGGTGTGAGACACAAGCTTTCACCCAGATAGCAAATGACAGCTGGCCCACATACCATATGGAATGACGGTAATGACTCAACCTGAGTGTGGCTGGCTTCTGGGCCAGATGTGGGCCCAGACAAAACAAGCCAAAACTCAGCCTAAAACCGGCATGTTGTATGTGGGCCAGATATGGCCCATATGACCTTTGCCATTGCCAGAACTGAGCCATATGTGCCATAGTTGGCCCAGGTGAGGCCTAGAAATGTATGCTGTCTGGGCAGGCTCTGTCTCATGCTCTCATACGGCCCAAGTAAATCTCACGCCAACTGAAGCCTGTTTCACACCGCACGCTGCAGCAGAGCAGAAGCAGTGCGTTTTTTTTTTCGGCGTGCATGTTAACGAATTAGCGGGAGTTTCTGCGTTGAGTCTATTTTTTGCTGCGCTGCTTGCGCTGAATTAAAGCGGCAATACATGGTTGAAAGACTTAAAAAAGTATATATTGCACACAAAAAGTAGTATGTTTTACATTTAATATACACTAGTCATGAATGAGAATAGTGTTATTTTTGGCTCGGAGGTACAGCAATAAAATATAAAACTGTTTTCTATTATAACTTTAGAAGAAACTAGAAGATACGTTGGCATTAACGGCAAAAAAAAAAAAATAGTGTTGAGTTTTCGTTACACGTGAATTGTTAGCTATCAGGTAAATGTTATATTACGCAACAATCAAGTTAACAAAACTCCTCAACAGCCCACTCACAATAACTGCTGTATATTTTTTGGTTTGCTTTTCAAGGAAATTAACTATGGAACCTGAGATCATTTCTGCAGAGCATGCTGCAGTTTCTGCATGTGAAACGCTGATGGTGTGAAAGCACTCACACCTCATATTGAGCACTGTTTCTGCTCCTGCGCCGTGTGCGGTGTGAACCGGCGTTAAATATGAAGCCATTGTAAAAATACAGCAGAGTCAGACAACTTGTTGAAAATCAACAAGCCCCACAACTTGTTGATTGGACCAGTCTGAAGCGGCTGGGTCCTGTACCAATCACATTTCCTCCCGCGCTGTGGAAGGTCACTGCATATAGTATAAGCCACCGGAGACGGAGATGTATGGGATTAGATTTGTGCCAAAAGTATTGAACGCAACTTTTCAAGAAACGAACAAAAATATACAATGAGAAAAAGAAAAAAAACACTCTGAAACTGAAAACAGTGAACCCAGTGGCAAAAATCTAAAACTGTCTTCAGATAAACATCATTCTTTGTTAACAGTTTTCTAAGCTTCCTCTTCGCTAATCACGTTTTATGAATTTGTTTTCGTTTTCATTTCAGAGTTTTCGTTTACGCCTTTCGAAATTTTCGTTTACGCTCCGCAAGTTTATGTTCGCCATTGGGACACAAACCTCACGTGTGCACTCTCATTGGCTAGTGAGATTTGGCTCGACAGCTCGAGTGTCCAGCTGAGGAGGAGGATGACGTTGATGATGACGACAACGACGCCGCTCCGTGCCGCTCCTGAGAGCCCATCTCCCCGCCTACACATGAGGTTTGTGCCACAATGGCAAATGTAAACTTGCAGAAAGTAAACGAAAATTTCGAAAGGCGTAAATGAAAAACTCTGGCAGCGCATTCATAAACCGTGATTTTCATAAACCGTGAAGCTTAGAAAACTGTTAACAATGAATGATGTTTATCTGAAGACAGTGTTACATTTTTGCCACTGAGTTCACTGTTTTCAGTTTCAGAGTGTTTTTTTCTTTCTCACTGTATATTTTCGTTAGTTTCTTGAAAAGTTACGTTCAATACTTTTGGCACAAATCTCATCCCATATATATCGAGACGTTAAACGTAAGTGTTTGTGCACAAATCATTCCATTTACATGTCTAAAATAGCATTTATTCATTCTTTAAAGGAAATGTAGCCTGTGTCAGCCAGTTTTATTGAGGTTTGAAAACTTGTGATCATTAAGATTGCAGATGATTATTCTAAAGTATTTGAAGAAGAGAGAGGGTGAAGACACTGGAGGAGAGAGGGACGATATTTTAAGTCCCTGTGAAGTGACTTGAAACGTGCAGTATTATTTGATGTGTTGACGTAATTTCCACTGAAACAGGAAGTCAGGGTGGGACATATTGAGTGGCTCCAAAAGTAACAGGTCCCTGTGTCTCTCTACTGGTAATTTGTTGCCTTCTATTGGTGGCATGTTATGTCTAGTGGATACCATTAAGGACCAATAATGGTAGTGGTTTTAATGGTTAGCTGATGGTTTGTAATGGTATTTGTTTTGGGTTTTGTTTTGTTTTTTCAGCAGGGAATTCACCCCAAAGTTCAGGTGTCCACATACTTTTGGCCATATAGTGTACAGTATCTCACAAAAGTGAGTACACCCCTCATATTTTTGTAAATATTTTATTATATCTTTTCATGGGACAACACTGAAGAAATGACACTTTGCTACAATGTAAAGTAGTGAGTGTACAGCTTGTATAACAGTGTAAATTTGCTGTCCCCTCAAAATAACTCAGCACACAGCCATTAATGTCTAAACCGCTGGCAACAAAAGTGAGTACACCCCTAAGTGAAAATGTCCAAATTGGGCCCAAAGTGTCAATATTTTGTGTGGGCACCATTATTTTCCAGCACTGCCTTAACCCTGTTGGGCATGGAGTTCACCAGAGCTTCACAGGTTGCCACTGGAGTCCTCTTCCACTCCTCCATGATGACATCACAGAGCTGGTGGATGTTAGAGACCTTGCACTCCTCCACCTTCTGTTTGAGGATGCCCCACAGATGCTCAATAGGGTTTAGGTCTGGAGACATGCTTGGCCAGTCCATCACCTTTACCCTCAGCTCCTTTAGCAAGGCAGTGGTCATCTTAGAGGTGTGTTTGGGGTCGTTATCATGTTGGAATACTGCCCTGTGGCCCAGTTTCCGAAGTGAGGGGATCATGCTCTGCTTCAGTATGTCACAGTACATGTTGGCATTAGCTCCCCAGTGCCGGCAGCACTCATGCAGCCCCAGACCATGACACTCCCACCACCATGCTTGACTGTAGGCAAGACACGCTTGTCTTTGTACTCCTCACCTGGTTGCTGCCACACACGCTTGACACCATCTGAACCAAATAAGTTTATCTTGGTCTCATCAGACCACAGGACATGGTTCCAGTAATCCATGTCCTTAGTCTGCTTGTCTCCAGCAAACTGTTTGCGGGCTTTCTTGTGCATCATCTTTAGAAGAGGCTTTCTTCTGGGATGACAGCCATGCAGACCAATTTGATGCAGTGTGTGGCGTATGGTCTGAGCACTGACAGGCTGACCCCCCACCCCTTCAACCTCTGCAGCAATGCTGGCAGCACTCATACGTCTATTCTGCAAAGCCAACCTCTGGATATGATGCTGAGCACGTGCACTCAACTTCTTTGGTCGACCATGGCGAGGCCTGTTCTGAGTGGAACCTGTCCTGTTAAACTGCTGTATGGTCTTGGCCACTGTGCTGCAGCTCAGTTTCAGGGTGTTGGCAATCTTCTTACAGCCTAGGCCATCTTTATGTAGAGCAACAATTCTTTTTTTCAGATCCTCAGAGAGTTCTTTGCCATGAGGTGCCATGTTGAACTTCCAGTGACCAGTATGAGAGAGTGTGAGAGCGATAACACCAAACTTAACACACCTGCTCCCCATTCACACTTGAGACCTTGTAACACTAACGAGTCACATGACACCGGGCAGGGAAAATGGCTCATTGGGCCCAATTTGGACATTTTCACTTATGGGTGTACTCACTTTTGTGTCCAGCGGTTTAGACATTAATGGCTGTGTGTTGAGTTATTTTGAGGGGACAGCAAATTTACACTGTTATACAAGCTGTACACTCACTACTTTACATTGTAGCAAAGTGTCATTTCTTCAGTGTTGTCCCATGAAAAGACATAAAATATTTACAAAAATGTGAGGGGTGTACTTACTTTTGTGAGATACTGTATGTCTGGCCATTTCAGGCTAGGCCAATGCTCAGGATCATTCAGCCACTGACAGGATGCCAAGCTATAAGTATCTTCTAAAGTTACACCATTAGATAGTGGTAATTTAGCCGACTAGCACTCCCTGTTATTTAGTGATTATCTATAACAATAAGTGGATAATATTTAGTTGATGTCAGTCAGATTCATAAATAAAATTCTTGATAGATTTTTCAGTCGGATTATAACCGTAGCATCAGGTTACAAGGCTGCTCAGGTTTTGTTTTTGTTTTTTTAGCCAGGTTGCATGCTCATCACTTTTTGTTTACAAGCACCAAATGGGTCTATAGGCTAGGGATGTGCCCAAGTAATCTAATACCTGGTTGATTATTTGAGGCACAGATATTTGAATACTGAAATTCAGGTATTTGACTATTCTTGTATATTTTATGCCCTATGTCCACATGAGGACAGTGAAAAAACATGAAAAAGAGCCATACCAGATACATTTTTAATGCAAAGGGCAGTACTGTCACGGTGTACTTCAGGACTCGGGAGTGGTCAGTCAGATCTGAAGCTTGCTGGACAAAAGAGTACCTTTCCAATAATGTCCAATACAACTACATTAAAAGTCTTAAAATGTTAATTCGACACAAACCAGGTACATGAGGTTTAGATTAAGCCCATTTTAACACTGCTGTTAGATCCTCTTTGCCAGCTTGTCAGTGCCACCATTAATGCTACACTGTAGGCAAGTTATTTTTATGAAAATAATGGAACTGTAAGGCAATTAGAAAACGTGAAACATTTATTGATTCATTTAGTCAAGTAATAAGGAAGATGGAGCATAACTTACCAGCTGGTAAAGATGGTCTAGCAGCTTGATCAGCTCAGCCTGTGTTTTGGCAGCTGGTACCTGGTCAGGCCAAGCTGGATTTATGTCAGAAACAATACTGCACATGCAGCATGTCTTGCTCTGTGATGCATTTTATTTACAGTGGTCACTGTTGTCAAGTAGAACATTCATTTCGTTCACTAGTTTAGTGAGTATAAAATGTAAATATATGTGTGGACCTTAAAATTATTATAATTATATAATACAATATGCATTGCCAGCCTGAACTATAGATGATATAGTTTGTGAATCCAATGAGATTTTCAAATATTTTTCCTACCCACAAATGTCTAAGTGGTTGTATCCCTTTAAACTCTGTGGCAGTTACAACTTTGATGCTAGAGCACTCACTGCTACAAGAGAGCTACAGGCTGAAATATGGAGCTAACATACTGTAAAGCTTTTTCTGTGCTTTAAAAAAAAAAAAACTATGTTCATTAATTCTCTGCATCATGTCTGTCAAACACAACACCAAACGCCTAGCAGTTAACTGAACATCCGTTCAGTAACTTTTACAGATATCTGAATAATAAAATTACACTGAAGGTACATCCCTAATATATACAGCGCAGTATTGACAACTCTCAGCTAATTCTTTTCTTTTAGCAAACAAAAAACAAAAAAACATGTGCTTCAAAAAATGACAAGAAACACAATAAAACCAGAATAAATACTGGCAGTGCTTTTCCAAGATGGAGTCAATTTTTCCTGTTGAAGGGGATAAGGCTGGACCTGGAATTAGCAGTGCTGCTCCTGGACAGGTATGTAAACGCAATCTGTACAATGCTTTGAACTGTTTGAATGGTCTGTTTTACATAACGAATCATGTTTAATCACGTGTTTAATCACTTAAAGAGTCAGGTAATTAAATGCTTTGGATGAAAAATCTTGAAATGTATGTAATGTTGGATAACTCCCATGTAGCTATGCTAACCATGCTAACAACATTTGGTTCAGCTGTTAGCCAAAGGCAATATATCAGCACCGAGAGCCAGGTAAGACAATTTTTGGATGAGCTACCTTCATAGAAATCTGTGTAATACTAGCTTACTTCTATGGAGCTATGCTAGCAAAAATGACTGAGAGCTCATTATAAAGAAACAACTGGGCAGTGGAGGCACTATCCTCATAAATCAGTATGGGACAAATTTAATGTTTCTGGTGCGATGTCTTTGCTTTCAAGCAGGTGAATGGTTCAGTGGGCAAAAGCTAAATGCTACAATTTTAAAAATAAATAACTGATTTGCTGATAGCTACAACAGTACTTTTTTAACACGATTAGACAATAAGTCAAGCAAGATAAATGAAATGTAATGGCTATTAATGACCAGGTGCAATGAATCAACAACAATTTTGCTGTGTATTATTATTCTTCCTACACTACTGTTCATTATTATAAATTTCCCCATTATTCTGTTATTCTATCATCATTATTCTGTAGTTACAGTAGGTACTTTTACCACCTAGATCTAAATAATGAAGTAAGGCAATGCCCTTAAGAAATAAACAGCCTACCTCATTACTTACTGATTTCATGCTAATGATAATATGAATCCTTGCTAATGATAGTTGAACTTGGTAACTCTAGCTGAACTCTACAGGCAGCCATGGGTCCTGGAGGTGGAGCTTTGTGAACATGGGCAGGAATGGGCGGGGCGGGCTCAAGGAGTTCAAATGAGACCTAATCTTGAAAAAAAATGGACTAATCTTACCTCACGCACCTTTAAATGGAAAATGCAATAACAAAGGAATTCAAGTTGGTTTGGCTTTCAAAGAGGAAGACAACAGGTCATTGTGAGTACTGTTTATGTGTTTTTAAACCGTAGTACACATAATAGATTAAAGTAACCATTTTCAATGAATAAAATTAGTTTGGTATTAGAATGGTTGGATTCTTTACGAGAGACCGTTTCTCTTTAGCACAAATGTTAGCAACAAGTGAACAGTGTTGAGAAAATTGGCAGCAGTCATTTAATTTTCCAGTCTCAAAGAACCATCCCCTATGAGGGCATGCTAATTTGATATTAGCTTAGAGCCACAGGCAGCGCATTTGAGGGCAGAGTGAAAGCCTGGTTAATGGCAGCAAAGGCCACATTAATTCTGCCAGGCTGAGAGAATTGGGCCAGGCACCTGCTGCAGAAGTGGGTACGAATGACAAATGCCGTCCTATATTGGCCATCGGCTCACCTCTCGCCTCTGCTTAGCAAATTAATCAAACCTGGAGGCCAAGGGCTCTCTCTTCATGTTGTGTAGACAGGTCAGGTACAGCAGCGAGTATGCATCACGCGTGTCTCTACAAGAGTGAGCATTATGTACACAATACATCCCTGACACAGTGCAGGTGTAGCTTATAGATTTATATAAAAATCAGAACATGCGATAATCAGAATAAGTGGATAATCAGTGCTCATTTAAGATTTGGACACGTTTATCACTAATAATGGCTTATACAGAGAAGAAGCTAATTTTACACACATATTCTGTGCTTTGTAAAAACAATAAATAAAAAAAAACAAACAAAAATCCTGCATTTACCCTATCAACACCACACTATGGTGTTGTCTACAATAGAACGAGGAGGTATAACCGAGAGAGAATGGTTTTGAAAGGTACATGTATGGGTGCCTTGTCTGGCCAAATTTAGGGCAGGCACACCACAACGTCCCCCACTCACGTCAGGCCAAAAAACGCATGCACGGAGGTTGCTCGAACTAGGTCGACGGGTGCCTTTTTTTGGATCACAGAGGGAGAAAAGCGTGCCAGCTAAATGATCGCACTCTCCTAAAACCTACTCCGATGGCAAAAAGCCTTCACCAGTTTTATTTTTACTCCCATCAAACTGGGTCAATGACTATGCCACGGAATATAGCCAAATACAAAAAGGTCGTGCTCTCCAAAGTCAAGACATTATGGACATCTCTCAAAACCTTTTTATTGATCATATATAAAATAAAGGAAGCTGTATATCACCAAACATACAATATATACAACAGTACATCAATAACTTAGTCAAACCCAAGAAAGACTATCTGCATGGTTAAAATCCACAGTTCTTATATATGAATATATATATATATATATATATATATATATATATATATATATATATATATATATATATATATATATATATATATATATATTAATACATCATCACTTTTGTATGTACAGATTGCAAAAAAGTACAATAATTTAATTAATAAAGTTACAGTTCACCCATTTTGTTACTGTATTTCGTACAAAGTACTCATATATATCCAAAACAGCACATCCTATTCACCGATTACCACCTCACATTTCATAGCTTTTTTCTGATTTAACAATTTTGAGACAACAAACTATTCAGAGCCATATATGAACCTGGTGTTTGAACCTGCTCAACAAACAAAGAACATGATGAACAAAGCCTAAAGCTAATAGATTTTTTTGTCACATAAGTGCTGATAAAGTGAGTGGACCTCTGAATCTCTGGTAAGACAATGGCAGGGATTAAAGGCTCTCCTGGATGCATAGTGTGATCTATGTATAAAATGACAAGGCCTCCCACAGAGCTGTTAGACATGCCAATTTTTGGACTGACTTAGTGACAAAAAGCTATATTCCTGATGCTGTTAACCAAAGCACAAAAATTGACAGTTCTTTATCATTCAATACTCAGCTCAGTGTGATATCGCCCCCTCCTCCTGTTGATCTTACAATTGCTCTATTATGATAACTATCACGGACATCGGACTATGTGAAATAGTTCTGATCGATAATTTATGTCCACAAAAGGATAAATTGGGGCATTTCTCCAAGAACTCCATTTAACACCACAGAGGAGGCCTATGCGCGGTAAACACACAAGAAACCCCTGAGAGCCTGAAATGTTTTTTTTTTTTTTAAAACGGAAATCTAAATTTAAAATTCAGACTACTATAGGCTTAAAGTGGAATGGTATGAGAAATTCACTGTATGATAACCTGGCATCGAAGTATTTTGGTGTAAAATGGTATTTTCAAAGAAGGCATAGACAGTACCATGTAACCACAGTATTTTGTTAGCATAATTGCTACAATTTTTTTTTTTTTCGTTTGTTTGTTTGTCTGTTTTATTTATTTTTTTACATTTATTTTTTTTAATTAATTTATTTTTTAAATCTAGTTAAGAATACTTGCTAAGCTTTTGCCTTTTCGGTTTATTAAAAGAAAGCAGAAATGTGTTTTTCTTAGATTTTCCACTGGCAGGTTTGTTGTTTAAAAACTAGGCTGTTTTATAACTGCCATCGATTTCATTTCCTCATTGTAAACCATGATACTGAACACATCCCTACTATTCAATGCAATAACTGTGATATTAAATTGGTGCTCAGTTCCACAAGTCAGCATTCAATCCTACCTACCAGGAACCACATAGTGCAAGACTATGTGGATCTACTGTGACCCTGAACTTCTTGGCCAACTACTGCGTTCTACAACTAACCATTAAAAAAAAAAAAAAAAAAAAAAAAAAAAAACAGGAGTAAGGACTCTCAGACTTAAATAATGATCTTGCCACTAAACTGTACCTTTGACAGATTTTGACCTTTACTGCCAGTTCATTCAGCTTCAGCTTTATCCTGGTCAGGGTCACAGTGGATCCAGAGACTATCCTGGGAACACTGAGCATGAGGCGGGAATACACCATGGATGCCCACACATGTTCACAGACTCATTCACACCTACGGACAATTTTGTGTATCCAATCCACCTACCAGCATGTTTTTGGGAGGTCAAAGGAAACTGGAATCAGGGGTGGACAAATCAATAGCCCTGACACCCCCAGACAAGCAGATTTCATGTCCACGCTATTTGTTTTTATTATTAGTTGCCCAGTGGATCAACCACAAAAAGTGTGGAAAAAACACCCTACTCCTTATTGACTTGCAAAACAAAAGATGTTGTTTGGTGTGTCTGTTTAAATCAAATGCTCTTCATTGTGGGGCAACACACCTTGATGCTCAGCCAAGGCAGGATCTGGTTGAAGGTGGAATGATTTTTGCTAGGTGGATTAATTAGCATGCACAAGTGAAAGATCAGAATCTGGAACAAGCAGATATGTGGAACCACTACCAAAGCCGAGCAAAAAAAAAAAATAAATAAATCCAGCGCAAAGCTGTTATATTAGTCATACTTAGTCTATAAGTAAGAGTCACCTTGAAGGGAAACATATCAAGAGAAAATAGACATTCCATGCAGTGCAAGGACAGAACCCCAGATCTTCTAGTCAAAATGTTGGCCAACAACTTGCTGACTTTTTTGCATAATGGAGTGTTCACTTGCCTGGTGGGCTAGCTAATGAATTTATGATTTGTCCACCCCTGGGAGAACCTGGAGGAAACCCAGAACCTCTACACAGTAACCCAATCTCAGGATTGAACCAAGGACCCTAGAGCTGTGATGCAGCAACACTACCCTCTGCACCACCATGCCACCCTTTCACCCCCAGTTGGAAGATGATTTCTTTTTTTTTTTTGTCCTGAGCAAATATACCTGTCTCAAAAGTGCATTTCGTTTAATTCAGTGATGAAGAGAGTCAATTTATATCTAACATGATCATTTCATATGCTTATGAAAGTACTGTGCTGCACCTGTAGTGTAACACCTCATCTACTGCCATGTTCAATCTGACATAGCTCATGTGCAACATAATGGAAGTAAGCAAAGTAAATGCTTCGTTGAGATTTATTTTATATATCTATAAACCTAACCATACTTTTGTAGTAACTATGGTTCAGCTTCAGTTTTGAAGTTACACTGTCTGCAATATTCATCAATGAATGTGTTAATATTTGCAATATGCAGTTAATAGACAGTGCAAATACAATATGACATACACAGAGTCATTTGTTTCAACCAAAGATCATCATACAGTATGTCACGCTGTTTGAAAAAAGGCGGAAGTGGGCACCACAATGAGAAGCCAATCAGGCAAAAGGATGGAACAATATATTTAATTGAACTTTGCTGCCGAATACTTAAACATAACCAGGCTATAGTTTGGATATAGCAAAGCAGAATCCAATGATTATTAAGAAGTTCTCATTAATTTAACCTAAATATGTGTTTGGAAAGTGTCTTGCCAGAGTTATAAAATATCTTGCTTAACATTTGTCCTGGATAGCACCTTTAGCAACATCTTGCGTTATGGAAGTTCGTTATTTGGGAGAGACCACAGAGGCGGAAGAATTCAGTTTTACACTGCGCAACAAAATTGAGATGGTGTTAAAAAAAAAAAAAAAAAAAAAAAACCTGCATCAGTTATATGGGATGGACCGAAATGGATGGTTAACTGTCTTTTATACATTACCTTTCTTCTACAAATTTTTCTAAATATATTCATGTAAATAGTACAGAATGACACCAATAGAGTGGACGACACTGCCACCTGATCACTTTCACAGCACGCCACGCGCCTAGTCACTAGAAAAGCTATCAGACTTCAATAATAAGCCACTTTTGGTACAATTGCAAAGTCAATATCAAACAAGTTCAAGGTTTGTATTTTTCCCCCAGACATTTTTTCCCTATAAATTAGGGGTGCCCAACTCAAGTGGTCAAAAGGCCTGCATACAGTTTAGTTGTTATTTTCCTGCTCAAAGACACCTGATGAAAAATTCCTTTTACCATGACAAATAGGTGTGTTAGTGCAGGAAAATGACCAAACCGTGCTGAACTCTAGCCTTCAAGGACATGAGCTGGACACCTCTGTAATAAATAACAAAACATTTTCTTACCAGAAAATAACAAATATAGAGCTAAACCTTTAGCTGGACAAAGACATCAAAGAACACTTGCTAATAATAAGTAAACAATAAAGCTTGTGTGGATTTGCGTTTAGGCAACTATGACCAGTCCATCCACAGCATTAAGCTCTAGAATGTCGAACGAAACTAAACCACTTGATACTTCACATTTGCCAATGAACTTCTACAACAAACCATTTTGAAAAACACATAAACAAAAACACATAATTCAATCAAACAAGGAAGGAGTTTGCTATGTTCTATGGACAGGCTCCCTTATAACAAACGTGATATAACTTGTGTCTGTGAAAGGTGAACATCACCCTCGGAGACAGTTACCGGATTTCTCCTTTTCCATGCATAAATACGGTAGGTTATTGCCTCTCCTTGTCATATTCATCAGAATATAACTTGTAAACATCATTCCACAAATGGAATTAAACAAAACAGAGCACAAAAAACTAACAGTTTTTTTTTTTTTTTTTTTTTTTTTTTTTGATGTGTTGGCATGGCATGGAACACCAAACTTTCATCTATAAAGGAATAGTTTTGGGGGAAAATTCTAATTGACACAAATGCTCTGCCTATATAACATTGCTAATCAGCCCGGACATGTTGTCCACATTTTTTTATTTTTAAAAAATTTTTTTTTAGCTTTTCTGGTTTTGCATTAGAGTCAACATGAGGCTAACATGAGGCCATCTCACAAGTATCTCACAAGCCTCTTACCTCTAAACTGTTTTGCAATCTAGGCATCATACAAACTGCATGGTAAAAATCTGGCCTCAAACCATGTCAATCTGCAATTTAAGGCTTTTTGAGATTACTTTTGTCTAACATTATAATTATAAAATATAGGAATTCTCTAAAAAGGAACAAACATTGTGAAAACTGCACTAGCAGCCATTTTAAACACATTGATAATTTATACATATAAAATCTTGAAGTGACTCATACATACTGTAACAATTCTTTAACCATTTATGTACAGTTACAATCGGTATTATTTTAACTGACTGTTTCAGACAAGTGTGTAATAATTCCAGCTGGAGTTTGCATGATGCAAATGGGTGGTCATGGACTACCATTAGTTAGTACTTGTGTTAGCAATGTAGCACCAGAACAAAAATAAAGAAGCAAAATTTGGTTACATGTCTTGGCTGATTGGCTATGTCTAAAATAAGTGGAACATTTGCATAAATTAGATATTTCCCCCAACATTAAAGCCAAAAATGAGAGTTTATTGTTTTCATCCTATTACACTGACTGAGTGTCAAAATGTTAGCATTAACATCATTACAGAGAATATATGCAAAGCTAACTGACCCCTTTCTTCCCAATTTCCCAGCCATTCTATAATTGGAATAGTACAATAGTAGTCATTTCCAGATTTTAATATAGAATTTCTTCATTTGGTTTTCCAAATGACATCAATTTGAGCAGAGCTGTTTACTGTAATTGGAAGTTCAATTTGTACTATGACTGAATTAACAATACTTCAACACAAAAAAAGTCATTTTTAATTGCAATTTAGTATTCGAATTTCCCCCACAATCAAATCAAGGTTTGACTCAGCAACTGCAATGTCTGAAAACTATTAACCCCGATAATTGGCTCATTTTTAAGGTAAGCATAAGTTGTTGTGTTTTGTTTTTTTTTGTTGTTGTTTTTTTTTAATGCTGACACTTTCTGTCGATAGATTTCATCATCACTTGCAAGACCATGATGGCCTTTCTAGCCCATCTGAGAGGTGGTCAGTGGATAATATCAAGCACAGGGATCTGAAAAATGAAAACAATGTTAATCTAATATTTTCCCTATTATACCAAGGAAATACCAGGTTGCTAAATATCAGTAAACAAAACTCTTAGTGCAATGTCGCAAATATGGTGCAAACCAAATCCAGTGGTAACTGTGTTGGACTGCATTGTTCCGCTGGAGGTGTTTAACCTGTGCCAAGTGCCAAGTCTGCTTGCCCTTTCACACCTGCATCAGCTAATTGAGAACCAGGTTTATCAGGTGTACGTACTGGGACATTCACTGAAATAAATCTTCACTAAAATATAAAAATTTGCATCTAGTAAGACATGTCTTGCTTTTAATTTGTGAAGGCTATGACAGTGTACATAGTTTTACTGAAATATATAGATATGATTGCTCTGCCTTTAGTGTTATATTTGTATTATGGGCTAATAATCCCTACTATGGTGCATAGAAGGTTGTGCTAAATCTGGGAATGTATAAGACTTGAGGCTAATGTAAAAAAAACCACGGTTATGCAAAACCAGAAAGGCCTTAATGGAGGTTAACAACCAAAATTCACCACACTTAATAAGCACACTGCTAGGCAGAGCATATTTAACTGCTGTATTGTTTAAAGCAGATGTTGCAGATCTGTGCTTGATAATGATTCACTGACCAAAGGCATTGTGCATTACGAGCGTGCCTCCGTTTTGGACTTGACGATGGTGATGACACTCGTGGCGGCCACCTTGCCTGGTACGATGATTGGCGTGATCGTGCCCCTGGCAGCTGGTACAGGGCTGCGTGCCACAGTCCTGGCGAAGCTTTGCAGTGCCTCATACTTGGAGCGCAGCACGTCTAGCTCTACCTTCATGCTGGCGTTCTCGGAAGCGAGTTTCTCCACCTCTTGCTGCAGCTCAGCTTTTTGCTTCTCCAGTTCTTCCTTCTGTGTGACGCGCTTGACGCGACAGCTGGCGGCATAGCCACGGTTCTTTAGCGTGCGCCGCCGCTGCTTTAGTTGTGCAATCTCCTCCTTGGATAGGCCGCGCAGGTGTTGGTTCAGCTCACGCACTGACATCGACACTAGCTCGTCGTCTGTAAGGCTCGTGCCATTCTCACCTGGCTCCCGCTTCACCTTAAAAGTGGTGAGGAGAAAGAAAACTCCAAATGAATAAGGCAGAAGAGACGGAAAACCAAAAACCCTGACAAATCGAATATAACGTAAAAGCAGAGAACATAAATAAACTATTGACACTTGCCTTCAGGGCTTTGTTTCCCTTACTTGTAGTAGTCATGCCACGAGAGCCACACTTGACTATCCTGGAAGACTGTCTGCTGGGACAAAGAAGAGAGGGCATTAAATGAACTGTGATTTATTTATGGTCTTTACACATCCACATTTATTCAAATGTAATGAAAGACACTTTATCACTCATCAGGGTTGTGAAATCCTCGTTGCCATTCTCATTCCACCAAATATGCATGCAGAATAACATGCAGAATAACATGCAGAATAACATGCAGAATAGTAGCAGGGTGCAATAAATCCAATTTTTAAACAAATGTTAAGGCATGAAGGGTCAGGCCATTTGAGATGCCTCAATTCAGTGACATGTCGGGTGTTGTAGATATGACTTTTACAGTCATTTAATTATACTAATGATGCAAATATTTGAAAAAAGAGCTAATCACTAAGCATGCAGGACCTCTGACTGTGTGTTTGCTCCTACAAACAGATGCAATAAATAGTAAGTTCAGCTTTCCATAGAATCTGGGAACAGTGCTGCATTGAAAGGGCCACGTTAAAAAAAAAAAACAGTTTTTACAAAGTAAACTCACTGACATTTGGCAAAGCATCTCTGGTAGATAAGTGCAAAGCCATGTTACACAGAAACTCGTTGCACCAGAGGCTCTTTAAAATGTGCTACCACACACACAGAGCCACACACAGCTGAATCAGTGATGCTTCTGAAGTCTGGTGAAGTCAAATTCAATGTGGCATCAGCATCAAAATAAAGCTGAAAATAGAGGATGTCTTTCACCGAGGCTAGTTAGGCCAGTGTGAGACGGCTTCAGACAGTTTTATTTGTGATCACCCGAAACGGAGAGGGTATTTATTAATCATTGATATTACAACATTACGGTTATGCATCACTGTGATGGTCTCACAACTGTCTGAGCATCCTGTGGGTGTGTTTGTCTTACCTGGTATTAACGCTATCTGAGTATTCTGTGTGTACGTGTGTGTGAGAAAGCTTATCTAATGGGCTGTGGTGAGCTCTGTGTGTGTGTGTGTGTGTGTGCGCGTTGTATTGGATGGAGCAGATGCAGCTGGGTCACAGCAGGAGGGGAATCACACAGGCCAAACCAGCAGTTGTGGCACCATGATATTGTACACACACACTTGTCTTTTTACCCTTGTGAGGACCCCCCACCCCCCACCCCCCCCGGACATGATTAATAATGAAGCTTATTAATGCTATTTTAAAAATAAAATTTAAAATAAATTTTTATTTATTTATTTTTAAAAAAGCAGTTTTCCTCAAGGAGACCAGCCAAATGGTCCTACAAGGTCGGAACTATCAGATATTCCTATACTTGTGGGGACATTTGGTCCCTGCCAAGATATAAAAACACCCAGCTACACACGCACACACACACACACACACACACAAACACAAACACACACACACACACAACACGGGTATGCTGGCTCAGCATACTCATACCACTGCACTAGCTGCCAAACGCACGGTCACCAGCAGTTCACTGCTGGACTCCATCCACCCCACTGCACCTGTGTCTATCTGACTGTGCCTTTTTCACACACCCTGCATGTGCAACTGCGGACAGTCAATAATATAGAGGACATTTGTAAAACCGGCTAAGCAAGCTGATCTTCCTTTTCGTACTAGTAGTACAAAAAGAGGAGAGGACTCTACAGTAGGTCACGCTACACAGTAATTCCCCAATGTAATCCAATAAAAAGCTGCCCCAGAGATGACCTGAACCCTGTTGCTGTCAACATAAAAAGCATAGGTGTGGTGTTCACCACAGCCAAACAGGAAAATGCAGCAACTAGTTAACCTAAATATAGCACAGAGAAAGAATATAGAGATAGTGTGTATAGATAAAGAAGCACAGTGGTACCATCAGGACAAGTGCCACTTTTACAAGACGATGCCATTAAATCGTGGTCATTTTCTGTGGTAGACTACACAATATCAGTTATGTTCATGGGTGCTGCAAGTCAGATTATAATGAATTATAATTTAGGATTCTCTTATGACAGTCCTATGATGCATTAAAGTGCTAAGATGCTAAATAACCTTGCGGTGAGAAAGTTACATTAAGCCACCAATGCCGATTTGTGTCTGTGACAGCATTATCATAATGAAAATCATACAGTGTGAAGCAGCCTTAACTCGCCTGTAGACTATTCAGCCAGTAGGACGTAAAAACTTTGGACTTGTAGTCAAGCATAGTGGCACTACCACTGCCTCACAGTGCCAGTGTCTGACTGAGGGATACTGAGCTCTGGTTACTGTTCTGCCCATGTCTGATTGGTTTTCCTCTGTTTTCCTCCCAATTGCCCCTAGGTGTGAATGAATGTGTGTGTGTGTGTGTGTGTGTGTGTGTGTGTGTGTGTGTGTGTGAATGGTGCCCTACAATGGACTGGCATTCCATCAAAGGTGTATTCCCGCCTCATGGCCAATATTCCTGGGATAGACTCTGGACCCACCAACACCCTGACCTGGATAAAGCGGTTATTAAAAGTGAGTGAATGAGTGAGAGTGGACAGTCAGTTACATAAACAATAAGTAGGCATAGATGAGTCTGAGTCATTTGCAACAACAGTAAGATGAGACACATCTAAATCTGATGTACTCAAGCTAAGCATTTTAGCAGGTTAGCATTTTTGTCCATCTCAATTCCAGCAGGTAATTTCTCCTCATTTGAAACGACTCTGAGAAAGGAATCTTCATATTTGTTGTTCAAAGAGCTCTGTGCTTAGCATGCTTCTCTGCTATTAGTCCTGCCAAATACCTACCTTAATAGTAATAAATTTATTCATTCAATGCAAAAAAGCAAATCAATTCAAGGGCAGTTTTTCTTTCTGGATGGATTCATTCTTTAAAACAAACATTGTTAACATTTTTACTCTAAATTTATTTTAAAATTCCTTTTGAGTTTGTAATGATAACCACTTGCTTGGCCCTTAGGTATACAGGTATACCTGCTCACTGAAACTCGACATTTGAAGATTGGAAAAAGACCAGGTAATGCTTCTTTTTCTTTTCAATTTTCACCTGTTCCATTTTGGTGAGCCTGCACCTACTGTAGCCTCAGACTCTTGTTCTTGGCTGACAGGAGTTTAACATGATGCGTTCTTCTGCTGTTGTGGCCCATCCACCTCAAGGTTCAATGTGATATGCTTTTCTGCTCACCACGGTTGTAAAGAGTGGTTACTCAGAGTTACTATAGCCTTCCTGTCAGGTGGAACCAGTCGGGCCATTCTCCTCTGATCTCTCTCATCAACAAGGTGCTTCCACCCACAGAACTGTCACTAAATCAATGCCCCCCCCATGTGACTGTTGTGCATGAAAATCCTAGGAGATCACCATTCTGAAAGACTCAAACCAGCCCTTCTGCAGCACCAAAATCCATGCACAATCAAAGTCACTGAGATCACGTGTTTCCAATCTCAAGTTTGATGTGAACATGAAGCCCTTGACTTTTTATTAAGACTACTGCAAATACACCAATTCAGATTTTTCGGTTTTCAATACACTCCCAAAATGACAGTTTTGACTATCAAAAAGACGCCTGATCTTGGTACTGAAATATGTCCTACAAATATCTCTTGCCAAGTTCAAAAGCCCAATGGTGTCAGAATTTCTGTCCTGTGTTCAATGCAAGATCCGTATCAAGATGGTTAACATCAAAATGTGTCAAATCCAATAGCCATACTCAGCAATGGACTGGTACATCCCTAAAAACAGCCCCATAAATGGCCTTTTATTTCAATGCAATGGCCAAGAAAATAGCTTTTAACCATTCAGTAGAAGTTGGTGGGGTGAACTGCTTTCTCTTACCCCAGAGAAGAACTAAAGCATTTCCTCTCCTAAATGTTTTTCTCTCATTTGTGGCTGCTCAGTTAAGGGTGCAGGGGCTCAGGGGACCAGTGCTGAGGGGTTTGGGGAGGTGAAGCCACTGTCTTTTGCAGGCGCAAGCTGAATTTTTATGAATCACCAGGAAGAACGCTGACAAATCAGAGCTGATTACTTGCAGAGGAGAGACATCACACCCACAGGAAAATACAAAGCGCTGAGTGAGGTTGTTGAGTAGAGAGAGAGAGAGTGAGAGAGAACGAGAGAGACAGAGAAGCAGCCTTGTGAAAAATGCACCCTCGACACATTTGTAGGTGTTCAGAAAGAGGAGTGGGACGAAAAACCCTGATCTCAGCAAGGACCACAACCAAGGCACCAATTAAAGAGCTGTGAAGTTCAACTAACATGACCAGAGCCATCATTTTCCTACTTTCAGACTCTTTCACTGTCTTGTAAATCTCAGAGACTATTTAGGACTGTCGGAGTCTAAAGATACAAATAATCAGGAAAGTGTAAATGTAGACTCACTGTCCACTTTATTAGGAACACCTGTACACCTGTACATTCATGCAGTTTTCTAATCAGCCAATCATCTGGCAGCAGCACAATGCATAAAGTCATGCCGATGCAGGTCAAGAGCTTCAGTTAATGTTCACATCAAACATCAGAATGAAGAAAAAGTGTGATCTCTGTGACTTTAACCATGGCATGGTTGTTGGTATCAGATGGTCTGCTTTGAGTGTTTAAAAAACTGCTGATCTCCTGGGATTTTCACACACAACAGTCTCTAGAGTTTACACAGAATGGTGTGAAAAACCAAAAACACTGAAAATGGCCAGATTGGTTCAAACTGCCAGGAAGGGTATAGTAATTCATGTAATCACTCTTTACAACCATGGTGAGCAGAAAACATCGATCCTTGAGGTGGATGAGCTACAACAGCAGAAGACCTCATTGGGTTCCACTCCTGTCAGCCACAAACAGGAATCTGAGCACAGACTCACCCAAACTGGACAGCTGAAGCATAAAAAAAATAACCTGGTCTTTTTCCAGGCTTTGACTGTCCAGTTTCTGTGGGTCTGTGCTCATAATAGCCTCAGATTCCTGTTCTTGGCTGACAGGAGTGGAACTCAATATGGTCTTCTGCTGTTGTAGCTCATCCACCTCAAGGTTTGATGTGTTGTACATTCTAAGATGCTTTTCTGCTCAGCATGGTTGTAAAGAGGGATTATTTGAGTGACTACAGACTTCCTGTCAGCTCAAACCAGTCTGGTCATTCTCCTCTGATCTCTCTCATGAACAAGGTGCTTCAGCCTGCAGACCCTCTGTACACAGGGTGTTTTTGCACCATTCTGTGAAAACTCTAGAGACTGTTGTGTGTGAAAATCCTAGGAGATCAGCAGTTTCTGAAACACTCAAACCAGCCCATCTGGTACCAACAATTATGCCACGGATAAAGTCACAGAGATCACACTTTCCCCCATTCTGATGTTTGATGTGAACATTAACTGAAGCTCCTGACCTGCATCTGCATGATTTTATGCATTGCCCTGCTGCCACATGATTGGCTGATTGGATAACTGCATAAATAAGCAGGTGTACAGGTGTTCCCATTAAAGTGGACAGTGAGTGTATATCATCAGTACTAAGCTATCAGGACTGCTGTAGCCTTGGACCTTCTGTCAGGAGTTAATAATTGTGCCTCCAAGTGTCCTTTAAAACACACGACCCTGGACCTGTACTATCTTACAGATCTTATAAATAAATCTTATAGTTACTACTCAGCATTTCAAAATCACCTGGATGAATGAAAATCCTTACAGACACATATTCTCTTGTTATCCTTGTGTCCAAATATGTAAACTAAATAAATATTGGTATCAGAAAATATTGCTCTGAACACCTTGGATGACCGTTGGGGGACTCCAGCATGCCCCAGTGTTGTCACATTATAAAAATGTTTTAGTAAATGGTTTAATAAAGCTTTCTAAGCAGTAATAAAGACCATGCTAAATCATCATGCTGATCTTTTGGTGCTAAAACAAGTAAAATTATGTGAGATTTTGAACTGCATTCAGAAGCAGTAAAAATATGAGACCAATCAGCAGCAATCATCATGAAATCAACATAGCCTAACTTTTTTTTTTTTTCCTCTGTTGCAACCTTGTCAGCTGTTAAGATTCAGAAACCAGTTCTACATGAATAATTTCAGAACTCCAAGAAAACTCAGCTTGCTAATTAAGACAGACCATCAGCAATCGCTTAGGCAACTTTCTGTATTTAATTTCATGCATGATCCGCACCTGATATTAATGTGCAACCCAGCCCCCCCCCCCTCCCCTTTCTGTACATCCATCAGATGCTGAAGGAACAAACAAACAAAAAAACCTCACATACACACACCAGCAATGACATCTGAATCTAATCATCTCTCCCTTCAGTAGACTGAAGTCAATTATCAAACAAGCAGCGTGTGTTGAGCGCCATTTAACTGCGAATTAAAAATCAGGCTCTGCTGATGCCTGCCGGGGTAAAGGAGGTAGGCTGGCATCAATTTATGTATCGAAGTAAACACTAAGTGCAAGAAAGGCAGGGAAACCATCAAGTAGCGGGTATTCGGAGCGTGAAATAAGAGTGATAGAAAGAGAGGGAGGAAATTATACAATCGTTTCGCATGGCAGAAAAAGGGAACAAGGATGGCCTGTTATCAGGGAATAAAATAAAATTTGTATCTCCCTCATTCATTACAGGTGGAGCTGACGGAAGGGTAGATGTCAGGGTACCACCAGTATTGTTTATTTGCGAATGAGAGTTTTTAGGCATAGCATGTTCCTCAGGTACAGTATTCACACATGAGCTGTGTGGGTGAAGGGGATTAGTTGTTGAGGTACGGACTTTCAAGGAGGAGCTTTGTTTGAGAAGACATTTCTTCATCATGAGAAAATTGGCACACATGCCTTATTCAATAGTGACCTTTGGGTCCAACACCAAACATTTGATATAGTTATAAAAGATCATTTTTAAAAATTTATTTCGTAGTAGCTGGTGCCCTCCACATGAGAAAGAGACCCTTTCCTTTTGGAGACAAAATGAAGACTTGAACCTTCTGCATATATGCCTGAAATTAGTGGGAGTAGCTCCTTTAATATCTAGCTGCTGTTTTAAAGTAAAGGTGCAAGAGGCTTGCTGGTAATAAAATGCTGAACTAGCCAATGTAACCTAGTGCATTGTGATAACCTCCAGATTCTCAAGTGCAGTGAGATACGAGGCTTTAACAACACTTTTTTTTTTCTTTTTTTTTTTTTTTTTATATTCTGCCTCAAGCACCGGATTGAGAGCAAACAGACCTGGCAAAGAAATCTATGCTTTCAACCCACACGCTGGCAAAATGGTCTACATGTACCACAGCTCTACTTTGAGAAGAAAAGTACATTTGGTTAGCCACAATAAACTGCGATCACATATTACTTTGGGAAGCTCAGCTACTCCACTGTTTTATTCATGATCGGCTTCAGTGCTATATTTTATGGGCAGAAAATGCCAAACCTTCTGAGATTAGTAGACCAACAGTCATAGGCATAGCTGTTTTTACAATCACAAACTGTCTCTTTATGTCTGTAAGCTACAATTTAATAGCATTTCATCAGATTAAGAGTGGGAGAGCTTGGAAAAACTGTTCTCCAAACAGCAAGATTTGGGATAGATGTTGGCTTATCAGTGTATATGTCACTTAATTATGAAGACTGGGAAAATGTGAAACTGTTAAAATAATATACATGTATTTTGCCATTATTACTTATAGCCTAATTATAAATAGCTGGACAAAAACACAGATATAATCTATCAAGCACATACACATGTGGTAAGAAAATGTTTCTTTAAATTGTTCTAAAAGCCATTAATCACTTCCTTCAGTAGTAAGTAATTTATTAATAATTAATGATGCCA
Organism: Cranoglanis bouderius; assembly: GCA_023630585.1. NCBI lineage: Eukaryota > Metazoa > Chordata > Actinopteri > Siluriformes > Cranoglanididae > Cranoglanis > Cranoglanis bouderius. The sequence goes on from CM042554.1 coordinate 3,542,203, forward strand.
ACAACTAGGGATTTGCAGGGTTCCAAAATGTTAAGAAATGGTTGCATGATTTTTTTTTTAACTGAACCTATAACATTATATAAATTATAAGCAAATCACTTCACAAATGGTGCAAAATTGTTAAAGAAAACAGGAGGTAAATGAACACGTGAAGCAGCCTTGCAAATCCAGCATCTGCAGCTAAAGCACATACGACTCCACAGGGCGAAGCACTGAAAGTCCACACTTGCAGCGAGTTTCATCATCAGCATCTCCCTCCCAACACCCCCTAAAATTCTTTTTCTTTCACTTTTTTTCCCTCTTCATGGCTTTAGCCCTAGGCTCTCCCAATTCTCTATGCAGATTGCTTTTGAGGACATGCCCCACCCCCTCTAAACAAACACAATTTCTCAAGGACTCTCTGTGGTCTAGTAACTTATAAACATGCTGCAACAGCCGTCCAAGATGTTTTCTCTGTGCGCTCAACTCTTTCTCCTGGTTTCATCAACTCCCCCCCACCCACCCACCCCTTATCCATCTGCCTGAGCACACCTTATCCAATGAGCATCAGGAAGCAGGGACAACATATAGGCCTATACACACATGATGCACTAGGATTGGTCAAATGGTAGCCACTTGGATCCGATGGACCATACATCTCTCAGCCAATGCCCAACATCTATTCAAACCCCCTACCCCCAACCTCCCTCAAAAAAAAGTCCACACACACACACACACACGCTTCATTTTCTAGCCACACCACCCCCTGCTGCACGTCGAAGGCCCTCATCTGTTCTTGTTACCTTCTGTGGCAGGAGAAAGAGAAATTACGGAACATGGCCCAGGCCTCCTGACACAAAAGGGTGTCCTTAAAAATGCAAGCCTAATACGAGTATGCAGCTGATCGGAGATGAAAGGGCCATTTTATGACTTCCATGCATCTTGATTTTGGTGCTCAGTTTGAATGATCTTGTTATTCATCACTGGGCTGTGAAAGACACCATTATTTAGATCACAATGCTATGATGGCAGCATGGGTTACAATTCCCTTATTTCCTGTCAGGGTCAAAATGTGTAGAGTAAAGCTTAATGTGTGCGGTCATGGGCTTTTAAGTGCGGCCACAGGCTCAAAACAGATTATATTCATCTTAATTGAGCGGGATGCAAAGTGATGGGAGTTAATGCAGCTGCTGAGAGTATGTGGTCACCTGAGAGAGAGAGAGAGAGAGAGAGAGAGAGAGAGAGGCTGTTGCTCTTAAATGTTTTATGATTATCATATTCTTAAGAGTAAACACAGACACAGGGGACAAAAAAAAGGTAAATGATGCACATCATTATAGTAACCAGAAGCCTGTCACTTTTGATTTACAACAGGAAGCATGTGAATGTGGCGTGGAAGGAAGGAAGGAAGGAAGGACGCATAGTAACTAAAAATCTAAATGCATTCTAACAGGTCTTCTCCATTTGTTTATAAAATGATGCCAGTAGCGCATGTCAACACACAATCAGCCGTTTGTAAAAATCGAGGGGAAATAAAGCACCAGGTCGCACCAAATATCCACCATATAGGCTGAGCTGATCGATAATGGTCGAATCGCAGGCTTTGAGACAGCTGATAGACATCGATCCCTCTCGTTAATCCCTGATCGTTATGATGAATCAGCAAACGGAACAAAACAAACAAACAAAAAAAAAGATCGCAGCCTCTCAAACAATGGAATCCGATCGGAGTGTAAATCGCTGATTAACCTTCAGCTGATCACAACGGGAAGAACGGAAAACGCCATGGCAATATCTGACACAACTACCCGCGTCCTTTCCCCTCCCACCCCCCTCCATAATCTGACAAACACCTGATTAAAGCAGCTACCGGTCAAGCTCAGGTTTCTGTATTTTACCCCGAATAAAGCAAGAGGCAGCCTACCTGATGGCGCTCTTTAAAAACAGGAGCGTCGTTTGGATTTGATGAAACAGCAGCGCTCGTGTGCTGCGCGTGTGCATGAGCTAGCAAACTAACGCGCCGATCCGGTTACACATTTTTCTCGACCACGAGCCCCCTAGCTGTCACTACACACGCTCGTGATTTCGATTCCAGAGCAGATGCACTTCGCCGCCTCCCGCCCGCCCGCTCGCGCTGAACGAATGGATAAAGGGAATCCCCCACAACCTCCTGCAACTGCTACCCAGCTCCGTAAATCCTGTCGCTCCGTCAAACGGAAGCGCTTCGTTTAGGGATGAATCAGCTACATTTAGTGAAGCAGGTGGAAAGCGCGCGCGGCAGCTGTGACTAGACGCGCGTGCACACTCAGCAGTTAACAATGCGCCGCTTCTTCTTCTTCTTCTTCTTCTTCTTCTTCGATGTGCGACTTGATTTGACTCACCCGCGTGAGAGAAGATGCTCCAGGATTCTGACTCCCGGCTCTGGGGAGATATGGGAGACACCGGGTCCGCTCGGGATGCCAAGCGCGTGCATATGATGTGTTGTTGTCTTTTTTTTTCTTCTTTTCTTGCGGGAGCGCCGTTATTGTCCCCCTTGCTGATTTCCCTTTCTCTAGGTTTCGACGCCAGACGTCATAAGATGTTTGGTCACGTGGGTTCATTCATGAAAGACTATACGCACCCGGCTAATTTAAAGGAGTGAATCGTACAGCAAACGGAGACAGACCGTTCACATCAGTTAGTTCATTCTAACATTGCATTGTGGAAATACGGAAGCCGTGCGGTTTTGTGTTCATACTTGGGAGAGGAATTTCTGTGAGGCTAAGCAAATATGAATCAGCATGATTTTCTGACATTTCGTACGTGTAAAGATGCTTTGTTGTTGCGTTGAGACTTGAAACTTGAATGTGAAAAATCATGGTATTCACAGCATCGAAATACATTCACCGACCATTTAAACAGGAACACCTGTTCATTAATCCAATTGCCCTTGCAGTGTAATTGCTTGATAGAAATAATATGTAAGGTGTTGTGGTCATCATTAAACAGGAATTTGACCTGGGTTAGGAAAGATGTTTTGGGTTTTTTCCATAATGTTATAGGCCTAATATTGTCTTGACTATATTTATAGTTCACATATTTATAATGCACACATACAATGTGCTACTGTAACAAAATAGAATAAAATTAGTTCAAATCATATTAAAACCACTGACAAGTGAAGTGTGTAACATTGATTATCTCCTTACAGTGGCACCTGTAAAGGGTTGGGATATATTAGGCAGCAAGTAATCAGTCAGTTCTCGAAGTAGATGTGTTGGAAAGCAGGAAAAACTTGGCAAGCGTAAAGATCTGAGCGACTTTGACAAGGGCCAAATTGTGATGGGTAGACTACAGGGTCACAAAAATGTTGGCCTAAGTAGCATTGTATAATTAATTTCTTACAGCAATAACAACAATAACAGGGTTCAGAAAATCTTCAATATTTTCCAAATTCATAACCAGTCTTTTCTAAAAACAAACAAACATATGAACAAATATATAAATAAAAAAAAATGAGTAGGAACAGATTAG